>JAUTXW010001488.1:0-335529 GCA_030620095.1 Kuschelorhynchus macadamiae
CATTATTTTCGTCAAAACTAGGCGAAATAATTTCAAGACGTTGTTTTACTTTACCAGTAATATTAACACTTCTAACTGCTTTATTAAAACATGCGTAACATACCATTTTTCGATTATCACTATGATGTTTTCTTTTATGAGGCATCTTACTCAAAATACAGAAAAATCACAAAAATAGCCTTAACACAGTTTATATACTATATAACTTCAAAGTGAAAACGTCAAACATTGTTAATAAACCACGCTTTTTTGACATATTATTTATTTGTTTTGGTCTAAGCGTCACGGCTAGTCACAGGTAACTTGATATTATGCTAATGTAGCCGTTATTAAAAATACATATTACAAAGGGCTATATTTTGTGTTTTGAGTCATCAAAATGTTATTTAGTAGCTATACAATGTTTTGAATATGTATTATTTTTTGCATTAAAAAAATCAGATAATTTTTTACCATAAAATCATAGGTTTTACAGAAAACTTCATAAGACGTTTTTTACTTGGAATTAAATAGTCTATTACGAAAAAAAAATTTTTTGAAAATTTTGATTTTTAAAAATTTTATAAAACTTTATATTTTTTTAACCCATTTTTGAGCCACTGTGTAAAATGCCCTACATAAAAGATTAAAATCTTCACAAATTCTCTTACTTGAGGTTAGTACCAACTTAAAAACACTAATTTTAAGATTTATATATATTTTTTTTGAAATCGTCCAAAAAATTAACTGTGTTGTGTTACGAATTCAAGATAGAGGAACAAAATGGCGGCCAAATAACATGTTAAAAAAATTAACGTAATAAACTCTCCTTATTCAACTGACTGTAAATTTTGGAGAAAAATTAAATTCCAGGCGTCCCGAGGATGAGAAAAAAGAAATTCTTTGCGGAGATAGACCCATGCCGAAGATAAGTACCTTAAGTAGTGATAAAAAAGACGGTCGACAATATAAACGATCATTTCAAACGTCATGGTATCAAACACACACTTGGATTTGTGGAAGTGTTTTTAAGCAGCGTTTATATTGTTGGCCTTGCTTAATACTGGGAAAAACAAAAACAGTATGGACTTCTGATGGATACGTTGTCTCAAAATATGACTACAATTAAAGATGCACTAATCGAAAATGCTCGTTTATCTAAATTATTGTACAATGAAGATATTAGGAAAAACCGCTTGCTTTTGACATACCTTATAGATACGACTATATTACTGGAAAAAGAAGAACTGGCTTTTAGGGGTCATGACGAATCCGAATCTTCTTTTAACAGAGGGAATTTTAAGGAAGTTTTTAATTGTTTAATTAAACGTAACACCGAACTTGTAAAGCATTTAGAAGAGAAAAGTGTATTTACGGGACAATCGACGAATATTGACGAACATGTGAGAGACTTTATTAAACAAGAAATATCGAAGGCTACATTTTTCTCATTAATTGTAGATGATACGACGGATATAGTTGCAAAAGCCCAATGTTGTGTAACTGTTAGGCATGTAAATAAATTAGCCGAAATAAAAGAACGTTTTTTAGGCTTTTTTGATATAAGTGAGGATTCTAGAGCTAATGCACTCTATAACTTAATTGTAAGAATCTTGAAACCTTTAAATTTTAAACGGAAATTAGTAGCACAATGTTATGATGGAGCTGCGGTTATGGCCGGAGAATTGAGCGTACAAACGCACATCTATATTTGACAAAATAATAAAAAAACGAGTTCCGCAAGCAAGTGATACAAGGTGGTATTCTCGATCAAAAATTCTAATTTTGGTTGCAAATAATTGGGAAGAACTAACCTTAGTTTTTCGGGACATGATTGAAAATCCAGAATTAGACTCAGATACTATACACATGGCCAAGGGGTATCTAAAAGATCTTTCCGATTTTGAATTTGCTTTTTTAACTTTTGCATTTAAAGAAATTTTTTTTGTTACTGATATCCTGTTTCAAGTTTTTCAGTTAGGTAACCTAGAAATTGATTTCTGCATTTCACAATTGAACATTGCCGTCAAACGATTAAATGAGCTGCGCGCTGAATATTGCCCAGTAGTAGACAAACCCGTAGCATGAGCTAGCATCATATTTAAAGGAAAAATATAAAAATCTGTTTTATGAAATTTTAGACTGTATAATGTTTCAAATTAACATCAGGTTTGAAGATTTACACAAATTGGAATTTGTGAAACTTCTTAATACATCAAAATACAAAGACTTTGCCACAGAATTCCCTATTAGTCTATTAAATTCGTTAGAAAAAACGTATCCAAAAATGTTTGACAAAGACCGCCTCAAAAATGAGCTAAGCATAATTTACCGAGATGAACAATTTTATAAAGTCAATATTCAAGAACTCCTTAAACAAATTAATAGTTTAAAATTAATTTCAGTATTTTGTGAAGTATATCGACTTGCGACATTAATTTGGACAATCCCCTTAACAAGTGTACAGGCCGAAAGAGATTTTTCGTGCTTAAAGCGAATAAAGACCTACTTACGAAATAGTATATCTCAAGATAGGCTCTCAGCCCTGTCGATCATGGCAATAGAAAAAGAGTTATTAGTTAAACTTTCTGAATGTAATGGTGGCTTTTATGACAAAATCATTGAGAAATTTGCTTCTTTAAAAGACAGGCGCATTAATTTAATTTACAAAAAGTGACTTAACTGCACCATCCACATACCTATTTGCCTAAACAGTTTTGGTTTTTTATAAAAAAATTACTGTCCACACCATATTAGATTATTACAGGTTTATTACACTTTAAACTCGATTCTGACTATTTTGATTAAGTATTTTAAATACTTTTTATAAAAAAATCCAATGATGAAAAATGTGTATATTATACATCTTTGAGAAGAGTATATATGTACATATATTTGAGGATAAAACGAACTACATGAAAATTTAGTGAATATCTTAAATATTATTATTTTATTTTTATATCTATGTAATAACTTTTATTTTAAAAATTACTTAATGAAAAATTGGGCATATATCTTGGTATTGGTATGTAAAAGACAAAAAAAATCATAAAAATGAGTCAATTTGGGCGTGGCAGCCCAAAAATTTTTCGCCTGCGGCGCCATCTACCTTTTATGAGTAAAAACCTTATCTCGCCTCACCAGTTTTAGACACCACGAGCCGCCACCGATCTAGAGACCCTGAAGGGTGAAGATCTGATGAAATATCGAAAGGAGATTTTTTTCACGATTATAATACTTCCCTTTTACGAGGGAAGTAAACATATTTGAACACAATATTAGGATATATATTATATTGACTACAATCAAATGAATATACTGCACGTAATAACATCGTTCACACCACCTTGGGAATAAAAACAGAATTTATTTTCCTTGTATTGATCATTATGTTCCAAATAAATTATGTAAACAAAAGAAACGGCACGTAATTAGGTGTGAAATGAAAAATCAATATAACAGAATCCTGAAAACGTAAATTCTCGATTTCAGATAATTGTTTTTTATTGTAAGTATTTTTCCATTCCCACCACATTGATGCGTCAAACTTAAACGATAGGTAATGCATTCTAATACAACGGAAAAGCTTGGAAGGTAACGTTCAAGCTTTGTTTGAAGAAGTTATCATAGAACGGTTGCAGGCAAGGTCGTTTATTTTTTGCACAATGAAAATTGTCAGCCAGTTAAATCTATCACCATATCATCAACTTTTCATCTGCTTTAATCGATCCGATGTAATACGTCCTCTTGGAAATCCTGATACAGTCTGCGGATTTTTACGTTTCAGAACCCTAGATGCCGAAATAGCAGTGGCGTGCATACAATATAGGCAAAAAAGCATTACCTAACCCTTTGAAAATGGTTGGGTAATCTATTTAATCTATTTTTCTTTTGTCAGAATTCCCCATAAAGTTAATATAAAATCCACCATCCATCATCAATTCTAACCTTAGTCTATATGAAATGGTAAGTAATTTTAGGTACAGGGTGTCCGGATTTGGTTGCAAAAGCAGCTCGATTATTTTTAAAGATAGAACCTTTCGGTTTTCACGAACCTGAGCAAATTTTTTGTGAAACTCATGAAGCCGTAAACAAAATTTTTATAGCCTTCTTCGTTTATGAGATACAGGGCGAAATAGAAAATTTTGCATTTTGGGATACGAGGGGGTATCTCGGTTATCCTTTAACTTAACGCAAAGGGAAAAATTACTGCTTATGCAGTTTTTTACGCTGGATCCAGTGGAACAGTCATATTTTTCATTTGAGTTGTTATTTTTTAGATATGACCCAAAGTTGTGTTTTTTTAAATGGGACACCTTGTATATTTGTTCAGAAATTAATTTGTCCTTTTAAAAGCTTCTCAAAAATATATAATAGTAAGGGTCTAGTTTAATAAACAACAACAAAAATCCTAATTTTTATAATTATCTTCTTAAATTTTGCAGTTAGCCATGCAAAACAATGCTGCCTTTTATTTAAAGTCGTTAACAATATCTACATCCTAACAATAAATCAAAATAAATATGTAATTAAATCTATTTATCAAAATATGTATTGATAATTTCGCACCAAAAAAGTACCACCTACCTAGATTTATGTAACACAAGATCAAAACAGTAATAAATTATTATGTAACAAGCCTTTCAGCAAAAATGAACTGTCGTATAAGAACTACAGCAACGAAGGAAATCAAAAAAACTGTTCAAACTGATTTCCATTTTGTTCTATGCATGCTTCGCACAATTTTCGTATTCGTTTTAGGGCATTAAGCAAAATAACGGGATGATTTTGTAAATAGCGAAAATTTTCTCTTATTGCATTTCCTAAATCTTGGACATTATCATAGTGGTCTTTGTAAATTCTATTTTCCAGATATCCCCATAGAAAGAAATCTAAAATCGACAAATCTGGGGACCTAGGGGGCCATCTTATAGGTCCATTTGTTCCGATCCATTGATTGGTAAAATTATTGTCCAGCAATAATCTCGTCATTCCAGAATTGTGTGCAGGAGCACCGTCCTGTTGAAAATAAATTTCGTTAATTTGCGCTAGAGGAACATCGTCAAGTAATTCAGGTATAGCTGCCTCTAAAATTTCTGTATAGCGATTGGCTGTTAGATTTCCCTCAAATATATAAAATTGTATATGTGTTCCTAATATGAAGCAGGACACATTTAGACCAAACCTGCCCTGCTCTCTTCTGGGAAATATTTGGTGTTGGTTTTCGTGGGACCAGAATCTACTATTGTGCCTATTGAGTATACCAGAATTACTGAAATGTGCTTCGTCTGACCATATAACCTTCCTTTCAAAATCTCTAACCATATCGCATCTTTCTCGAAACCAATTGCAGAACCCGACGCTCTGCATCCCCTGGCTGTAAGTGCTGCACGAGCCTAAATTTGTATGGGTGGTATTTGTGCTTTTTTAGAATTTCTTGAACTCTAGTTTTTGGAATCCCTATGCTCTTTTCACTGGCCCTACAAGAGTTTGTAGGGTAAGCTTCTTCTTCTTCTGCTGATTTTCTTTATTATATGTTTTCGTACGAGGTTTGATAAATGATCCGTGATTAAGTAAATTCTTTTTTATCCGATAAAAAGTGGATATATTAGGTTGCCTCCTTTCTGGATATCTAAATAAAAATTAAGCAATAGTATTTCAACATACCTAAAAATTAACTATTTACCTGTTAAAATACATCTCAGAAGCCGCTTCAACATTTTCATTACTTAATATAAAACAAGCTAACATATCATACTTTTCATAATGTTCGAAAGTTTGGTTTTCTTCCATAATAATACAAATATATTTTTACACAATAAATAAATACAAAAAACTAGCGCTATATTTTATATACGAGTACAAAATTGGGAAATGTCATTTGCTTCCAAGAAAACAAAAGAAAACGGTATCGTTTTGCATGGCCTACTGCAAAATTTGGGATGATAATTATAAAAATTAGGATTTTTGTTGTTGTTTATTAAAATAGACCCATACTATCATATATTTTTGAGAAGCTTTTAAAAGGACAAATCAATTTCTGGACAAATATACAGGGTGTCCCATTTAAAAAAACACAACTTTGGGTCATATCTAAAAAATAACAACTCAAATGGAAAATATGACTACGCCACTGGATTCAGCGTAAAAAACTGCATAAGCAGCAATTTTTCCCTTTGCGTTAAGTTAAAGGATAACCGAGATACGAGGGGGGTCCCAAAACGCAAAATTTTCTATTTCGCCCTGTATCTCATAAACGAAGAAGGCTATGAAAATTTTGTTTACGGCTTCATGAGTTTCACAGAAAATTAGCTCAGGTTCGTGAAAACCGCAAGGTTCTATCTTTAAAAATAAGCGAGATACCCTGCTTTTGCAACCAAATCCAGACTCCCTGTACATAGTAATTTATTATTATTCCCTATCCTGTTTCAAAAGGCACTGCACGCCACTGCGAAATAGTATATTAAATATTAAGGTCAATAAGTTCTGGGTGCTTTGTACAGGACTTCCATTGAGGAGGAAAAGCGGTATTTTTTGACTTCCCCCGTATTTCTAAAGAAATTCAAAATAGCCAATCGATGTGTCTTAGCTCGGAGAATTCGAAAATCGTAACAAAAAAAACAATTGAATGAGAAATGATAAAAACATAGCCTCCTAGAAAAAAAAATTTTTTTGGAAAAAATCAAAAATTCATGCTTACAGGCCAATGTTTATTTGCACGTTTCAAGAACGAGACTATAACATCCGCTATGATTTCTGCATATGGATGCAAGGACAAATAGAAGATCAGCGTGATTTTCATAGAGACAGTCTCTTTGGGGATGAATCCACGTTCACAATAAATGGCACTGTCTCTTCCCAAAATTGTAGGTGGTGGTCGTAAGCAAATCCAAATTTTGTTATTGACAATAGAAACCAGTATTACCAAAAAACAAATGTGTGGTGCGGTATTATCAACAAAAAATTATTGGGTCCGTGTTTTTTTCACCGATACCTATTTACAGTTTCTGGAAAACGAAATATCGGATTTTTTGGACAATACAGTGTGTCCAAGATAAGGATGCACAGCATGTGGATCTCGGAAACGGTACAAAATATAGTGTCGGTTAAATTAGACAAAAGTTGCGTATTTTGATGCCCAACAAAATCCCGTTTTACAAATTTGAAAATTCTAAGCCGTTCCGGAAATATCCGAGAAAAACCGAAATATTACGATTTCGTTTTAATTTTTTTTTGGAGCTATTTGAAAAGATATGAAAAAACGGAAAACACTTTTTCATTCTCACTTTTTAAACTATACAAGGCAACGTTAACAAATTTTTATTACGACGTTTCGTTTCAATGGAACCATCATCAACTTTGATTTTTCTTATGGGACCGTATTAGACTAGTTATGTTTTTATCCAGAAAAATGGCTTTTTAATACATTTCTAGCATTTTATTATAGTAGAGCATAAAATCCTAACGATAAAAGGAAGAAAAAACCTTTGACAAGTTCGAATGAATGTATTTATTTATTTACTAAATATCACAAATGTTCAAACAAATTACCTCCATTTTCTAAACAGAAGTACGCCCGTCTCACGGTAGACTCCAAAATATGATTTAACATTTCAGGAGTAATTGTATTAAATGCTGCTCGTACTGATTGATATAATTGTTCCTCGTTGTCAAAACATTCCTTAAATACCTCATTTTTTATGTAGCCCCACAAAAAAAAGTCCAAGGGAGTTAGATCCCGGGATCTTGGAGGCCAAGGTGTTTCATTGTAAGTCCCAATGTATCTTCCGTCAAACCGTTCAGCTAAATATTGGCGAACTTCTATGGAGTTATGGGCTGGAGCACCATCTTGTTGGAACCAACGGCCGTGTACAGCGCCTAACGGTAAATTATCTAATGCAAGATCTCAAGGTACCGCTCGGAAGTTAATGAATTGTGAAAGAAAATAGGGCCTATAATCTTGCTACCAAAAATACTACACCAAATATTAAATCCAAAGCGATCTTGATGTCTGGATGGTCTATTTACACGTAGATTTCGTTGTGACCAATAGTGGATATTGCGCCTGTTAAAAATACCGTTATTGGTTACCATGCTTTCATCAGACCGAATCACTTTATAAGGAAAATTAAGACTGTCTTTACACATCCTGGTATACCACTCACAAAAATGTCTACGTCGTTCATCTTCACCCGGTTTTAATCCCTGACATATTCGGCATTTGTAAGGCTTAAATTGATTTTTCCTTAAAATAAATTGAGCTGTAGATTTAGCTACCCCCGTCTGGTCTTCAATTTCTTTGGTGGAAGTTTGTGGATTTTCAATAACAGATTGTAGAACGTTGTCTTGGTTTTCTTCATTGGAAGGTTTTTGTCGGGATAATACAGGCTTTTTAAATGATCCATATTCTTTTAGATTAAGTAGCAAACGCCGAAAAATACACTTGTCAGGTTGTCTCCGCTCTGGGTATTTGTTAGAATACATTCGCTCGGCTCCTACACAATTTCTTTGGCATAAAATGTAGCAAGATAGCATATCACATTTTTCTTCGTTTGTAAAATTACCTTCATCCATTGTAGAACAAAATAATTTAAAAAACGACAACAACAATGACAATACAAACGTTTACTTGTTTGAATATTTGTTAAATAAATAAATACATTCATTCGAACTTGTCAACTGTTTTATTTCCTTTTATCTTTAGGATTTCATGGCCTACTATAATTAAATGCTAGAAATGTATTAAAAAGCCATTTTTCTGGATAAAAACATAAGTAACCATATTGTGTAGAACATCGTTGAATTCGCAATGAAAAGCGCAATCTATTACTGGGTGTATTTCCCATAAGAAAAATCAAAGTTGATGGTGGTTCCAACGAAACGAAACGTTGTAATGAAAATTTTTTAACGTCACCTTGTACAGCTTAAAAAGTGAGAATAAAAAAGTGTTTTCCGTTTTTTCATATCTTTTCAAATAGCTTCAAAAAGAAAATTAAATTAAATCGCAATATTTCGGTTTTTCTCGGATATTTCCGGAACGGCTTACAATTTTCAAATTTGTAAAACGGGATTTTGTTGGGCATCAAAATACGCAACTTTTGTCTAATTTAACCGACACTATATCTCTTACTGTTTCCGAGATCCCCATGCTGTGCATCCTTAACTTGGACACACTGTATAAGTTTAAAAGAACGGCTTAATTATGGTTTGTACATGATGGATGTCCCGCTCATTCTACTAGAAATGTTTCTGTATGGTTAAATGGGAAATTTGGTACTAAATAGTTAGGACGAAATACCGATCCACGGTGTCCTCCTCGTTCCTCAGATCTTACCCCAATAGATTTTTTATGGGGATACTTAAAGCAAAAAGTTTATAAAGATCGACCATTTAATAATGTTGAGGAACTTGAAATTTCGATTCGTTTCCATTGCAGAAATATTCTAGCAAATATCTTTCGATCTATTTTTAGTGAATTTTATGAGGACAATTAGATGTATTGAACGAGAAGATGGGCACACAGAAACTCTTAGATAATTTTCATTTTTTTATGTATTTCCTTAAATGTTTTTTAGCTTTATGCTGATTTGTTAAAAGTTATAATAAACATTTTTGTTAAAACTAGTGGTATCACATTTAATTAGATCTCGGTGCGTTTGATTTTTTTGTTAATATTAATTCATGTTAATTCACTTTTAACCTTCATTTGTTTTTCCAAGGATTTCCAGCTTGTCAATATACAGGGTGTCCGGATTTGGTTGCAAAAGCAGGATATCTCGCTTATTTTTAAAGATAGAACCTTGCGGTTTTCACGAACCTAAGCTAATTTTTTGTGAAACTCGTGAAGTCGTAAACAAAATTTTCAGAGCCTTCTTCGTTTATGAGATACAGGGCGAAATAGAAAATTTTGCATTTTGGGACCCCCTCGTATCTCGGTTATCCTTTAAGTTAACGCAAAGGGAAAAATTGCTGCTTATGCAGTTTTTTACGCTGGATCCAGTGGCGTAGTCATATTTGTCATTTGAGTTGTTATTTTTTAGATATGACCCAAAGTTGTGTTTTTTTAAATAGGACACCCTGTATATTTGTCCAGAAATTGATTTGTCCTTTTAAAAGCTTCTCAAAAATATATAATAGTATGGGTCTATTTTAATAAACAACAACAAAAATCCTAATTTTTATAATTATCATCCCAAATTTTGCAGTAGGCCATGCAAAACGATGCCGTTTTCTTTTGTTTTCTTGGAAGCAAATGACATTTCCCAATTTTGTACGCGTATATAAAATATAGCGCTAGTTTTTTGTATTTATTTATTGTGTAAAAATATATTTGTATTATTAAGGAAGAAAACGAAACTTTTGAACATTATGAAAAGTACGATATGTTAGCTTGTTTTATATTAAGTAATGAAAATGTTGAAGCGGCTTCTGAGATGTATTTTAAGAGGTAAACAGTTAATTTTTAGGTATGTTGAAATACTATTGCCTAATTTTTATTTAAATACTCAGAAAGGAGGCAACCTAATATATCCACTTTTTGCCGGATAAAAAAGAATTCACTTAATCACGGATCATTTATCAAACCTCGTACGAAAACATATAATAAAGAAAATCGGGAGGCTGAGGAAATTACGGTTTTGGCTAATGCAGAAGCTTACCCTACAAACTCTTGTAGAGCCAGTGAAAAGAGCATAGGGATTCCAAAAACTAGAGTTCAAGAAATTCTAAAAAAGCACAAATACCACCCATACAAATTTAGGCTCGTGCAGCACTTACAGCCAGGGGATGCAGAGCGTCGGATAGTCTTCTGCAATTGGTTTCGAGAAAGATGCGATATGGTTAAGGATTTTGAAAGGAAGGTTATATGGTCAGACGAAGCACATTTCAGTAATTCTGGTATACTTAATAAGCACAATAGTAGATTCTGGTCCTACGAAAATCAACACCAAATATTTCCCAGAAGACAGCAGGGCAGGTTTGGTCTAAATGTTTCCTACTTCATATTAGGAACACATATAAAACTTTATATATTTGAGGGAAATCTAACAGCCAATCGCTATATAGAAATTTTAGGGGCAGCTATATCTGAATTACTTGACGATGTTCCTCTAGCGCAAATTAACGAAATTTATTTTCAACAGGACGGTGCTCCTGCACACAATTCTGGAATGACGAGATTATTTCTGGACAATAATTTTACCAATCAATGGATCGGAACAAATGGACCTATAAGATGGCCTCCTAGGTCCACAGATTTGTCGATTTTAGATTTCTTTCTATGGGGATATCTGGAAAATAGAATTTACAAAGACAACCATGATAATGTCCAAGATTTAGGAAATGCAATAAGAGAAAATTTTCGCTATTTACAAAATCATCCCGTTATTTTGCTTAATTCCCTAAAACGAATACGAAAACTGTGCTAAGCATGCATAGAACAAAATGGAAATTAATTTGAACAGTTCTTTTGATTTCCTTGGTTACTGTGGTTCTTATACGACACTTGATTTTTGCTGAAAGGCTTGTTATATAATAATTTATTACTGTTTTGTTCTTGTGTTACATAAATCTAGGTAGGTGGTACTTTTTTGGTGCGAAATTATAAATAATATTATTGTTTATTAAAATAGACCCATACTATTATATATTTTTGAGAAGCTTTTAAAAGGACAAATCAATTTCTATACAGGGTGTCCCATTTAAAAAAACACAAATGCGCCACTGGATCCAGCGTAAAAAATTGCATAAGCAGCAATTTTTCCCTTTGCGTTAAGTTAAAGAATAACCGAGATACGAGGGGGTCCCAAAATGCAAAATTTTCTATTTCGCCCTGTATCTCATAAACGAAGAAGACTATGAAAATTTTGTTTAAGGTTTCCTAAGTTTCACAAAAAATTAGCTCAGGTTCGTGGAAACCGCAAGGTTCTATTATTAAAAATAAGCGAGATACCCTGCTTTTGCAACCAAATCTGGACACCCTGTACAGTTTTTTAATAAATATTTGAAATGAAAATTTTGCACTTCAAATGAAAGTTTTTTAATGTGCATATTTTCTTCAGAAATACTTCATCTTGTTAAAAAGACATTGACGAAATTTCCAAGTTGTGTTTAATATCGTTGCAACAAACCTGAAGTTTGTGATTCCCTAAAAAAATAAAAATCCAAGCTAATTTCACAAGTATACTTAAATTTGAACGGAGTTATGCAGATCTGATCTGATTTTGATTAAACTATGAAAGTGCTTATGATAATTATCAAAAAAATCAATTTTTCAAAAACTTTTTTGATTTTTTCTAAAAAGGAAATTTTTTTCTCAGGAGGCTATGTTTTCGTATCCAGGGATAACTTTTGATGCTTAACAACTTTTCTTAATAATATTTTGCAGAATCTTTCGAAATAAGGGTACTTTACTCTTGCATGATTTTAATATTTTTTTGACCTACCCTGTATGCTGTTTGACTTGCAACCATTCTAAGTACACTTTATATGATTATCGAGGATGGCAATATTTTTGTTTTGATTGTGTAGTTAATAAAAAAAATTCCATATGTTGCACACTTAAATGACCACACTGTATATCATGTCAACACATCATACATACCTGTATATAGACAAGTCCTATTTGCCTTCAAGAGTACAAAACTGCAGATTCCCCGGGATAGTATATTTTGAACAAAATCGCAACACTACTCCCCAACAAAGTATTTTTTTAATAAACCTGCGGTCTATAAACCAAACAACCTTTATGTATGGTGCCAGTATGATAATCTGTCGTTTCTGTTGAATTATATTTTCGAATGTCGCCACCCCAGCGCCTCAATCGAAAACATTCGATGTCTGCGGTCCAATCAGGGCCTGGACGCGTGGGGATAGATATAATATAAACATAAATTGTTCAGAAAAACTAAACAATTTTGTTCTGAAGATTTTAACCAAACGAAGGCATCTATTTTGAATACTCCTGTATGTATTTTCTGCATAATTGTATAAACATTTTTCTGAATACATTATTGAGAATTAATAAATAGCGATTTTTTACCGTGTAGTTATTTTTTTGTCGCTGCCGTTAGCATGTTAAGTACATTAGTTGGAACTGGCCTAAAAGCAAAAAGATCCAGAGAAAAAAAGCTAATAAAAGTTGCGTAAAAAATTATAAATTAATGCGTTCGAACACGTAGGCTCCTAAATTCCAAACATCCGTTTTGCGTCTGTATCCTTAATGAAGATAAAAATAGCGAACCAATAATCAAAAAGTCAAACACGGCAATATTTTCGAGAATTCTTTATCAAATGAATTAACACCCGATCGACAAATTGATAGGTCTCGTATAAAAGAAGGATCTGTGATAACAGAAGATCAAATTCCTATCGCAATCAGAAACCTGATAAGAAAAGTGCATATAAGTTTGACCAAGTCATTAAAGTGTCTTAGGAACAATTAAACTATTAATATGTTGTATGTAAGTACCTTTTTCAAAATAAAAATTATTTTAAATATATTTTCAAGTCGAAATGTCAAATCATTTTTCGGGAAAACATGTAAAAAATGCGTAAATTTCCTTTACCGGGAACTTCCCTTGTTATGAATCTTTCCTTTTATTTGGAATAGTGAATTGTGACCCAACTGATTTCAGTACAAAACCATTTAGTAACGCATGTATTCTGCAGTTCAAAAATTTTTATTCGGCTCCATTTTGTTCCATCATGTTGAATTTCTACCAATATTTTACCAGTTTTTACCTATGCCACACTTGATTTTAAATAAATCTACTAAGTAGTTTTTACATTCTTAATTTATGCTTAAATTTTGAAGTTAATCTGATAAGTAGTTTTTACGATAAGCTTTGAGTTGATAGACAGACAAACGGACATTCTTTAAGCTATGCCGCGAACTGACAAACGTACATATTAAATATAATAATAATATATTTTATTTAGCCGCCATTTTGTTCCGGCCATCTTGAATTAGGAACACCCGGGACTTGCTTCATAAGGAAACCTTCATTTTACAAAGAAGAGTAATTAAATAAGTATGCACATATAACTGAGTTTTCTAGTTTAGTGGAATTAAGTACAAGGGAAGTTCACGATAAAGACCAGTTAACCAATTTTTATTCTTTATTTTATATACAGGGTGTTAATTAATGTCGTGGACATATTTCAGGGGGTCCTAGTACTCGACAAAATAGGAAAAAAATGCCAATATATACTTGGTCAAAAACGCACCATTTTCGTTATACGGGGTGTCAAAATTTCAATTTTTGTCTCGTTTTTTCCGTTTTTTTCCAGTTACTTTTTTTATTTATTTATATTGTAAGGACGTAGGACGTAGCCGATGCACGCATCGGACAAGTGGCCCTTCTGAAACGTACACTACAGAATGCTAAACATTCCAAATGGTACGAATTCGCATGCAAGGTCAAATAGATAAAGTAAAAAGTAAAATAGCCCTAAGAGGCATGTCGAATAGAAATAAAGAAAAAAAAAGAACACACATTAGTTCGTCAAAAAAGCAACACAATACATAAATAATTAAAATACAAGTGAATAAAACTAGATACAAAGTATACATAGATATAAAACAATCATAAAAGCAATTCGTTTAACCGCCTGTAATGTTGGACACCAGATGTCACAACAACCTCTCTAGAAATTGAACCACATACGCTAACTCGCTGACGACGATTGAATAAGTACGATTCTATCAATTGCAGATAGGTTCCAGAAAAACCAATTCGCTGCAATTTGAATAACAGAAGCTGATGGCAAACCCTGTCAAAAGCCTTCGATATGTCAGTATATATAACATCGATCTGTTGACCAGCCTCAACCGATGTTGTTAAGTAATTCTGGAAAATTGCAAGATTTGCAGTTGTTGAGCGACCACTATAAAAACCGTGTTGCATACTAGTGATGTAGTGCTTCAGAGACTCAAAGATATGACCCGTGATAATTGCCTCAAACAGCTTTGGTATATGCGAAAGCAAGGAAATACCTCTGTAGTTTTTAATATCGCTCTTATCCCCAGATTTAAAGATCGGCATGAGAGTGGAAAACTTCCAAATTTCGGGAAAGGAACCCAGATTAAAAGATTTCTGAAAAGTTTTACAAAGGGGGCGAGACAACGACTCGCAGCAACGTTCCAATAAAATAGTGGGAACTCCATCTGGACCAGCCTTTTTAGAAAGATCAAGGGTTTTTATTTTATTGCAGATTTCCGCCTCTGTAATACGATAGGAGGTTGATAGTAATTTTCCCGAACAGCTTATATTTTTAACAATTAGTTCAAATTTAGAACATGTATTATTTTTAAGAAACTCTACGATAAAATATTAAAATCGTGGATGGTAGTATCCCGGGTTTTACATTTTTTTGCAGCACCCTGTATGACTTCTGATATAAAATTTAAACTCTTTGTTCTATTATAGTTTTCGACTTATTTGCAATAATTGCCATAGATGCAAAATAAATGTAGGCTAAACAATGAAAAAGGAAAAAAAGGTAGTAGGTTGAGGCAGGTCATTTGTGAATTCTGTTCTTTAATCTGACATTTTGTAAGAAATATTTTTTTGTTTGACGTTTCCGTAGTTGTTTCATGATGGTTGAATTCACAAATCAAGAATATGCAAAATTCATTTCATTTATGGACTTGCCAACGGTAATTGTTATAAAGCCAGACGAACAGAAATATCCAAATCGCATGGTGCCCAATAGACAAACATTTGCAAAGGTACATAATCGGCTATGTGAAAATGGATCATTCAAGAAATCCACTCATTTAGCAGGAGCAAAGAGAACGGTTAGGACTCCTGAAGTCGAGGAAGAGGTCCTGAATGCAGTAGAAAATGATTCTGCTACCAGTACGGGGAAAATTGCAGCAACACTTAACATTTCATTTGTGCTTGTATGGAAAATTTTATTAGACAACTTAATGTATCCTTACACATCCACATCCAAATGGTTCAAGCTCTTCTCCCACGTGACTTTCCACTCCGTTTAAATTTTTGCCAGTGGTTCTTACAAAATCCATTATTTGGAAACATGATATTATCTAGCGATGAGGCAAATTTTTCTAGGAATGCCATACGTAATTATAATAAAATACGAAAGAGCTAAAGAAATGAACAAAGAGTTTATATTATAAATCAGAATTCATACAGGGTGCTCCAAAAAAAATTTCTGCAAGATAAACTTGTAGGTTGTGCAAAAAAAATGTAACACCCTGTATACTACCATCAACGAGTTTAATATTTTATCGTAGAGGTTTTTAAAAATAATACATGTTCTAAATTTGAATTAATTGTCTCAGAAGGAACTGGAAAAAAACGCAAAAAACGAGAAAAAAATTGAAACTTTGACACCCTGTATAACGAAAATGGTGCGTTTTTGACCATGTATATATTGACATTGTTTCCTATTTTGTCGAGTACTATCACCCCTTGAAATATGTCCACGACATTAATTAACACCCTGTATACTATTTATTCTTCTTCCTTTTTGGTTTCTCGAATAATCAATCATCAAAGCATCTGCAAATCAAAATTTATTACAGTCCAGCTCTAATTTTACGTACATACCTACACATAAACATACTTTCACTTAATATACTCAGAAAAAATATTGCTTAGAAGCTTCGATATGATCCAGTTAACTTTTAAAATGGAAATATCTCGAAGATTAAGAAAAAAAAATTTCCAAACAAAATTCCTTTTTCATATGAATATACAGGGTGTCCCAAATTGCAGTGTCCAAACTTTAACAGCGCACTCTGCATTCAAAATAAGCCCTAATTTTCTATGTAAACGTATACCGGCAAATGCTTCTTTTTCGAAATACAGGGTGTTAAAATTTTAAGAAAAAAATTGTTATTTAGTCATAACTTTTTCAGTACTTGAGATATTGTTATTAAATTTGGTAAACAGCATTTGAGTAACTAAAGGCATTTTTTGATTTGAAATATTTTTTAATTCTTTATCAGTGGCGTCCGTACAGGATTTTTTATTGAATATTCTTGAAGAAAAAATGGTACGCTACTGCTTTTTCTGAAAACAAAAATCATTCCTAAAATCCCTTGCCTTTTTTTCGTGCGATGCAAGGATTTCGAGTTAAAAACTAAAAACTATTTTTATGTATGGCGTAGTTAAAATTTCCATTATGGTTAATTATTTCAGTGGCAAAACCTTTAACATCTTGGTATGCCATGATTGCATTTTTGTGACAATTGAACAATTGCTAGTTTCGTCTTTAAAGTGTGATATTTGAGTTTTTAGAGTAAATAAATGTTAGGCACATTATAGTTTATACAAAAATTATCAGTCTAACTAGTGATTTCAAAATGGTGTTATTCAGTAAATTTGAGTATGCTGATATTCATTTCGTTTATGGTTTCTGTAATGGAAATGCAAATGCAGCAGTACGTAAATACCAACGAAGATTTCCAATTACCTTGCAAACAAGTTTTCATTAAAACGCATTTAATGTTTAAGAATTTTGGACACAAAAAGAATCCGAGAAACGAAGGTAGGAGAAATGAACAATATCGAAACGTAATTTTAAATAAGTTTGACGACGATAGGACATTAAGCCTACGAAGAGCAGCTCATAATTTACAAAGCAACGCAGTTTTTGTTTCTAAAAATAAGGTTCATCGCGTTTTGAGGAAAGATCACAGGAAGCCATTTCAGATGCAGCCAGTTCAAAACTTACAACCTGGTGATGCCGAAAAACGTGTCAGTTTTTGCAATTGGTTTTTGCGCCAAATAGAGGAAGACGAGAACTTTTATGGACTGATGAAGCCACATTTACCCAAAGCGGCTCAGTAAATTTCCATAATTTACGAATCTGGACCCATGACAATCCACGTGTTGTACGAACTAGAGCATTTCAGCAAGAATTTTCTGTTAATGTTTGGTGTGGTGTAATAAATGAAATTTTTTGCGGGATCCATATTCTACCACCACGCCTAGATGGACAGTTATTTAATGATTTTCTGCAAAATGAGTTATTTCAATATCTAGAAAATATTCCTCTAAATCTTAGAAACGAATTCTGGATTCAAATGGACGGGGCTCCCGCGCATTTTGCACTTGTAAATCGCGAGTGGTTAAATAATAATTATCCAGAACGGTAGATTGGACGATTAGGAGCTACAGCCTGGCCACCACGTTCCCCTGACCTCACACCTGTCGACTTCTTTGTGTGGGGTTATTTGAAAAATTTAGTTTATTCCAGACCAGTTCATACAAGAGAAGAACTGATTCTAAGGATAGAGCAAGCCTGTAAAACTTTGCGAGCCAATACGAATTTTATACGCCATGCCACTGACACAGTTAAGAGCAGATGCCGAAAATGTGTCGAAGTTAGAGGAGCTCATTTTGAGCAATTATTGTGAATTTTAAGGCCCACATTAATCCTTAATGATATTTAAAATGCTCTATAAATTATTTTCACGATCTAAGTTAATAAAAGTTATGAATTCTAGTTTTTGTAAAATTAATTACGAACTTAGTTAATAAAGAGTAGTTTCTGTAAAATGAAGTATCATTTTCAAAATTGAATTAATTCTAATTACCGTTTTACAAAATGAATCGACGATTTTAGAATTATAAACTCATCTGTCATACTTTAAAGACGAACCTAGCAATTGTTCAATTATCACAAAAATGCAATCATGGCATACCAAGAGTCGACAATGAAGGAATGATGGTAAGTACCAAGGACATTAGATTTTAATAGGTCGCCTGCTAACTTCTGCGATGTCACCCTGATAACCCAAACATAATGCAAATCTCCATTACAACGGGTCGATGACGTCATCTCTCCTTCGTTGTCAGACAAGCTTTTATTTTAGAAACCCTACATACGTTGTTCAGAAATTATGAACTCACCCGGAATGCACGAAATAAATGTCGGAAACCAAATAATTTTAAAAACTTGCTGTTGCAATCCCACCTTAAAGGTTTTGCTACTGAAATTAACAATAATGGAAATTTTAACTATGCCATACATACAAATGGTTTTTAGTTTTTTACTCGAAATCCTTACACCGCACGAAAAAAAGATGAGGGATCAAATTTGCTCCAAACTGAGTAGGGATTTTAGGAATGATTTTTATTTTCAGAAAAAGCAGTAGAGTACCATTTTTTCTTCAAGAATATTCAATAAAAAATCCCTTACGGACGCCACTGATGAAAAATTAAAAAATATTTCAAATCAAAAAATGCCTTTTGTTACTCCAAGGCTGTTTACCAAATTTAATAACAATATCTCAAGTAATAAAGAAGTTATGACTAAAAAACAATTTTTTTCTTAAAACTTTAACACCCTGTATTTCGAAAACGAAGCATTTGCCGATATATGTTTATATAGAAAATTAGGGCTTATTTTAAATGCAGAATGCGCTGTTAAAGTTTGGACACTGCAATTCGGGACACCCTGTATTTTAATGTAAACAGACGCCATTTTTTGGATTCCTACCAATATTTTACCAGCTACCTATGCCACACTTGAGGTTTGGGCATAATTTAAAATTAATTAAATAGGTAGTTTTTGGATTGATACACACCTCGATTTTGCTACGTCATTTTTTTTAACACGTTATTTGGCCGCCATTTTGTTTCGTCATCTTGAATTAGTACCACACTTTTACTAGTTAATTTCTATACTACAATTAGTTATGGCATACAATTTGAAATCAGTTCATTAGGTAGTTTTTTCAGGCTGAATTTTTAAATATTTTATTAAGCCGCCATTTTGTTCTGCCATCTTGGATTTGTACCAAAATTTTACCAGTTGATTCTTACATAATACTTGTTTTTTTTTGTGCAAAATTTGAGATAAATTGAATAAGCACTTTCTTAATAATAATTTTTTTACCATTTCAATAGGCTGCCATTTTGTTTTGCCATATTGGATTTTTACCAAAATGTTACCAGGTCATCCCCATATGACCCTTAATTTTTGAGATGAAAAGATAAAAATCATTTCACAAGCACCGGTTTTATTTTAACACTAGGATTAATTTAGTTAACTTAGCTTTCCTTGTATGTTTGACTTTATTTTTTAAAACAAATATTTTTCTTTTTTACAGGTAACACTAGCCGTTTTGGCGTTCGCCTGTACTATAAGCAGTTATCCTTTAGACGATCCCGACAGCCAATCAGAAGACGTCATTTTTGTCCCTTACGATGTCAAGTATGTACCAATCGAACTAACCAGCCACATAGCCGAGTCAGAGTTAGAAAAAACCGTCGAAACAGAGCTAAAACAACAACCTAAAAACTCTGATAACGAGGAAACACAGAAATTGCTTGAAGAATTAAAAAATCTCTCTTTCCCTCAGACTGAGGCCACAAAGCATGAAGAAACAGAGCAAGAAAATGTAAAAGAAGAAGACAGAAACGTTAAGCAAAATAACCAGTCTCGACACCAGGATAAAACAGTTGCTTTTGACCTTTTTGCAGACAAGTTCGACATTGACCGTTCCAGACCAACCGAAGACTTCGTTTTAGTACCCATTTCGGTATTTAAAAACCTAGAAAATGAAGCTAAAAAGGATTCACCGAGCAAGACACACGTGGTAGCAAAACGACAGGCACCGGGTGGTGACTTCTTGGTGTACAGACCTGTGGTGCAGTTCAGGAGAGTGTTTAGAAACAGAAGGAGGGTGTATAGACGGCCTGCATTTGTAGGATATTTGAATGACTATGACGATTTTCCAACTGTAGCTTAGGCTTGATAGATAATGGAAAGCTTTTAAACTAGACTTCTTGTGATATATGTATAATAAGGATTTGATTTAGTAATTTATTCTTAGATTAAGTCTTCGATTTTGTATGTGAAGAATTAAAAATGTGTAATTATGTATTTTTGTAAGAGTTTTATTTTTAATGGACTTCCAAAAAAGAGGTCTATGTACCGGGTGGTCGAAATTGGTCTGTTTTAACAGAGAAAACCTATTTCCTGACTAGATAGAGCAAAACTGACTTAGGTGTCATGGGCTCGATTTCTGAGAAATGTTTAATGGCAAAAACCGCCTGCCGATATTTTCACTGCCAACTGAGATATAGGGCGTTTTTCAATTTTCGGCCATTTTGAAAATTGTCCATAACTTTTTTATTTTGCGGAATATTAACATTCTGCAAAGACATTCTAAAGGCACTTTTTTATGTGCAATCCAGTGGCGTACTCAGATTTTTTCTATAGTTGTCCGTTTTATCATAAATAGGCAAAACTTTTTTTTTTCAAATGGAAATCATAGTTGGCTATAAATTATAAAAAATGCTCGCGTTTAGCCCTTTTCAGTGATATAAAGTTGTAGGTACTTATTTTCAAAAATAACGAAAATATTAGGTGTTTTTGGTTTACATCGAAGTAGGCCTTGGAATAATGACGCGCGTTCAATATTTTGAATATATTGCTGTCAGATTACTGTAGTCTGGTGTAATTATTGCGTTTTGGTGTTATCTTTATAAAGTTGTGTTAAGTTGCTGACAAAATATGTTTGAGAATTATGAAAAGTATGATATGTTAAAATGTTACATATTATCTAACGAAGTTCCTGAAGCAGCTAGTGAATTATATTTTAATACATTTCCCGAGCGACGTCAACCGGATAACCGAATTTATCAAACATTAAAAAGTAATTTAGTAAATTACGGAAGTTTTAAAAAGTTAAGAACAAGACATTATGAACTAAAGGAAGAAAAGGAAATCCAGCAGCTAAATATAATTGGTGAGGTATTAGATCATCCTGGCACCTCCTCTCGAACATTGGCTAATATAACGAATGTTCCAAAGACCACCGTTTTAAAAATACTCAAAAAACATAAATTCAAACCGTACAGAACGAGAAGAGTTCATCAACTCCGTGAAGGGGACGCCGCTAGAAGATTGAGATTTTGTCAGTGGTATGAGCAAAAATTCATGGAGAATGAGAATTTTCCATTAAATATTATTTGGAGTGATGAATCCAGAGTAGATACTTCTGGTATATTTAATAGATATAATTCATATCACTGGTCCACTGAAAATCCACACGTAGTTGTGCAACAAGACCGGCAAGGTCGGTGTGGATTCAATATATGGGTGGGGATATTCCGAGGAAGATTTGTGGGACCTTATTTTTACGATGGAAATTTAACTGCAGATGATTATGTAAATATTTTGCGCACATATATTGTCCCTTTGTTGGAATATCAACAAGATGGTTGTCCCCCGCACAATGCAAGGATCACAACTGATCTTTTAAACTTCGAATTTCGAGAAAATTGGATTGGTACGTGGGGCCCCATACCTTGGCCTGCTAGGTCCTGTGACTTAACTCCCTTAGATTTTTTTTTGTGGGGAAGATTGAAGGACTTGATATTTAAAGGAAGAACCTTTCACACAAAAGAAGAATTGCAAGAGGCCACTAGGCAAGCTTTTGCATCTATTAGCCCAGTTGAACTAATAAATAGTTGCAACTCGGTACGCAAAAGATGCTTAGTTTGTATTCAACAGGGAGGGGCTCAATTTGAACAACTTCTCTAAATATATTTATCAGAAACCTATCTAACTAAATACCTAGATTTTCATAATTATTTTTTATTTTCACTTGTAGCTGTAAATAGTAGTTTAGTTTGTTAATTTTGTTCAACTTTGCTATGTAAACAAAAAAAAAATAAAAAAAATTAATAATATATAATTAAAATAACGTTAGCTAGTGTTATTTAAAGTTGTGTTTAAGTTGCTAACAAACTATAAATTTTAACAATACATAATTGAGATATTGTCATCACAAATCAAAGCCTACTTCGATGTAAACCAAAAACACCTAATATTTTCGTTATTTTTGAAAATAAGTACCTACAACTTTATATCACTGAAAAGGGCTAAACGCGAGCATTTTTTATAATTTATAGCCAACTATGATTTCCATTTGAAAAAAAAAAGTTTTGCCTATTTATGATAAAACGGACACCTATAGAAAAAATCTGAGTATGCCACTGGATTGCACATAAAAAAGTGCCTTTAGAATGTCTTTGCAGAATGTTAATATTCCGCAAAATAAAAAAGTTATGGACAATTTTCAAAATGGCCGAAAATTGAAAAACGCCCTATATCTCAGTTGGCAGTGAAAATATCGGCAGGCGGTTTTTGCCATTAAACATTTCTCAGAAATCGAGCCCATGACACCTAAGTCAGTTTTGCTCTATCTAGTCAGGAAATAGGTTTTCTCTGTTAAAACAGACCAATTTCGACCACCCTGTACAGGGTGTCCCATTTTTGTAAGTTTTACGGGGTTTTACGCTTATGACTGGAGATAGAAAGATGAGGTTTTCGCGACACCATGCTACTTTTTCCTCAAACTAAGGATGCCATAAATAAATCTTAGCTAACCGTCTTAGTTTCTGTGCTAGAGTGTGATTTTAAAAGTTTGTCGTTTTCATGCACCCCCCGTATCTTAGTTATTTTAAAAGTTATTGTAAATGTGAAAACGGATCTTCATAGAACTTTTTCCGTCTAATGCAGTGGTGTACTCAGATTTTTTCAAAGGTCATACTTTTTGAGATATTGACATAACTTGCCTTCTTGTAAATAGGACACCCTATATATTTTTCTCTTATGAAATCAGTCTATAATTATTTTCATTAATAATGCCGTAAAATGCATTTTTCAATTTTTTTACTTAGGGGGCCATGGATATTTAACCATCGTAACGCAAAAATCAGAATTATATTTTTTTTTATTGAAGGAAACATTTTTCACCACAAAAGTAAAATTACTAATACGGGAGTAACAAAGTTATTTAATGAAATAATAATAAAAACATAACAGATAAACTTTACCAAAAGCTAAAAAAATATAATGTAAAGGATCTTCCATTGAGGAGGAAAAACGTTATTTTTTTTGACTTCCTCATTTAGTTTCTTCAAATAGGTTTTTAATCCTTATAATTGGTTTTACGGTTTATAATACAGCGTTACAATCTGTAGTTTTTCATTTAACGAATATCTCATTATGGCAAACTATTAAATATAGTATCTACTAATACGTCAAAATTACAGTGATTTTGAAATAAGGTGATCATCTGCATCACCTACATTTAATATGAATATATTCAATTAAATAGGTAGCAAAATAATTTCCGTTTGTTTGTTTGACTGGCATCATAGCTTATCAAAAACTAAGATAGGAATGTGAAAGTTATTTTGCTCTAGGTCCAACCGTTCAGGTGCTATAACGGTTCAAAGAAGTAAAAATGTCAACTTTCAAACATCAATAAATCAAAAACAGTTGAAGATAGACATATAGTACCCTTATTAAAAAAAAAACACTTAGAATTGACCATAGAATCCAAAAATTTAATAATATATAAGGTGTGTTTAAAAAACGCAACATCCTTGGCGTAAGTATTTTATTTCTCGTTCAATTGTTATTTTATTACGATTTTCGAATTCTCCGAGCTAAAATATATCGAAGGAAGTCAAAAAAATCCTTTTTTCCTCCTCAATGGAAGACATTGTTCAAATTGCTCAGCATTATATGTCCTACATATTTGGCAAAGTTTTTGTACTCGTTTTAAAGCGTTTTCTAATATAAAAGATTGTCTCTGCAATGTTTCAAACGCATTTTAAGTGGCCGCTTTTAATTGTTCTGTATTGTCATATTGCCCGCAAATAGAAATCTAGAACCGAAAGACCGTGGTGGCAGGTCCATTTGTTCCTATCGATTTTCTTGGAAAATGTTGGTAACGCCAGTTTAGGATAATTCCTGCATTGTGAGCTGTAGCAATACCTACTAAACAACGAGGCCTACGCGCTTACGCGTGACGTCATCCCATTTAGGCCTATGTTATTTCAATACTTTCAATAGAAGGAACGGGTTATTTACAGGGACATATATAAATGAGCGTTTTTTTAATTTCAGCAAATAAACATCAATTTATAGTGTTTATTTTATGAGTTTTTGAATCTGTCAAATTTATTCGGTGTCGCCAAGGGTGACTCTTAACTCTTTTTTTTTATTACACGACAAGGAATGCATTTACGCACGAACTATTATGCACAAGGCACTCCAGAATAGTGTGGGACTCGGTAAACCCACTATCCACTAAACCCCTCCGTGTTCTTACCCGACAACGTTTGCTCGGATCTACCGCAAAATGTCAAACAGATGTCGGTATGATTTTTTGCGTACTAATTGTCCTATTTTTGAAACATTAGTTTTTAGGTGGCTTTTACAACTTTCAAAAGGAGTTAAAAGTTTATTTTTATTAAAATAATTTAAAAACAACTTACAAGGAAAAGATTATTTGTTGTAAATATCCAAAAATGTATCTTCACATTCATCAATTAGAATTTTAAATATAATATATGCGGTTGAAACTACATCTACTACCTGTTCTCGAGGATATAAAAGAGCACCTCGACTTAAGGAATCAATTAAATTATAAGAATCCTCTACAACACAAGGTTCATTGAGAGTTAAGTTTTCTTTGCAAAAAGTACAACTAATTTTGCAACATAGCAGCAATATCCGCTTAAATAGGTTATTACTGGGAGTTCTGATTATATAGCTTCGGTATCAGACTGTGTAACTATGATTTTAGATAATAAATTATTAACATGTTCAGAATTTAAATTGGTGTCTAGTGACTGTGTTTCACATTCAGGAGGTTAGAAGAACTAATATATATCAATGTCCGCATAATGTCTAGATCTTGGAGATAACATAGACTGAATTCTAACTCTTTTTTCTGATTCATATAGCTGTCGAACTGAGATATGATAATGACCACCAGCTAATTGCCTATATTTTGCAAAACTCCTTTCCAATGGGTCTGTTTGAAATTTGCCCAGTAATAGATAATTCATATTAAGCTCAGTTAAACAGTATTCAGTAACTTCAAGAAGCCCATGAATGTTATGGTTTAATACAGTGTAGGTTTGTCGAGTCAATGTATTTGTAAAATTAGTTGGACTCCAAGCATCTAGTCAATTTTGCATTTTTAGCAAAAAACAAATGTTTTCCCTTAAGGGGAGTTTTTACGTTTACAATTTTCTACCATATCAATATAATACTAATAAAGTCTGCTGCGGTATCTTGTGAATGTGACAAATTTTTAATAAAACCTTTTAGAGCTTCTATAATAAAGGGATTAAAGATTTAGATTTAGGAATAGAGCCTTTAAACTAAGTGAATAACCACGCTTCAATAGTTTGTCTTGTTCTAGTTCGTATAGGTTTTTGATCACAGAAAAGAAGCAAATTTTTTTTGGCCTGTCTCATAATCGGGATAAGAAAATGTTTGGTAAGGTTTTGAATTAAGCCAGTTGTTAAAGATACATTTCAGTAAATGAAAAGTGTCAAAAAGGTAAAATAAGGGTCTTACTGGGCCAATAGGATGTGGGAATACTATACTCAGTTGATTAAGAGGTGAAAAATTACTCATTGATTTACTGTTTACTGCATTATTGTCATTAACTGTACAAAATACTATTAACCCAATTTCTTCTAAATTTTCTATAATGGTTTTGATAAAAGTATATAATATTTCTGAATTAAGTTTAGCTACAGGAGATATATGAATGACTTCTGTAAGGCTTGAGCAAGGACTAATGATCATAAATGCTAATGCAGATGATGCTAAGGTATCTTTATTATTTACTGATGTTCCCACGGTATTGCCGGCCTTGTAATCCAAATAGGGTTCGATGTGAATTTCATCAAAAAGTCATGTAACATACTTTTCTTTATCTGTTAAATATTGAAAAATGTTACGAGCATAGGTTAAAAAAAATTTCTTTCATCGATATGAGGATCTTTTAAAAATCTATTACAAATAGATTTTACTGTGTTAGGATGATGTAAAATAATAGGAGCATTATTTCGCAAATATTTATAGCAATGAGGGCCTATTGTAAACGAAATTGATTCTAAGACAATGGTGCTTGGTGAATATCGGTACCTTTCTTTTGAAGTACTTAACAAAGTTAACTGTCCTGAGAGAAATTTTAGATTTTGAGTGAGTTCGTCAGAACCTTTTAGGTTTAAAAGAATATCAGTCACAAATTTAAATTTTTTTTGTATTGTCATTGTCAGACTCTACTTTATCTGAATTGGGAGTTTCTGTGGGAGTTTTACTAGTACTGGGGAGTTGACTTGACTCGGTATGGTGTAAGTCACAGAGTTTTAATAGGATCAGGAATGTCGCTATCCAGATTTATCGGACTGACATCATCATATTGTCAATTGTGTCAATTAAACTTTCTATTTCATCCAAACTGCTAGATAAAAATGGTGATTTTAAATTTGTTATTGAAACACAAACAGATTGACCATATAAAAATGTTTCTAATTTTAAATCGCTATTTATAACAATTGCCCAAGTTATTAGGGGTCCAGGAGTATATTCAAGTTTAAAAAAAGTTATTTTATCTGCATCCTTTACCGAAAACCACCCTTTTCTTAAATTAAAATTAGGAAATACTTAAAAACTCTTCAAATCTTTGAAAACATGTTGCCTCTCTATGTAAATTAAATTCTTTACTTTGCTCTATAACTTGCAAAAGATGTAGTTCATCAAGATTCTTATTTTTTTCATCTTTGCTTTTGCGGTAGACAACATTTTTTGACAAATAATTGGGGCAATTTGGGAAAACCGTTGGTACAGAATTTTCTTTTAATCGGGATTTTTTTTAAATGTACCTGTTCTCGGATCCTGTTCTGAAATGTCCCAAATTATATTACCTTTAGAAAAATGTAGTTCACACCCTTTGGGTGTTTTCGTTGGGCACTAAATCATCCCGCGTAGGCATTTTTTTTGCAAATGACTGTCTTTCTGGAATCTAACCACGTGAACTTTTGGTTCGGTTTTGTAATTACCCCGGCAGTTAAACGCACAACACTTAAACGGCATGTTTACGTGAATTTAAATGTACAAAAACTAATAAATATAATTAAATTTTCACCAAAAATGAAGACAAAGCTACTCTACTTACTCTAATTCACGAACAACGACATCATAAAAATAGCACTGTTTTGTTTTCGGTTAGCAAGTGCCGGTTGTCGGCCAGTACATCTAATGGCCAGTTAACACGATACGACATAAGCAAAACTGCATTGGTCTATGCTTTAATGCATTTCTTACGAGACGCGACTGTGGGCCTAGATGTGGTGACGTAAGGCCTATTTTAATTTCAGCTGGTAGGCCTCGTTGATTAGTGGGTATTAACTGGAGCCTCGTTTTACTGGAATAATATATAATTCAGTTGGGCCAGGGCGATATGTTCCAGAATTCGCATAGAATTTTCTTCTAGAATTTATAAATACTTATTTGAATTTAGATTTCCTTCAAAACTTTTATAAATAATTTTTCTCTTAAAAATAAAGCAATGAGCATTAAAACCAAATCTCGCCTGACGTTCTCTAGGAACGACATGTTGATTTTCCTGGCTCCAGAAGCGCGTATTGTATCGAATTCCTGGACCAAACGTTTCAACTGCGATAGATACAAATTCAAAACGGTCAAAAATTCTCTTTTACGTGCAGCATCATCTGCTCTTTCAGATGTTTGTTTGATATAAGAATTAGCAAAATTCACCAACAAACTTCTTGGACGGATGAAAAAGCTTTTATTAATACTAGTAAAAAAAGAACTTTAGACATTCAAATTTATTGACACCAAAAATACACTTTAAAATTCCATGGGGGTCTCGACGAATCTTTTAATGGTACAATTTTGAACTCGAAGTCCATCTCTGGTGTATTCTACAAAAGAAAAAATATGTTTATTTACTTTTGCTGGTAGATATATTTGGATTTTGCGCTATCGAACACTGGGCCGCCAGGATGAAATCCCGGTATGGGAAAGAAGACAAAAAAATACTGATTTTCAAAAAAAAAGTCATCCATTTTGGGTTAAAAATTGTCTATCATCAACGGATGAAATAGGAAAAAAATGTAAATACTACCACATACAAGGGAAGGGAAACAGAAATATCGATTTCTGTGTGGTTCTTGGTAGTAAAAAATTATACGAAACGAAAGAACTAACGGTAAAGAAATTAACTCAAGGTATCTTATGATGCCATAATAATACGTCAAAATTACAGTCATTTTTGGAGTAAGGTGATCACCTACATTTCATATGAATATCTTCAGTTAAATAGGTAGCAAAATAATTTTCGTTTCTTCGTTTGACTGGATCATAAGATAGCTTAAAGTACGGGACACGAAAGAAAACCGGGTAAAATAAAGGTTCATAGTCTTAAGCAAGCGGAAAAGTAAAATTTGTGTACGCAAATAAATTTTATGTTATTTTATTTGTTGTAATAGTTTGCCGCTTCACCTATAAAGTGCGCCAGCTAAGCGGTGCGGAAAATTAATCGAGGATTTAGTAAATTTCGCACTGGTCTACTTGTAATTGGGATATGCCTAGAGTCTCCATGCACTTGCCGCTAGAAGGTTCTAGCTATTTCCAGTGACGCCTATACATTTCGAGCATTTGTTTTCATTTCTATATAAATGCGTTGAGTTGAATTTGAATTATTATTTCGAAGTAACGATGGCGAGCAAAAGAGGAAAAACAATTCGAAGCGGTGCACGCGAAGTTATTGCGAGCGTTATAGAGGCCTGTACTAGAGAAGCTGAAAATAATAGTTTGACTATTCCAATTCAAAATCGAACAAAACGCGCTGCATTTTACACTGGTGTTTCGGAAAGTAGTGTAAGAAAAATTCAGAGAGAACATAATGATCGCTCATGTTCTACTTCACCTTTACCCCGATTATCATGCAAAGATAAAATTGACGATGGTGATTTTTAAGTAATTCGACGAACAATAGAGGATTTTTATATAAACTTGAAGAAGGTTCCGACCTGCAAACCCCTACTTCGTGCTGTAAAGAACAAGATAGATTTTCCGTACGGCTATAAAGCCTTAAATCGGCTTTAACGATCAAATGATTTTGTTTGGCGCAAGTGCCAAAATAAACGAAAATTGCTCATTGAGAGACCAAATATTTTTCACTGGCGGGTAAAATATCTATCAACTGTAAGGCAATATAGGCAAGAAGGACGCAATATTGTGTATCTAGACGAAACCTGGGTAGATAATGATATGACAGTAAACAAATGCTGGCAAAGTGAAAGTGTTACAGGTGTTGTTCAAGGAATCCGCTCTAGTAGTCGCTTTATTATAGTTCATGCTGGTTTAGAAGCCGGATTTGTTCCAGGTGCTGCTTTAGTTTTTCGCTCGGGACTAACAACTGGAGACTATCATGGACAGATGAATAAAGATAATTTTGAAAAGTGGTTACTCGAGAAGCTTCTACCTAACATTCCTCCCAAATCAGTCGTGGTAAAGGATAGTAGAAGATAAAGTGCCAACGAAATACTCTACAAAAGCTCATATGATATCGTGGCTTAAATCGAACAATCTTGTATGTGATCCAACATGGAGAAAATATCAATTATATGAAGTAATATCAGCCAACAAGCCTAGAGAAAAAAGTATAAAATTGACGGTCTTTTACGTAACCTCGGTCATATACCTTTAAGGCTGCCTCCATACATGTGCAACCTCAACCCTATTGAATTTGCATGGGCAGGAGTAAAAAAATATATTCGAGATATAAATAAAATAACATTAGAAGCGATTGATTCAATATCGGCTGAAAATGGGAAATCGTATGTTAAATATGTTCGTTCTATTGAAGATAAATACTGAGAAGTAGATGGCAAAATTGAAACGGTTATTGATGATTTAGTTATCACACTGGGATCTTCAAATAGTGAGGACGAAACCTCATCATTTTCAGAGAAAGACAACGATTTAGAAGGAATCGAACTATTAGAATCACAGCCGTCAACCTCAAAAATTGCTTAGTTTTTTTTTCATATATTTTGTAAAATTGTTCATAAAGTAGCTGTCAATAAACTGCTTCAAAATAATTAATTTTCTGTTCAATACCGGGTGTCAAAAAATATCTAATATTGCAATTAATATTTGAAAAATTATAGAACTCATATTTTTCCAAAATTAACAAGTCAATATAGTTATAGTATGGGAGCCAGCAGTGATTCCAGTGAACAAGATTTATCAATATTTTACCTTATGCAATTCGACTTTGGGCTATTCGGGTATGCCAAAAGTGACCGTTTGACTCCGTCTGTCGTATTACTTTGTTCAGGGGGCGTCATTGTGAAGTACTATACAGGGCGTTTCCTAATTGCGTGCTAATGTTAAAGGGGAGTGATTATTGGATCTTTTTAAGAAAGAAGTTTAATATGAACCTAAAAGTCTTAACTTTGGATCTAATTCTGATGCTATTATAGATAAATAACTGTGTGAAATTTGATACACGTCTTTTATGCATAAAAGGGCACTTTTCATTAACAATCAATTTTTGAAATTCTACCAGTGGCGTGCACATGTAATTAACCTGGGTAAATCCGTATACTCCTTAATACATAGAAGACGTGTATCAAATTTCATGCAGTTATCCACAATAGCATCAAAATTGGGATGAAAAAAAATGTTTTCTTTTTAAACTTTACCATCCTGTATTTCAAAAGTTAAGACTTTTAGGTCATAAAAACACCTTCTTTAACATCAGCACGCAGTTAGGAAACGCCCTGTATAGTACTTCACAGTGACGGCCCCTGTATAAAGTAATATGACAAACGGAGACAGACGGCCACTTTTGGCATACCCGAGTAGTCCAAAGTCGAACTGCATAAATTAAAATTTTGATAAATCTCGTTCACTGGATCTGTTGCTAGCTGTCCTTGTAAAATCTGGACTTGTAAATCGTGTATCACTATACTGGGTGGTCCAATAACAGTGGTCGTAGGCAGTAGCCCGGGAACCGTTAATAACAGAACTCGAGAAAAAATATATTTATAGGTAAATCGATCAAGAAAAATCAAAATTAAATCATTTTAAAATTCGTTTTAAAATAAGTTTTTGCAACACAAAGAGATATATAGAAGTGCGGTACACGAAAGAAAACAGACAGATATAGATAAAGGTTCATTAAGCATAGTTACATTTTTTAATTATCTGAAGTGCGTATAGTCAAAAAGGAGTGCCATATTATTTAAAGAACGACGAGACACCACTGGTTTAAAGAGATTTCTTGGCCGACCTTCCTAAACCGATTGACTCCGCCCGGTTTTCTTTCGTGTCCCGCACTATATCAAAAACTAAGATAGGAATGTGAAATTTATTTTGCTCTAGGTCCAACCGTTCAGTTGCTATGACGGTTGGACCGCAAAAATGTCAATTTTCAAACATCAATAAATCAAAAACAATTGAAGATAGACGTATAATAGGTAGTAGGCTGGGATTGCCTAAACAAGACAAAAGAAAATTGTCTGCCATGTTAAATAAATTACTTGTCGAAAACCTCTAGTTTAGATAACCGCCACAATTATTTTAAATTTTATAATAAAAATGGCTAAAAACCAAACGTTTTCTAATGAAGAAAAATATGACATGTTGCTCTGCTTTGCACAATCTAACGAAGATGTTAACGAGGCTTCGGAATGATATTTATTAAGGTATGTTTAGCATTCGTCGTATTTTATAATAAATAATACATTTTTATGAAGCTGTTGGCGTTTTAAACATAGATATCCAGAACGAAGACAACCATGTGATATTACATTTCTTAGAATGGAAAGAAATCTAGTTAATTGAAGAAAATAGAGGAAGACGTAGTTAATTCCTAACACTGGAACCTGTGGTGGAAGATAGATCAAAATACAAGAGTTCTAACCACACTACACCACAACTTGTTACGTTATGGACGCGCGTTTCCAAGTTAGCATCATCAGTAGATGATATAAACTCTTTAAGTTTTTTTAATAAAGTTAAGAAACTTATTCTACGGGAATTACTCGATGATGCCTTTAGCCTCTTTACGCGACATGATGTCTTTAGCCTATTTACGCGACATGATGTCTTTAGCCTATTTACGCGACATATAGTTTTTTCAATGCCTTAAGAAGAATACGGAAATTATGTAGGCTTTATGTAAGGCAAAATGGACATCATTTCGAGCAATATCTTTAGGGTATAGATTTAGTTTTCTATTTAATTTAGTGATCTTTAGTGGTAGGATTACATTTTGTTGTTGTTGTTAATAGTTGCTGTTAGAGGTATTAGAGGTAGAATTATTAACTTGTTCATTTTATTCAATTAATAATACTTTTCAGGATTGATGAAATCACGGGTTTAGCAGCGAAAAACAGGTTAATAATAATTCTTTTTATTATAAAACCAAGTTTTCGGTCCGATTTTTAACCTTCTTTAAGGCAACAGGCTAAAATTATAACAATGTAAGATAAACAATGCTATGATAGTTATTAAAAATCTACTTAAATTTTACATTATAATTATTGAATTATTAAATTGCTAAAATTTGAACATTCTTTGTAAAATAGTATAAAACAAGGATATACAAGGTGATAATTTATTGTAGAATTTTTTGAAAAATTCTTGTTACTATAAATAAAATATACCTGAAAATTTACCAAAACTTAGCAAATTACTGGGCAATTCGAATAGAAAAGCATATATTATTATGCATTTTCGAGAAGCTTATTGTGAACTGAACAATATAAAATAGAAATATACGGGGTGTCCCATTTAAAAAATTATAAGTTTGTATTATATCTCAAAAACGACAGCTCCTATAAAAAATCTGACTACGCCACTGGATTCTACGTAAAAAACTGTATCGGAGCCAGTTTTTACCTTTTCTATAAGTGAAACAACAACCGAAATACGAAGGGGGGCCAAAAATGCAATATTTTCAATTTCTCACTGTATCTTAAAAACGAAGGGGGCTATGAAAATTTTGTTTGGGTCATCTTTCGTTTCACAAAAAAGTAGCACCGTGTGGCCAAAACCGAAACCCTCTATTTTCAACTAATAAGAGAGACCCATAAAAACAACGAACACGTGACAACCTGGACATGCTTATAAATTAAAATTTTGTAACCAATAACTCAGATTTAGAAGCCTGCATCTGTGTCTACTATTGTCAAGGAACACAGAAGATTATTAAGTACAAAAACATGGTCTAGAGGCATAGAAAAAATATTAAATTATTAAAAAACACACATAAAAATAAAAATGTTTTACAAAAATCGCTTACCTTGCTTGTCATCCTGTTTGTCTTGATATTTTTTCACATGATTTTTTCCCCTGGTATAATAGTCGTCGAGATGGGTTATGATGCTGATCAAGAAAGAGCACATGCCCAAAACCAAGTAGATGAAAACCTCTGTCAGCACGTTGAAGATGGTTTTTATCATGAACCAAACGATGGGATTACAAAGGATGTTGATTGATATGCTCAGGAACAGCAGAATAATCTAACATAGTAAAAAATTGTAATTAAATAAAATACCCTGCAATCCTCGTGGAGGATTTTTCGATAAGGGTGACTGGATTATATTTAGAAATAAAAGTCTCTCTCATCAAAAAATGCACTAAAAAGTAAAACAGTAGTTTACCTAACAAGTGCAGAAAGTGCTTCCGCACGCAATAGAAGTTAGCCGAACGACGCGTAGCTGCATACGGCGGTGCGCGCTATTTTGACCAAAAAAACGTAACACCAGATACAGAAGAGAAATAAAATGATGCGGGTATGATACAGACCTGAAATTGTACACACTCTTCAATTATACTGTACAGGGTGTCCGGATTTGATTGCAAAAGCAGGGTATCTCGCTTATTTTTAAAGATAGAACCTTGCTGTTTTCACGAACCTGAGCTAATTTTTTGTGAAACTCGTGAAGCCGTAAACAAAATTTTCATAGCCTTCTTCGTTTATGAGATACAGGGCGAAATAGAAAATTTTGCATTTTGGGACCCCCCTCTTAACTTAACGCAAAGGGAAAAATTGCTGCTTATGCAGTTTTTTACGCTAGATCCAGTGGCGTAGTCATATTTTTCATATGAGTTGTTATTTTTTAGATATGACCCAAAGTTGTGTTTTTTTAAACGGGACACCCTGTATATTTGTCCAGAATTTGATTTGTCCTTTTAAAAGCTTCTCAAAAATATATAATAGTATGGGTCTATTTTAATAAACAACAACAAAAATCCTAATTTTTATAATTATCATCCCAAATTTTGCAGTAGGCCATGCAAAACGATGCCGCTTTCTTTTGTTTTCTTGGAAGCAAATGACATTTCCCAATTTTGTACGCGTATATAAAATATAGCGCTAGTTTTTTGTATTTATTTATTGTGTAAAAATATATTTGTATTATTATGGAAGAAAACCAAACTTTCGAACATTATGAAAAGTATGATATGTTAGCTTGTTTTATATTAAGTAATGAAAATGTTGAAGCGGCTTCTGAGATGTATTTTAACAGGTAAATAGTTAAATTTTAGGTATGTTGAAATACTATTGCTTAATTCTTATTTAGATATCCAGAAAGGAGGCAACCTAATATATCCACTTTTTATCGGATAAAAAAGAATTTACTTAATCACGGATCATTTATCAAACCTCGTACGAAAACATATAATAAAGAAAATCGGGAGGCTGAGGAAATTACGTTTTTGGCTAATGCAGAAGCTTACCCTACAAACTCTTGTAGGGCCAGTGAAAAGAGCATAGGGATTCCAAAAACTAGAGTTCAAGAAATTCTAAAATAGCACAAATACCACCCATACAAATATAGGCTTGTGCAGCACTTACAGCCAGGAGATGCAGAGCGTCGGGTAGTCTTCTGCAATTGGTTTCGAGAAAGATGCGATATGGTTAGAGATTTTGAAAGGCAGGTTATATGGTCAGACGAAGCACATTTCAGTAATTCTGGTATACTCAATAGGCACAATAGTAGATTCTGGTCCCAGGAAAATCAACACCAAATATTTCCCAGAAGACAGCAGGGCAGGTTTGGTTTAAATGTGTCCTGCTTCATATTAGGAACACATATAAAATTTTATATACTTAAGGGAAATCTAACAGCCAATCGCTATACAGAAATTTTAGAGGCAGCTATACCTGAATTACTAGACGATGTTCCTCTAGCGCAAATTAACGAAATTTATTTTCAACAGGACGGTGCTCCTGCACACAATTCTAGAATAACGAGATTATTTCTGGACAATAATTTTACTAATCAATGGACCGGAACAAATGGACCTATAAGATGACCCCCTAGGTCCCCAGATTTGTCGATTTTAGATTTCTTTCTATGGGGATATCTAGAAAATAGAATTTACAAAGACCACTAAGATAATGTCCAAGATTTAGGAAATGCAATAAGAGAAAATTTTCGCTATTTACAAAATCATCCCGTTATTTTGCTTAATTCCCTAAAACGAATACGAAGATTGCGCGAAGCATGCATAGAACAAAATGGAAATCGGTTTGAACAGTTCTTTTGATTTTCTTGGTTACTGTAGTTCTTATACGACAGTTGATTTTTGCTGAAAGGCTTGTTACATAATAATTTATTACTGTTTTGTTCTTGTGTTACATAAATCTAGGTAAGTGGTACTTTTTTGGTGCGAAATTATCAATACATATTTTGATAAATAGATTTAATTACATATTTATTTTGATTTATTGTTAGGATGTAGATATTGTTAACGACTTTAAATAAAAGGCAGCATTGTTTTATATGGCCTTCTGCAAAATTTGGGATGATAATTATAAAAATTAGGATTTTTGTTGTTGTTTATTAAAATAGACCCATACTATTATATATTTTTGAGAAGCTTTTAAAAGGACAAATCAATTTCTGGACAAATATACAGGGTGTCCCATTTAAAAAAACACAACTTTGGGTCATATCTAAAAAATAACAACTCAAATGAAAAATATGACTACGCCACTGGATCCAGCGTAAAAAACTGCATAAGCAGCAGTTTTTCCCTTTGCGTTAAGTTAAAGGATAACCGAGATACGAGGGGGGTCCCAAAATGCAAAATTTTCTACTTCGCCCTGTATCTCATAAACGAAGAAGGCTATGAAAATTTTGATTACGGCTTCATGAGTTTCACAAAAAATTAGCTCAGGTTCGTGAAAACCGCAAGGTTCTATCTTTGAAAATAAGCGAGATACCCTGCTTTTGCAACCAAATCCGGACACCCTGTACATATGATATTCCCAAAGCTTCATGTTCCAAACACACGAGAAAAATTTTTTTTCGTACCATATATGTAGGTATGACGAATTTTTTATCCATCAAATACATATAAAAACGTCGATATTTTCATCACGTATACAATGTACTAAAAAAGCGGTGTTTCCGCGTCTAGTCATTAAAATCATAGAAAATTTTCCGTAGATTCAGGATCTGTCACGAAAGATTGTCTAGGACTTACAGTTTCTGAGATATCGATCATTTCCGAAGCCCATGTAAAAAATCACAAATTTTCCGATTTCTCACGGGCTTTGAAAAATCAGTCATACATCCTACGACCAAACCGTTATTTTCGGTTTTTACGGTATCAAATTAGTATCTAAACCATGTTTCAGCAAAATCTGAAACCAAAAAATTTTTCGAAAATTTTGCATGTATGTACTGACAGAAATTTTCAAAAAAAAATTTTTTTTCGAAAATGAGTAGAACATATACGTTTACATGGGTATTTTGAGCTGCTGAATGCAATGGACACATACAAATATACGGGGGGTTAATATTTTCGGAGATATGACTAAATTTTCATTTCGAAATTTTTTTTGTTACATTTTCCGTCACGTTAGCTCCATTTGCTTAGGATGAGTTCTCTAACGATTATTTCTTAATAAAATAGCTCAAACCTCCCACCCTTATCTCTTTTAGTTTTCGAAATATTAATTTTTTCCCAGACTGCTACATACGGTGCATCCACCATTTTATCATAAAAGCGCCTATAGTTTTCGGATATGTTTAGTTGACATAATAATTTGAAATAATTGACAGTTATAGATTCAATCTTTCCGAATCGAATGGTGAAAACCGCATCTCGCTAACTTTTAAGGAAAAAATGTTATGGACATTTTTGCGAAAACAGGTAAAATCGCGAATTTTCCGCTCTTCCTCGGGCTGGGAAAATTCAACCATACATCTTACGACCAAACGAGCGATATTTTCAGTTTTTTCGGTCTCAAATTAGTAAATGAATCATGTTTCAGCAAAATCAGACGCATAAAAACGTACGGGGTTTATATTTTCGGAGATATAACTAAATTTTCATTTTGAAATTGTTTTTTTAACATTTTCTGTCAAGTCAGCTCTATTTCGGTAGGATATGTTTTAAAGCGATTATTTCTTCATAAAATAACCCAAACTACAACCCTCTTAGTTTTCGAAATATGAATTTTTTTCTGGATCGCTGCATTTGGCAGTGCGTGCTATTTTGTCTTGAAAGCGCGACACCGGATATAGAAGAAAAAGAAAATGAAACAGGTCAGATATCGATCTGAAATTGTACACTCTCTTCACCTATACTATCTATACGATGTTCCCAAAGTTTTATGTTCCAAACATAAAGGAAAATATTTTTATCGTACTATATATGTAGGTATGATGAAAAATATAAATACATTTTCAATTTGAAATTTTTTTTTTCACTTTTCCCATTAAGTTATCTAGTTAGAATATCTTCTAAAATGGTTATCTTTTAATAAAATAAAGCAAACCGCATCCTTCTATCCCTTCTAGTTTTCGAAATATGAATTTTTTCCCAGATTGCTGCATACGGTGCATTCACCATTTTATCATAAAAGGGCCTAGAGTTTTCGGATATGTTTAGTTGACATAATAATTTGAAATAACTGACAGTTATAGATTCAATCCTTCCGAATCGAATGGTGAAAACAGCATCTCGCTAACTTTTAAGGAAAAAATGTTATGGACATTTTTGCGAAAACAGGTAAAATCGCGAATTTTCCGCTATTTCTCGGGCTGGGAAAATTCAACCATACATCTTACGACCAAACGAGCGGTATTTTCAGTTTTTTCGGTATCAAATTAGTATATGAATCATGTTTCAGCAAAATCGGACGCATAAAAACGTACGGGAGTTTATATTTTCGGAGATATAAAATTTTTTTTTAACATTTTCTGTTAAGTCAGCTATATTTCGGTAGAATAAGTTTTGAAGCGATTATTTCTTCATAAAATAACCTAAACCACAATCTCTTATCTCTCTTAGTTTTCGAAATATGAATTTTTTTCTGGACCGCTGCATTTGGCAAAATAGCACGCATTTTCTCTTGAAAGCGCGACACCGGATAGAGAAGAAAAAGAAAATGAAACAGGTAAGATATCGATCTGAAATTGTACACACTCTTCACCTATACTATCTATATGATGTTCCCAAAGTTCTATGTTCCAAACATAAAGGAAAACATTTTTATCGTACTATATATGTAGGTATGATGAAAAATATAAATACATTTTCAATTTGAAATTTTTTTTCACTTTTCCCATTAGATTAGCAGACTCTGTTTGGATATCTTCTAAAATGGTTATCTTTTAATAAAATAAGGCAAACGGCATCCTTCTATCCCTTTTAGTTTTCGAAATAAGAATTTTTTCCTGGACCGCTGCACGCTATTTTGTCTTGGAAAAGCGACACCGGATATAGAAGAAAAAAAAAGTGAAGCAAGTACGATATTAATTCGAAATTGCACACACACGCACACGCACATAACATTTTTTATCGCACCATATATGTAGGTATGACGAAAAATATCAATACATTTTCAATCTGAATTTTTTTTTACATTTCCCATTACGTTGCCTTAAATGCGCGACACCGGATATAGAAGAAAAAATATGAAGCGGGTGCGATATCAATTTGAAATTGCACACACTCTTCACTTATACTATCTTTATGATATTCCCAAAGTTTTATGTTCCAAACATAAAGGAAAACGTTTTTGTCGTACCATCATAGATCAGTATGATGAAAATATAAATACATTTTGAATTTAAAAATTTTCTTTTCATATTTTCTATTAAGTTAGCACCATCTGTGTGGAATATGTTTTAAAATGGTTATTTCTTAATAAAATAGCCTGAGCCGCATCTCTTTTAGTTTTCGAAACATGATTTTTTTTCCCGGATCGCTGCATACGGCCATTTGACCAAAAGACGTAACACCAGAAATAGAGGGGAAAAAGAACGAAGCGGGTAAGATACAGACCTAAAATTGTACACACTTTTTAATTATACTATACATATGATATTTGCAAATTTTCATGTTCCAAACATACGAGAAAAAAATTGTTTTATACCATATATTTAGGTATGACGAATTTTTTATCCATCAAATACATATAAAAACGTCGATATTTTCACAATGCATAAAATGTACTAAGAAAACGGTGTTTCCGCGACTAGTTATTGGGCCTATAGAGAATTTTCCGTAGATTCAGAATATGTTGCGAACGATTATTTAAAAATATGACGATTTTCCGAACCCATGTAAAAAAATCACGAATTTTCAGATTTTTCACGGGTTGTAAAAAATCAGTTATACGTCCTACGACCAAACGAGTGTTATTTTCGGTTTTTACGGTATCAAATTAGTATATAAACCATGTTTAGACAAAATCTGAGACATACATAAATGTACATGGGGTTAATATTTTCGGAGATATAACTAAATTTTCATTTTGAAATTTTTTTTTTACATTTTCTGTCAAGTCAACTCCATGTCGGTAGGATATGTTTTAAAACGATTACTTCTTCATAAAATAACACAAACCGCAACCCCCTATCTTTTTTAGTTTTCGAAATATGAATTTTTTTCTGGACCGCTGCATTCGGCGGTGCGCGCTAATTTGTCTCGAAAGCGCAACACCGGATATAGAAGAAAAAAAAATGAAGCGGTTGAGATATTGATCTGAAATTGTACACACTCTTCACTTATACTATCTATATGAGATTCCCAAAGTTTCACGTTCCAAACGTAAAGGAAACATTTTTTATCGTACCATATATGTAGGTATGACGAAAAATATAAATACATTTTGAATTTGAAATTTTTTTTTCACATTTACTTTTAAGTTAGCACCATATGTCTACAATATGTAATATAAAATGGTTATTTCTTAATAAAATAAAGCAAACCGCATCCTCCTATCTCTTTTAGTTTTCGAAATATGAATTTTTTCCCGGATCGCTGCATACGGCGGTGCGCGCCAAAAAACGTAACACCAGCTATAGAAGGAAAAAAAATGATTGGAGTAAAATACAGACCCGAAATTGTACACACTCATTAACTACACTATATATATATCCTATTCTCAAAGTTTTATATTCCAAACATACGAGAAAAAATTTTTATCGTACCATATATGTAGGTATGACGAATTTTTTGACCATCAAAAACGTCGATATTTTCATTATGTATAAAATGTACTAAAAAAGCAATTTTTTCGCGACTAAAAATTTGGCCCATACAGATTTTTGCGTAGATTTAGAATTTGACGCGAACGATTGTCTATGACTAATAGTTTTTGAGATATCAACTGATTTCCGAACCCATGTAAAAAAATCACAATTTTTCAGATTTTTCACAGGCTGTAAAAAATCAGTTATACATCCTACGACCAAACGAGTGTTATTTTCGGTTTTTACGGTAATAAATTAGTCTATAAAGCATTTTTCAACAAAATCTGGAACAAAAAATTTTTTCAAAATTTTTGCATGTATTGACAAAAATTTTTGAAAAAAATTGTTTTTTCGAAAATGACTGAAAAATATACGTTTATATGGGTATTTTGAGCTGCTGAATGCAATGGACACATACAAATGTACGGGCGAATAATATTTTCGGAGATATGACTAAATTCTCACTTTGAAATTTATTTTTTTACATTTTTCGCCAAGTTAGTTCCATTTCGTTGGGATATGTTTTAAAACGATTATTTCTTAATAAAATAACGTTAACCGCACTCCCTTACCTCTTTTAGTTTTCGAAATATGATTTTTTTTCCGGACCGCTGCACACGACGTATTCACCATTTTGCCATAAAAACATCTACATTTGTCGGATACTTTTAATTCATATAATTTGAAATTACTACCAATTATAGATTAATTCCTTCTGAATCGAATGGTGAAAACCGCATCTCGCTAACTTTTAAGGAAAAAAAGTTATGGACATTTTCGCGAGACGTTGTAAAATCGCGAATTTTCCGATTTTCCTCGGGCTATGAAAATTCAACCATATATTCTACGACCAAACGAGTATTATTTTCGGTTTTTACGGTATAAAATTAGTATATAAGCCATGTTTCAGCAGAATCTGGAACAAAAAATTTTTCGAAAATTTTGCATCTATTTTTTTTCGAAAAAAAAAATGAAGCGGGTAAGATATCGATCGGAAGTTGTACACACTTTTTAACTGTACTATATATATGATATTCCCAAAGTTTCATGTTCCAAACATAAAGAGAAAATAGTAGTTTACCTAACAAGTGCGGAAAGTGCTACTTTGCCGCACGCAATCGTTTGCGGAAAAATCACTTTACGCACGTGTAAGTTACATTATTTTTTCTACGAGCGTGCATCATTTTTTTGTGTTTGTTATATTGTTATTTTATGTTATAAAACTGTTGTCACAAACTTACTGTTATTAAAAAACTCTTTTATAAAGAAGATACCTAAATGCAAGGTATGCAATTCTTCGTTAGCAATATGTAACTTTCAGTTGTTTATTATTATTATTAAAATTATGCATTTAATTTCAGATAATTGTCATTTATTTGCGTGTTTCTGAGGAAAGGTGCATTTTATTATATATTTTTGAAAAGGTAAAAGAAACAAATTTTATAGTCTATAAATATACAGGATGTTTCATTTAAAAAAATAAAGTAGGGTCGGATAACTTTTTGACCTGACACTGTATACTAATTCCGAAGGCGGAATTGAATTTCAAATCGGTTAAAAATCGTAGGTAGTCCGTTAATAACGGTTTATTCATACAGAATGTTCGTTGTTCGAAAATGTCAAGTAAAATACTAGGTTATTAGGTTGGACATTTTCATGGTACCCTGTATACATAAAATCACGTAACGGGATAGCAAAAGAGATAACTTTTAGCAAATGGGGTTGTATGTCTATTACACACCTCAATGCTTTAGTCTGAGAATGGTTTTTAAAAATATGTAAATTGAATTCTAAAACTCGCTGCCTTTATCGCCCTATATACCTGTGTTTTTTTAATATTATTATTACAAAAAAACGGGTGAACGGATTTTAAATCAAACCATATAGGACCACCAGGGAAACGTTTTGAAGTCGGTCAAAAATTCGAAAATAAATTTGATAAAACCGAAAAATCAGCGATAAATAAAGTATTGTATGATTTCAGTAACAATGTACCAGAAAAACTCACTTGTAAGATCCAGTAAAGAGCATTTCCTGAAAACTTTGTAATCTGTCCTGGCATACGACTTCCAAAGATGCCCTCAAATCTTCTAGGATGTGGATGTGGGGGAATATACAGAGCCGCGGCATCTCCTATGGGGTTCACCATTCTTAAAAATTTTGATCAAAACAAAAAGTTAAAAAATATTAATCCACTTTCTAGGTAATAGACTTGGAATTTTGAAAGGGATCTGTCAACCTTAACGGCTTTGGCATTTTGACTTTGATCACTGTCTGATTTGTTATGATTGTCAATAAAAAAAAATAATAAAACATTACCTCAGAATAACCGATGTATGTTTATACAGATTGTCCCAGATAAGGAGGCACACTACAGGGATATTAGAAACCGTATGAGATACGACAGCAATGGGAAACCTTTTAAAAGTTTGGGAGGCTCTTGTAGAGATTAGGTATTTTTAATTTTCTCACTTTTTTTTGATTCACTGTAAAGCTTACCGCGAAATAAACACATTTCAGCAAAAAAATTTGCAGATGAACAAATAGTTATAACTTTGTAAGGGATATGGTTATAAACGTCTACTTTTATTTTAATTATGTTAAAATTGCACTCAGAATAGAATTAAAGTATAATGTATATTATTATATAATATACTCTTTTTTAATTTATGTTTTTAACGAAGTAATGTTAAAAGTGTAACGACAAAATATGTTGCTCTTATTCAACTAAAAAATTAATAAACAGACATTTGACGTTTCTTGATTAATCGGCCATTTCCTCGTATTCAAGAAGCAATGTTGCCAAATGTAATTCCATTTTATCAGCGAAGATTTCATTACTGTTTATTAGAACTGTTAATAATATTTTGATGCACAGTTGAAACGTCTTGTGCTCCTTACAAGGTGAAACGATAAAGGGTTAGGCACCAGGTTAGGCACAGAAGGCATCATCGTTAAAGCCATATAAAAATCCGTACAGTTGATACAGTCGGTGAATCGGTAACGGGTTCGCAGCAGGTTAGGCGCCGAAGGCATCGTCATTAAAGCCATAACATAAAAAACTGAACAGCTCAATCACTGGCAACGCAGAAATAAATCAAGAAATGTAAGGCAATTTGGCAACATTGTAAGTGTCCTTTTATTTCTAATACCGTAATTAGGGGTTCTTGCACTGCAATGTTTTGGAAATTGTACGAAATTTGGTCAGTTTTTATTTTTTTTTCTGGGTCAAAAGTGTTTCATACGCTAATTTAATTTTTTTAATCTATACTTACTATAAAACATATGCTTTCGTTTAAAATTTGAAAAACCCGTAAAATCCGAAATACTTACTGTCAACAAAACACGTCTGGAATATTCTGAAAACTTACGGAAACATCCAAATATTTCAATTTTCCTTTTTATTTTTTTCTGACTTTATTTGATGAAATAACTCAAAATAAATGCCACTTTCTCATTGTCACTATTTGGTCTCTACATGACAGTTTCATCGAGTTTTTCATCCGACGTTTCGGTGTTTCGAAGCCATCATCAACTTTATTATTTTAAGTAGAAGGTGAATTTTCTTTTATCCTTTCCATTCTGAATTCAACGCCATATCACACATATTATTTATACAACGTTTCGGATTATAAAACTCACCATCAATACAAATAAGTGCAACGAACGTGTATGGAGATGTTTTTTTTCGAAATCTTCAATTAAATGCTAGTTTTAGAATACTTGTGGAACTCTCGAAGAAATCCTAGATGCTCTAACGTTTCTTTTTCAGGCCACCATCATCAAGGTTTTTTCTCAAAATACAAACCTGCAACTTTTTTGCAATTTGGAAAAGGATTTGACGTCCCAAAAACAAAAATATATGACACTTGCTCAAAAAACTTCGATTATAAGATATTCAGATGATAGACACTGTGTTAGACGCGAATCAATTTACAATCAGAATCAGAACTATTTGTCCTTACAAATTGTTTCAATTTAAAGAAATTCCACGGATTCCATAAAAAAAGTCAGCTTGCTTATCAAAATTTCACGACTAACACAATCAAAGGCTTTTGAATAGTCACAAAAAATTGATGCGGTGGGGTGGTTGTTATTGAGAGATAGGTAGACGTCGCTTAGCACCGAGAACTTGGCATCACTGGTGCACTTGTTGGGTAAAAATCCGAACGGATCCGAGGATATTATCTGATGTTTAAGGAGAAATGGCATAAGACGATTCTTCAGTAGCCTTTCGATGATTTTTGATAGCACTGGTAGTAGTGCAATTGGGCGATAATTGCAAGAGTTAGCTTTTCGCCCCCTTTATGAAGAGGAAAAATTATAGCTGTTTTAAGGCATTCATGGAATATACTTTTTATAAGGGATTCATTTATCAGTGTTGTAAGGGCCTCTATGACTGGGTGCGGCAGGTTAAGGAATATTTTAATTGATAGAACACAAATAATAGGGCTTAAGAAAAGGCTATCAGCGATATTTTTCGATGGAGGGAGAAACGAAAAAGGGTCCAAACTTGGCGAGATACCAGAGGTAACATTTTTGCCTACATTAATAAAATAAACATTTAGACCATTTGGCCTTGGCAATATCTGAGTTAAAGAGTTTGATTTGTTTCTGAGGTCATTGATAATGGACCAGGTTTCCTTTGAAACGTTTTTAGACTTTGTTAGACGTTTTTGATAGTATATTTTTTGCTGACTTGATTAGTTTACTATAGATCCTCCTATAAATTAGAGATATAGTCTGGAATAAAAATGGAGTCGGTGAATGTTTTTATATATAAGAGAGAACGCATATTTTTAGCAGAAATGCGTAGTCCTTTCGTGGCCCACGGTTTATGACGCTTAGGTTTCATAGTCTTAAGCGGGAAGGCCTTATTAAATGCGCTTAAAATTTTATTTAAGAAAGCTCTAAAATTTGAGTTAACACTTTCAAATTCAAAATTCCAGTCGGTGTTTAAGCAAATATTATGAAATATTGAAAAATTGGCGGCCGAGAAAATTCTGCTCCAATGGCGAGGTCTCTGTAAAGTTGGAAAATATTGCTTCGTGATCTGAAAAAACCTGTGTTTCAAACCTGAGATCGAACCTCTGATCTGATGGAGAAAAATCAGACGCCAAGACGACCAATGATAGAAGAAGAGTATTTTGAAACTTCTGGGTGTCAATATTAAGGTCCCCGCATAGAATTTTCCAGCCTTTTACTGGTAGACTATCTAGCAAATTTAGCAGGTAATTAAAGAAAGATTGTACGTCAGAATTTGGTGATCTATAAATACAGATTACATATCGATCAAAGTTTAGATTATATACTATAGAAAATTCAAAAAAGTTATCCGCTAACAAATCGTCATATACAGGGTGTCCCACGACGAACTGCGGCGATCGATTTCTCAGAAAGTACGCTTTGGAAAAATTTGAAATTTTGGCAGCTAACTAAAGTCAATACTGGCAATTCGCGCAAAACATTTTCAAGTTGTCGGCACTTCCGGTTATACCGGAAGTAGACGTCAACTTTCTTTTTTTTTAATAGAATACCCTGTATATTATCGAATTTTTGGATTCCTCGAAAAATTTTAGGTATATTTCATGTATAATATCCTATACCTAAGTTGAACTGTTTTTGAGATATTTTGAATTTTATGTAAGAAATTACGTTTGCAGGTCTAGACATAACTATAAATATCTGCTTATCGAAGTCTCTATTATTTATTTGCGGCTTCCTTGTCCAAATGGATCCACTTTAGTGGCCTGTGCTGATATTTTTATAATAAATAAATATAGGGTGATCAAAAACTAACGTTCTAAGTATACTTTAAAAAATCGTTAAAAGTTACTTTTTTCAAATGGAAACCCCCAATTTTTATAATTTCATCTTATTTAACACTTAAAATAAGGGTGACTTTGTATAAAGTTGTCTATGGCAAAAATTGGTAGTTTTTGAGTTATTGACGATTTAACAGTTTTTATTCTAATAATGCCAGACGGCTTCTAAGTTTTCTTGTTAGTTGGCCATGATAGGGAGGCCTGGCGAGAACAAAACCAATTGGTTACTATAGAAACGTAATATTTATTGTCGTTTGACAATTAGCTACTAAAATATTATTGATTTATTATAGTAATTATAATAATTATTAAACTAATAATCATGCCGGGGCGATTAAATTACATACACGAGAATTATTTGAATTTGTTTATTATCTATGGGGAATTTAACAGAGTTTTAACAAGAACATGCCAGATATTTGCTGATAGATATTCAGATAAACAGAAATCGTCACCGAACAGCGTTAAACAAATGTTGAAAAACTATAAAAATTTTGAAAACGTCAAGGCAAAAATTAATAAGAGGAAGCCCATTGTTGATAATGAAAATGTCGAGATTGCAATTCTGGGATATTTTGCAGCATATCCAATAACATCCCTAAGAAACGTGGCAAGACAATCAGGAATCTCGAGGAACTCAGTACATAGGATTCTGTTAAAACATAACTTCCAACCTTATTTAATATATATCATTGGTTCAACATCTAAAAGACACTGATTTGCCAAAAAGAGTACAGTTTTGCGAGTTTATTTTAACAATGGTACAAGATAACCCTAGATTTTTGGACAATATAATTTGGACCGATGAAGCAAAATTTACTAAAAATGGCCTTTTCAATAGACACAATTCCCATTTTTAGAGTGATTCGAATCCTTATGCAGTAAGATCGCGGAAAAAATCCTAGCAATTTAATGTATTTTGTGCAGTAAGAAGCGATAGAATAATAAAACTGATTTTTTACGAAGAAAATTTGAATGGTAAGTTATACATTGCCTAAACACAAGGACTTTTTTAATAAGAAATAATCCATTTAGGTAATATTACAATAATTTTTTTATCAATTTCGCGTCAATCCAAAATTAGATAAATCATTTAGTAAATATTATTACATAAATAAACTAAATTAAATTATTTATACAGGTCACACTACACTACTTCATACAAACACTGGTCCACATAACGGAACACATCATATCTAAAAAAATATATCATCTCAAGTTTTATAGGAAAGTTATCTTTAGTTAGTCTAAGCTATTTATACACGGTACTTTAGAAAGTCTTAAATACTAAACCTTCTTTTTTTTTATTGAGCACTCTTCAGGTTAAATTAATGGAATTTTGATGTATTTTGTTTCTTCTTAAATCAATAAATTGATGAATATTATCAAAGCATTTCTTTCCGTAAAATTATGTCTATAAACTTTTGTGGGAGCAAGATATCTGAATATTTTTGAAGAGTTGGACAAAGAATATTTAAGTAATTTACCTTTGGCACAACATAGTCAAATTTTCTACCAACACGATCGCGCCCCACCACATAGAACCGTTGAAGTCACTAACTTTTTACAAGCTACGTTTTGGACCTTTCCTGTGGCCTCCTCGTTCCCCCGATCTGACAGTCTTAGACTATTTTATATAGGGAACGATAAAAGGAATCGTTTATTTTAATCCAGTAACAACGAAAGAGGACTGTATGGCAAGGGTAAGGGACGCGTTCGAAAGTTTATCTCCAGCTTCAATTAGAGCGGCCACCCACGACATTTTCAACATTTATTGAAAAAATAAGTTGTGCTCTTGTGTAGACTAGACTATAATGGGAATAGGCTTTCTTTAATTAATTTTTGTCTTCACGGTTTCAACATTTTTATAGTTTTGTTTAACGCTGTTCGGGGACGATTTCTGTTTATCTGGATATCTATCAGCAAATATCTGGCATGTTCTTTTTAAAACTCAATTAGATTCCCCATAGATAATAAACAAATTCAAATAATCCTCGTGTGTGTAATGTAATCGCCCCGGCATGATTATTAGTTTAATAATTATTACAAATACTATAACAAATAAATCATATTTTAGTAGGTAATTGTCAAACGACAACAAATATTAAGTTTCTATAGTAACCAATTGGTTTTGTTCTCGCCAGGCCTTCCCGTCATGGCCAACTAAGAAGAAAACTTAGAAGCCGTCTGGTATTATTAGAACAAAAAATGTTAAATCGTCAATAACTCAAAAACTACAAATTTTTGGAATAGACAATTTCATACAAAGTTACCCTTATTTTAAGTGTTAAATAAGATAAAATTATAAAAATTGTAGGTTTCCTTTTGAAAAAAGTAACTTTTAACGATTTTTTAAAGTATATTTATAATGTCAGTTTTTGATCACTCTATATTTGTTATAAAATATCAGCACAGGCCACTAAAGTGTACTCTTTTGGACAAGGAAGCCAACCGCAAATAAATAATAGAGACTTTGATAAGCAGATATTTTATAGTTATGTCTAGACCTGCAAAAGTCATTTTTTACATAAAATTCAAAATATCTCAAAAACAGTTGAACTTGGGTATAGGATATTATACATGACATATACCTAGAATTTTTCGAGGAATCCAAAAATTCGATTACATATAGGGTGTTCCATTTAAAATAAGAAAGTTGACATCTACTTCCGGTATAACCGGAAGTGCCGCCATCTTGAAAATATTTTGCGCGAATTGCCCCCATCGACTTCAGTTACCACCATGTCGAAAGAAAAAATGGCAACGAGAAATTAGCATTTATTTTGAGATTTCTCATCAAATAAAGTCAATCTTTTAAACGGTAACTTATTAAGCACAAAACTGCGCAACTTTTTTGTAATTTAATCGAGGTCGTATCCCTTACGGTTTCTGATATGCTTTCGTGTACCTTCTTATGTGCGACAGGCAGGTTGTTAACGATACTAAAATTGATAATATTTGTGGAAACACACACCTCCGTGACGGAGAATGCCGCACACGTCATCTGCAAGCGCTAATTTTAAAAATATTTCCCGCACACACGTTAAAAAATTGCGGAATACTTGAAGAACTGTGACTCACTTTAAAGGCAAGGGAAAGTACTGTTGCAACAATTGATGCAATATAATGATTTTGAAATTACCAAAAACAAAATACACGCAAATACTATCGCCTATTTGCGTTTGGAAAGCCTCTGTTTCTCCCCAATTAACAAGTAAAACAAGACATATTCGGTAGTGTTTTCAGCAATTGAAAAAAATATTCCTAAAATAACAATACAAATTAGCACCAGTAAATTTATTTTTACTCAGAAGCTTAATAGGAACTCTTCAATTAGCACCCGATTTTAATGATTATTTTTACCAATATTTTTTTCTATATATAGTTTTGGGGTATACCGAGTGCTATCAGTTTCAAAGTACATTTTGTAGTGTGCAGTATAACGAAGAAAAGCTTTAAAATAAAAGAAATAGAGACGATATATCTTAGTTGAGAATGGATAATATGTTTATAATTGTAAGGATACCAATATTTTATTAATATATACAGAGTGTCCCAAAAGTGTTGGATCAAACTCAAACAGGGGACATTTTCGATAAAAATCACCCCCTATGTTGTTATCTAATTGTGAATAGTTTAAAAGTTATAGCCATATTTGTGTATTTTGTAAATTCTAAAACCTTTTAAAAAAATTACGCGAGTTAACAACCCGAAACACGAGAAATTATTTTTAAAAAATCAATTTTATTTCATAAGCGTACAAAGAGAACTGACTACAAAATGCATTTTAGTTATATTTATACGTTCAGTAATGCTTATGTTGCATGAGAACGAAAAGATAAAAGTCTAAGAATTGCAAGTGCATAAATGCAGAATTGCATTTCTCACGGGAACGTAACTCCTCCCCTCTTAGTTGAAAGCACGTTCTTAAAGACGTGTTTTCAAAAATTATCAAAAAGGTTTAAAGATTATTAATAGTTTAGAAAATTCTATTATTTTCTTCAATATCTAAAGTATTAGAGTTTGCATTTAATTGTTTTTTCTTAGACTTTTTTACAAGTTATTTGTATATGAAAAATATAAAAATTATTGAGATGAATATGTAAAGTAAAATTGTCCATTCTAGGGCCTTCTTCTGGCTTTCCAATTTGGCTTCGATTTCTTTACTAGTTTTTAGGTTTACGTAGTTTAAGTAGGAGGGCTGTAGAATGAATCTCGGTTTTCCTTAATTAGGCTTAAATTAGGGGTAGGTAGATTAATTCAATTAAATGTTAATTGGCTTGATTTATATGTTTCAAGCGTAATTGACTTTATCCGTACTTTACATCCTGGGGATGACTCAAGAAGATAGGAACCATATAAGGGTATGCTATCTTTGGATTTTTGACAATTTATGACGGCAATTACTTGTATTAGTACTGTTATCAGCCATTTGTCGTCGATTATTTTTGTTGTCTGGATCTCGTGCAGTTGAGTTTCGAATGGGTGGCAAAACGTAATATTTCGGTGATGTTTGATAAGTTGAACAGCGCAGGAGGGGCTGTCTTCGACAAACGTGGTGTGGGCTTCTTTACACAAATATTTCTGTAGTTGGATTTCGTAACATCTTTGGTCCATTTTGTATTGCCTAATGCTAGGTAGGGTTTATAAGGAATATTTACAAGAAATGATCGATTATTGGAAATTGGTAAAGGAAATAACTTAAAATATTGATATATTAATTACTTCATTGTGAATAGACGTAGCGTCGGCTGTCCTTACTGAGAAAGGTTCCGAAAAAATGAAATTTGAATAAATTTTGTATGCTAAATTAGGCTTTATAAAACTTTTGCCACTACCTGTATCAATTAAAAATTTTGCTTTGATTTCGGCTATGACAATTACTGGTAAATCTGAATTTGTGTAATTATTTAAAAATATTATGTTTGGTTGTTGGAAATTTGCTTCTCCTGAAAATTTTCTTCATTAAAATCAATTTGATTTTCATAAGGGTTATTTTCTAGACCAGAAAATTCGGTATTTGAGTCATTATACGAATACTGCGAATTGTCGGTGTATTCCGGGTAATAATATTGAAATTCAGCATTGCTAGCTTGAAAATTTTCATTTTGATCATTATCGGCATTTATCGATTCGACTGATTGGTTATATAGTTCTTCTACAACAATATTACGTCGTGAAGAATGTGGTTGTTGGTTTCTTCTAGGGATTGTGTTCCCTGAAGAAGTATCCATCAGCTCAGGTTTTTGTTGGCGTGATATTCCAGAAGAAGTTGGGCGTTGATTTTGGGGGTTAAAAGATGGTCTTGGGGTAAAAGTGTTTCTTTGCATAAAATTTTGATTTGGGAAATTCGATTGTCTAAAATTATTTGCGGGTTGCCTAAATTGTCCAAAGCCCATAAATTGATTATTTCCATTATTAAAATTTGGGATTGGTTGTCTAGGCATAAAATTTGAAAATTGCTGAACGGGGTAATTCGAAAATATTGGTCTCACATTAGCAGAATAATGTGCTTGTGTAGGCAAATTTATTTTTGGTTTTTGTGAATTAAAATTTGGGTTTTTTGGTAATGTGTTACTAAGGTTCTTATAATATATAAAATTTTCTTCTTCCAAGGCACAGCTCATTGCCTCTTCTAAAGTAACTGGATTTTTTAATCTAACCAGAAGTTGCATATGGTAGTTTAGACCGTTTATGAAGGTTTTTAATACTAAATTTCCGTATTGATTAATTTTTAAAATTTTTAAAGTTTGCGTTTCATTGCTTAAATTTACTTTAGAAAATAACAAACTGCGGGCGTCTTGCAAACGCAGGCCAAATTGTTGCGGTGTTTCATGTTTTTCTGGTTTGGACGTTATTATATCTTGAATAATACAATCAATTGATCTATGGTCTGAAAAAGTCGAAATTATTGCAGCTTTTACTGCGGGCCATGTATTTAGTTCTATTCTAGAACAAATAATATCGGCTGCCCTACCTACAAGTTTACTTAATATAGTATCGTGTAAACCTACATTTATAGGTGCAATATTGTCAGTTTTATTTCTATGATTATTATAAAAATTATCGCAATTGTAAATTAGGTTCAGTAGTCATTATTTTACTTATTTGAATTAAATTAGAAAAGGGTGTTAGATTTCCTTCACAATTTAAATTTCCAAAAGCTGATGTTAAATATTCCAGTTTGCGGAATTACAAGAGACGTAAATATCAATATTTAAGATAGGATAAAAATAAAATGAAATAAGGAAAATTGAAAGGAAGCACTTACAGCAATGTACTGAAGATAATTCCAATTCTCATTCTCAAACTAGGGTCCAATAGGAGAGGCGATGTGGTCCTTTCCCTGGTTAGCCGCTATGAGGGTGGGACGATGTGTGTTCCGAAACTCGCACCAATAGGACGCTGGACGATGCTGTTCCAAATCCCTGGTCAATTGTGAGTTTCTTGGTACACCCTGAAGATTTTTTTGATTGTCCGATTTTTGCCACAAATCGTTGAGACGAAACCAGAAAATACGCACGATGCGCGACTGTTGGCAATAATCCTACCGACTGCGCCAGTTAACAACTCGAAACACGAGAAATTATATTTTTAAAAAATCAATTTTATTTCATAAGCGTACAAAGAGAACTGAGAACATGAGAACGAAAAGATAGAAATTCTAAGAATTGCAAGTGCCTAAATGCAGAATTGCATTTCTCACGGGAACGTAACTCGCGTTTGATTAAACATTACGATTTCTTTTTGTTTTGTACATAGAAATGATGTGCCTTTCTAATAAAATTATTTTTTCTAAAAGTTACTTTTAGATAGCGCCAGAAAAAATTGTCTTTTTGTACTTTTTACAACTTCAAAAATAAATACTTAAATTTATGCCCATTTTTTTTCAAAAAAAAAATGTAAGTCATAAGAGTGACCCTGTAGTTAAAAACTTCTACCATTTATACCGATTCTAACAAGGTACAACTTGAATACATTATTTGTTATTTTCTAATAAAGTTTTGACTTTTTTAAGAAATAAGCAAAAAAATATTCCAATGCTAAATCAATATGTTGCTTTATTCATTCAGAAATCTACGCCTATGTTCAAATATATGTAGGTGATTCTAATACTGACCGATTTATCTGCAGTTTTTTTCTTGAACGTTGATTTATAACATAAAAACAATTGAATATCGTTTGCTGTTTCCCCGGAAATGACCGCAACTTCGGTATTTTAAATGGAACTCTCTAAACGATTCTAAACAACTTTTGTATAACATAACCTATGTCCAAAATGTATAGATTTCCAAATAAAGCCGCTTAAAAATTTACTCTTACTTCAAGCGTTCAACCAACAAAATGTCAAAAAAGAAAATGTTCCGAGTTTTTAAAAAAATGCGTTTTTCGCAAATCGATTTTTCAAGTTTTGATCAGACCCTGTACCATACGGGTCAACTGATTGTTTTTCGCTTTGGATAAATATTACCATCATAAAAATAGGGTACCTAATTTTCAATTTTGCCGTTGTTTGTGAATGTTAAGTTAATGATAACTTAACCTAGTGTGATAACTACCTATAAACAAAGTTTTGCTAATACTAAAATAATTATATTAGCCTTGACAGAGGTTGCTATGGTTTTTAAAAACAACTGAATTTTGACAAGTAACTTTTATCACTTGTGGGCTTGGCTGATTGCACTTTTTGTAAATTATCGTGCTTTATTTCGTGTCTCTATTGGTGTAGACTAAGAGTTCTTTGTAATCTCTTTAAAATGGCAAGTTTCACAAGGGCGGAACAAATAGATATGCTTCTCTTTTATGGCGAGTGCTTGCAAAATAAAAGGCAGGCTCAAACACTCTGCGCAGAACGATACTTCGACAGAAACCATTTCGCATTCGCTTCACGAATATGGGAATGTTCAACAGGAACGACGTAAGATATGGTGCAAATGAAAAAAAAAGAAGGATCTTTCCAAGAACGCTAGGTGTTTTAGGAACGAGAATTGTGCGTCCAATATTTTTTAATGAGCCTTTTACAGCACAAACTTATTTGAACTTTCTAGAAACAACAGTTACCGATTTTTTGGACAATTTACCTGTTGCAGAAATTCCCAACATCTACTTTCAACAAGATGGTGCACAGGCCCATAATGCTCGAATTTGTATAAATTATTTAAATGACAGGTTTGGAGACCAATGGATAGGAACGAATGGACCTGTAAGGTGGCCAGCACGTTCGCCTGATTTGACACCTCTAGATTTTTTTCTTCTGGGGTCATATCAAAGAAAAAGTCTATTTTCCTCAACCTGAAAATTTGCACATTTTAAGAAATCGAATTATTAGTGCTATTAATAACATTAGTATAACTCAAAAAGAAAATGTATTACGAAAATTGTTGAAAAATGTGAGACCTGTATTGAACAAGAAACGTGTTTTTGAAAATCTTAATTATGATTATACCCTATAGATTGTTACATATTTCGATTCTACTGTTAATTTGCGAAAGTTTTTATAATAACATCTATATTTGAATTCTTTATCGTTTTTGAGTAAATTGAGTTTTTAGAATTTTTTTTAAAAAAACATATTTTAAAAAAAAAAATTTGTACCTATAAAACTTTAATGGAACTGACTAATGTCCTAAACATACATTACTAAGGGTTCAATTCAACGAGTTTCCATGCTGGTTTTACCAGTTAATATACAGGGTTTTAAAAATGGAGAGCAAAACAAACAGAACTTTAAATGTAAAAATCTCCTGTTTTTCAAATGGAACACCCTGTATATTTTTATTTCATCTGATTCAGTGTTCAATTACCTATCATTACTCATATATATGTCCTATACAGTTTCGATTTTATTAGCCGATTTCTGATTTGACTATTTTTTTTTAATATAAGTAAACAGATGAAGTGGGCTAAAATAAAAATGTCGTAAACTAAGCCTTATTCTCATTTCCTTAACACAGATAGCGACTATAAATAATGTTAGAAAATACAAATAAAAGTGAAATATTATGTAATTTATGTTCTTATTATTTAATGTTTACGAAAATAAGGGAGAGACAAAAAAAAATATATTGTGCCACACGGTATAACTAATAACTAACTGAGTATTAAACATGATTAAAACAGATTATAAAAAATTTTCAATATGGCCACCGTCCATTGCGATACATGAAGTGTAAATAGCCTCCATTTTTCGAATAGCGTTCCTTACCGAATTAGATGCATTAAAATTATTGATCTCTTCCTTGATTGTTATTTTTAACTCATTTCTATTATTAGATCCATTTTTATAAACTTTAGTTTTTAGTGCATCCCACAAAAAGAAGTCTAAAGGGCTTGAATCAGGGCTTCGTGGTGGCCAGGATATTAAACCATGTCTTCCTATCCACAATGAAAAATGATATTTTCTGGAATATTAGCTGGCAAGTCGTTGATAAGGGGCATGATTTCATTCCTAAGCAGCTCCAAGTATCTTTCGCCATTTAACGACCTGTCAAAAAATATTGGTCCGATAATACGGTCGCAAATAATTCCGCACCACACATTTACGGTTTGACCGCCTTGTTCTGTAATTGCTTTTATTAGATGTTTATTAGTTTGAGACCAGTAATGAGTGTTTTTCCGATTAAAAATACCCGCCGTATTAAATGAGGCCTCATCAGTCTAAAGCACTTTTGAAAAAAACACATTTTCGAACTGCCGGTCCATAATATCACAACAATCATTAAAGTCTAATTGTGATAATAATTGAGTTGGAAGAATTTATAAGGACGATAACCATTCAAACTTGAAAAATCGATTTGCGAAAACATTCTTCTTTAAACTCGGAATATTTTATTTTTTAACAATTTGTTGGATGAAGACTTGAATAAATAGTAAATACCTGTGATTCTTTTTATCCTGACCTACTCCGTTTTTCCATAAAATACAAATAAGTGGGAATTATGGCACATTTTTAAGTGGCTTTGTTTTAAAAAACTATACATTTTAGACATAGGTTATGTTATAAAAAAGTTGTTTAGAATTGTTAAGAGAGTTCAAAGAACATAAAACATTCAGGAAGTTCCATTTAAAATAAGGAAGTCGCGGTCATTTCCGGGAAAACCGGAAACGATATTCAATTGTTTTTATGTTACAAATGTTCACAATATTCAACCCTATCAACACACCAAATTCCATATTTTTATCTATAGCTGTTGTCAAATGGCGCTCTGGGTAGAAGTTACATTGTCACCCGATATGCAATGGTAAAAAGAGAGAGGGTGATTTTTCTCAGATTACAAAAATTTTACTAGGCCGCCATTTTGTTCCGCCATCTTGAATTCATACCATACTTTTACTGGTTCATGTTCATCTCTATACTACAATTAGTTATGGCACAAAATTGGAAATCAGTTCATTAAGTAGTTTTTTCAGGCTGAATTTTTAAATATTTTATCAAGCCGCCATTTTGTTCCGCCATCTTGGATTCAAACCAGTTGATTCCTACATAATACTTGATTTTCATGCAAAATGTGAGATAAATTGAGTAAGCACTTTCTCAGTAACAGAAAAAATAGAAATAGAAAAAACCTCGGAGTGTGATTTTTTCACGATTACAATAGTTCCCTTTTATAGGGAAGTAAAAATACATAGGACCAAACTGATCATCCTTTTTTGAAGTCAGTTAGAAATTATAATGAGGGTAGTCGGTTTTTCAGGTATCCAATGTGGATTTTCCCTGGCCCAATATCGACAATTCTGCCTGTTAACTTTTCCATTAAAAAAAAGGGTTGCTTCGTCAGAAAAAATAATTTGATTGACAAAATTTAGATTGATATTCCAACGTTCTGTCACGAATTCACAAAATCCCAAGCGCATATCGTGATCATCCTTAGAGAACTCTTGCACCAAAGTTATTTTATATCGATGAAACTTTTCGCTTTTCAGAAGTTGGTCTACGGACATGTGTGAGGCGTCATTTTCTCTACCTAATGTTCTGGTAGAAAGGTGCGGATTTTCTTCTAAACTGATTAAAACATTTAGAGCCTTATCACCATCTGTTGCGTTTTTAGGTCTACCACAACATACAGCAAATTTTACTTTTAAACTACATTTACAGGCTGTATCTACTATTATTTGACAAATTGGATTTCACTAACACGATTTATCAATTATACTTGATGAAAGGCAACAGGCTTGTAAAATTTAAAAAATTGGTAAATTTCTTTTACCTGGAACTTCCCTTGGTATGAATTTTTCATTTTATAAGGAACAGTGAAGTGTAATCTAATTTAGTTCAGCATATAGACATTTAGAAATACATATACAAACTATCTTTTCAAATATTTTATGGGCCATTTTGATCTGTCATGTTACCACCTTTAATTTTAATTTGTGTGCAGAAAGTCAATTAAATAAGAAGATTTTTTTACGCTGATTTTTCAAAATCTTAATTCGCCGCTATTTTATTCTGCCATACTGAATTCCTATCACCATTTTACCAGTTTATCTCTATATTTTTTTATTTATTTATATTTATTATCTATATTTATGAACAATAATTAAACATTTTTAAAATATTGTAAAGTGTTTTTGTTTATTTACAGGCAGCCCTTCTTCTCGCCCACTTTTCTTTGCTCACATCAAGCTTGCCCTTGGATATTAAGGGTGTCCAACCAGATACGGTCGCAGTATACGTACCATCTGGCGTAAAATACGTACCCGTCGAAGTTCCCGAAAAATATCTTACAGTCGAGCCTTTGAACTCTAAAAAATCAGAAGCACTAGGTCCAATAATCTTAAAAAAAGAGGATATCTTAAAACACCTGAATAATCCAGAAGGTGACCTTCCTGCAATTAAGTCAATTACCACGGATGAAGCAAAAGAAGAAAAAGAAAATTCCTCTCATCTCAAAGATGAAGACCTTGTCGTCTTACCACTATCAACGATTTCACAGGCACTAAAGTCCTCGTCTAGACCTAAATTGGTGAGGATAGAGGATTCGAAAGATGATCTTGTAGTTCTACCACTGACACTAAAAAGAGTTACAAGAAGTTTAAATAGACCCAGTAAAAGAGAAGATTTCGATACTAACCATGTTGTAATTGCAGCTTTAGGAGCAGGCGATCAGGCAACCGTAGGATCTCCAAAGGGTTTACTTCATAAAGTCTCAAAGACTGACAGACCAATATTAAGAACGACGAGGAGCTTAGACGAACCTGGGGAGAAAAAAGACGAAGAAAAGAACTTCGATACACGACACGTGGTGATATTTTTAGGGGCTGACAAAAACGGCAATCAGGGTACTTCTGGTGTTCCCACGGGATTGCTTCACAAAGTCTCGAAAAGGCAGGCCCAGAGGTTTCCCTTTTACCAGCCAGTGTTCAGGTTCAGCAGAGTGAGTACCAACAGAAGGAGGCTAAACGGTGGTCCATCTAGGAATCCCGCCATGGTGGGATATTTAAGTGACAGGGATTATTTTCCGACAGTAGCTTAAGCAATCATGACAACTGACTTAATATATAGGGCGTACATTCATTCATGTGTACAGAGTGTCAAAAAAGAGTGTAACGAATTTGGAAGCTGCTAGTACTCATGAAAATAAGGAAGATGTTGAAATAACCTAGTCTCGAAAATTTATTTTAAGGGAGCTAAGGCCTTTCGAAGGATGAATTAAGATACGTGTATTTGGGTTAATAAAAAGTTCAATTTTTCTGAAATGCATTACATCTGTGTTAGTTTTTTTTAAGCATAATTAGAGGGTAGCTTTGATACATCTGAGGCGTTTGTTGAAATAACTTTTTATAATTCTGCTTCTTTATAATTTTACTTAACAATTTTAAGAAATAAAACGTTTTTTTTACCTAAAATTTTTTAAATGTGTGAACAGAGAACCACAATAAAAACATATAGGGATAAAAAACCTTATATTTCCACTAAAAATAAAGATAAATGGATGAAAACAAATACAGAGTACAGATAAAGGATGGAACTACAACGTGAGTTTTGCGGGGAACTACTGAACATGCCAGTTCTCTCTACAAGATGTTTTGAATCCTTGGACCAAAATCACAAATACTAACAACACCCTGTATATCAGCGAAACACTGTCGCAAAAAAAAAACTTTAATATCTTAGTATGATTTCTGATATATTAGCCTACCATATAAAAGGAAGATAGAAGAAATCGGTAGAGCGGTTAGAAAAATATCGAACATTTCTTAAATATTATATTATTCCCTATTTTTAGCGAGAAGTTTAATTTTACTAGCAGATAACGGTGTTAATAACTGTATTCTGCGGAGGATTCACTGGATTTTTTCTATTCGCCAGTGTTTCAAATCCCTTTTGTTGCTTAAGTGCAACTTCTCGATTTATTTTTTTCTGCCTGTGCATTGGTGATGTTGTCAAACAAACTGTTCAATCTACTGTAGTTGAAGTCGGGTATAACAGCCCGCCTGAATCTCTTTGACCTCCGTTCAGTGTTCCGATCTCGTGGAATAAAGATCCCTGAAGATGGCTTGTGCAATCGAAGGCGAAACGTCGGATAGTGAATAATTGTATTTTCACGTTATTTTAGTATGAATTTAAAACACCCTGTATAACAAAGTGTTGTATAAATGTCGCGACTGTTATCAAAGTCTGTTTCTACGCAACTTTTCTATATACTTTATAATTTTAGTATTTATTCTTAGACAGCTTGCGATAAAATTAGGTGTTTTGCAGGCCCATTTAGATCAAAATAGATATTTTTAAATTTGTTTGACTGCCGTTTCTAAGTTATTGTGATAAACATTGCCCGAAACATATGTGATAATTATTTTACCTGAAAACTTAATATTTTCAGTCTGTATTTATTTTTTTTGCAAGGTTATTTTTCTGTTTGTTTAAATTAGTTGAAAATAAGTGTGACTTCGTGTATTTACGTTAACAGTGATTCAATAAAGCGTTTTTTTCAATCTGAGTTTTATTTTTAATCCCCCAAATGAGCTGGCTAAAATATCATAATTTATTAAAAAAAAAATCGGAACCTCCCTGGTTATAATTTTTTTTTATTTGTTAGGAATAGTGACGTGCCAATTTTGTTCAGTACATAGTCACAGTATATATATATATATATATATATATATATATATATATATATATATATATATATATATATTCACGACCCACTGTACATACTTATGTGGTGTATAGGGTAACCCCAGGGTATATCGAAATGGATATTTAATTTTTTTTTGATTAATTGGGCTTTATTACTAAGATACAGGGTGATTTTCATATTTTGGTAAAAATTTGTTCACCCTGTATATCCTAAACGGCTTAATCCATTTTTTTTAAATTTTGTACACAAACACTCTTGGTATATCATAACTTTTTGACGTTTGAAAAGTATCAAAGTTCCAGGGCCGTATCCAGCCAATTCACACAGGGGAGGGGGGCTAGTTTTGAGACATCCTGTACATCGGAATTCGGTATTTTTGAATTTTTTTCTTAAACTGCATTCATTTGTGAACAATAATATGCCACCATCTTGAATGGCACACTAAAGGTTATGTACGTAATTTAAATCTTTAGATAGTACATACCCTTTTTTTTAGCGGTATCTGCATTAAAGCTTTTAACTAAGTATAAAATTATTTCAATGATTGACTTTAAAAAAAAATTAAACTATCTCTACTAATAAAACACAGCCTTGTCGAATTATTTTTTATTTTTAGTGGCCCAAAAATACCAAAATCTACCCTAACAGAATAACGCCTGTCTAACGGTATCTCTACATTTTTGTGCACGCTTTTGTGAATTGCAATTGAGCGTTGAATCATTTACATTTGAGGTTTTTGTCTAAATGCTTGACTTTTAAAAAAATTAAACTATCTCTACTAATAAACCAGTTAATTTCTGTTTGAGTCTTTTTCGCCTCATCTCTTATCTAATGCTCGAGATGGTGATCATTTATCGGCTACCGTAGAAATTTATCTTTTTTTATTTTTGTTATTGTACTATACAAATTACGTGTAAGAGCTTGTTTTTTTTTTAATTTTTTTATTTACCTTTATTTTTTTCTTAACCTTAAATCTACAAAAAAATACAAATTCAATAAATTTTAATACCTAAAAATAATAAAGTAAGCCTTGGAATTTAGACAGATATTTTAAAAATGACATTACGTACATACAATTCAATCATTTGTGTTTGACATTGTTAATTAAAGATTTTTTATTTGAATTTTCTCTTTGCAAAAAGTTTGTACGTTTCAATAATTGTAAAAATGCCGTTATTTACAAATGCTGAGTACGCAGACATCGTATTTGTGTACGGATTTTGTAATGGTAACGGAAGGGGTGCTACAGAAGAATACAGAAGACGATTTCCGGATCGGAGAATTCCAAATCACCAAACGTTTGCCGCAACCTTTAATACATTGCGTGAAAAGGGTAAGTTTCCCTCAACCGATCTTCATGTTGGAAGAGTGGGTGCTAATAACGTGGTCCAAGAAGAGAATATTCTCAACCTTGTGAGGGAAGATCCAACCACAACTAGGCGAATTTCCTCCCAATTAGCGATACCTCAGACAAGAGTATGGAGAACTATAAAAAATGAAAACTTATACCCTTTCCATGTACAAGAGGTATAAAGATTAGAAGAAGGCGACTACTTGCCTAGATTAGCATTTGCTAGGTGGGTAATAAATCATCGAAGAACTATTTTTAGAGCACTATTCACTGATGAAGCCCAATTTACAAGGGACGGAGTCTTTAATTCTAGAAACTCTCATGTATGGGCAGATGAAAACCCTCATTCGTTGCAATTGGTCAATTCTCAACGAAAGTTTTCAGTGAATGTTTGGTGCGGCTTAATAAATAATCATTTAATTGGACCACATATTTTCCCTCAACGACTAACGGCTGTTGTGTATTCGGACTTTCTACAAAACATTTTACCGGGCTTATTAGAAAATGTAAATTTAAGAGGCATATGGTTTCAACACGATGGGGCACCTGCACATTTTGGAATTATCTCAATCAACAGTTTGCTGATCGGTGGATTGGACGCGGAGGACCACATCCTTGGCCAGCTGGGTCGCCAGACTTTAATCCAGCCGACTACTTTTTGTGGGGGCATCTAAAACAAAAAGTTTACAGTGTTCCAATCGAAACTAGGGATCAATTAATAAATAGGATACATTTTTATTGCGACGAGGTTAGACAAAACCCTCAAATGATTCACCGCTCAATTGCAAACCTACAAAAGCGTGCACAAAAATGTAGAGACACCGGTGGTATGCATTTTGAAAACATTTTGTAGCTTTTAAGACGTTATTGTGTTAGGGTAGATTTTAGTTTTTTTTTTGGACTACTGAAAATAAAAATTAATTCGACAAGGCTGTGTTTTATTAGTAGAGATAGTTTAATTTTTTTTTAAAGTCAATCATTGAAATAATTTTATACTTAGTTAAAAGCTTTAATACAGATACCGCTAAAAAAAGGGGTATGTACTATCTAAAGATTTAAATTTCGTACATAACCTTTAGTGTGCCATTCAAGATGGTGGCATATTTTTGTTCACAAATGAATGTAGTTTAGGAAAAAAATTCAAAAATACCGAATTCCGATGTACAGGGTGTCTCAAAACTAACCCCCCTCCCCTGTGTGAATTGGCTGGATACGGCCCTAAAACTTTGATACTTTTCAAACGTCAAAAAGTTATGATATACCAAGAGTGTTTGTGTACAAAATTTTAAAAAAATCTATTAAGCAGTTTAGGAGATACAGGGTGAACAAATTTTTACAAAATACGAAAATCACCCCGTATCTTGGTAATAAATCCGAATTAATCAATTTAAATATCCATTTCGGTATACCCTAGGGATACCCTATACACCACATAAGTATGTACAGTGGGTCGTGAATCACCCAGTATATATATATATATATATATATATATATATATATATATATATATATATATATATGTGTGTGTGTGTGTGTTACATGTACTGCCTTTTCAAACATTTACCAGTTTATTCTTATGTAACACGACTTTGCAACGATCCTCTTATTGTTATATTAGAGTAGTGAATTATTTGGGGTTAGAATAAACTAAAAAAAGACAAAAGTCTTTTTATAAATTGTCACATATAGATTCTCTACCCTGCGTGAAACCCATATTACCAGTCTTTACCTACTCCGTTGGTCCTCAGATATTTCCTAGATATTAAGTTTCTGAATGGTTTTCGTTAACGACCCCCTTGTTTTTATGTTAGTGTCAGGTATTATTTGGGGTTAAGAACCAGTAAAAAAAACAAAAGTTTTTTTTTTAATTGTCCACGTTTTGCAACTATATTGTTGACAAACAAAAATTTTTTTGGCTTTTTCGCAACTGAATAAAAATATTTAAGTTTAAATTAATTGAAGCAAATATTTAATATAAATACATACCTCAACATGTAGACTAGTCTGTCTACGGAATGTTTTGATACTTAATATAAACAATATTATTTAAGCAAGCATAAGAAATTATTTTACCTTAAGTTTAATTACAATCTAAACGCAATAAAAAATTAAAGGATATTGTTGCTTCCTCAGGACACATAGATTTTTATATCCTGCATGAAACCCCTATTATCAATCTTTACTTACTCTTTACTATTAGATATTTCCTAACCCTGAATATACACCATTGTAACATAAAAAAAGAGGATCGTTAACGAAAACCATTTAGAAACTTAATATCTGGAAAATATCTGCCGACAAACGTTATAGGTAAAGACTGATAATACAGGTTTCATGCAGGATATAGAATCTATATGGACAATAGACAATAGACAATTTATTCAACTTTTCAGCTACAAAAAGTAGATAAGACATGTCAACAAAGGGATGTATGATCCCAACTTAAGTAACAATAAAATGTATAAAAACACATTTACAACTTCGGACAACATTTCCAACGCACAGGCAGAAAAAATCGATCAAGAAGTTACACTTAAGCAACAAAAGAAGTTTGAAGCCCTCCTGAACAGAAAAAATCCAGTGAAACTTCCGCAGAATACAGTTATCAACTTGTCATCGAAGCCGTTATCCGAAGCAGAATATTCCTTCCTTTCCAAGGGCCAAAATTATGCAATAGCACCGAGTAGCATTCCTGCAGAAGACATAGTAAATTCTGCTGCATCCGCGATTGAGGCTTCAGTACACTGTAGTTTGTTAATGAGTTTGCAAACTGGATCAAACAATGTCACACTATCTTCAAGTTGCTTATTTAGATGTTCGTCAAATACTAGTTTTGTTATGCTTTGTTTAAAAGTAGGCGCTTCAGCAATTATTATTCGCATTGGCTTCAAGTTCTCTAGATAATTTACAAATGAGTCTCTAAAAGAACAGCACCGAGTTTCACCAGCAAAAATTACTGGACTGGACTTTCTCAGAAATATTTTCGGATACTAATTCTTTTACTAGTAAATTCGCTGCATGACTATTACAATTTGTATACCATAAACTTATTTCAGATCCCATCTTTTTCATATTGCTTGCATTGTTCGAACAGACCGCATATATATTAGTGTTATAAACTTCCTTTGCTAAAACTACACATTTTTCAACAATTTCTTGCAGTTTGTCCCCAGTTTCTTTCTCACCTGTTAAATTAAATGATTCCAAAAATGCTATATCACCATCAACATTGTGAATTAGACAAACAACGTTTTTTGAGTTAATTGATGAGTTTTTCCGTCCATCAATAAGTATCACAGATTCTTGATCAAAATTTTTAATAGATTTTTTACAATTATCGCAACAAAGCAAAGTTGATGTTAATGTTTTTCTCGTGGGCAACTTATACGATGAGCGCAAAAGTTTAACAAATTTTTTAAAATGGTCAGATTCAACAACCGAAGGTATATTACATCCGAACATAAACTCACATAGAGCCATACTCAAATTTTCTTGCTCCATAGATGTCATTGTCTCACAAAATCCTACGAGCGCAGTCGGCATATTGGCTTTTTCTTAGAAGGCTCTATGATGCTAACTCTAATGGGGCCCACTTTTAGCGTAATCTCAAAAACAATAATATATTGTTTTATAAAAAGTCAATGTGCTATTGTCAAAGAAAGTCCAACCACAGTTACCACAAAAATCAATAGTGGCTGCTTTATCATCATAAGGGCAATTGGCAAATGGGCACCCCGTCATCCCTTTCCTACGCGCAAACGGAAGATGGATCTAAAAGTTTCTAATAAAAATAACTGAATATAATAATAACATATATAATAATAAAAAATAATAACAATAAAACTTAGTGAATTGAAACATACCAAAAAATTTAGCAGAGAATGCTGATCTGTTGATTTTACAAACAGTTTTAGCGAGAATTTTAGATTCTCCAAGTTAATTACCAATACCATGTTTTTCTTACTCTAGGCGCCACTGAAAATCACTTGGGCTGCTAATAAAACATCTACCTACATTATTTTGCATAGAGCTCACAGAAGAGGTAGATGCCAGTGATGTTGATTCCCGGTTCAAAAACGAATCAAGTGCAGAAGGAATAGGGCAACTCTCACCCTGGGTATTAGGTGTTTGTTGATCATTGCATTCAAAGTGAGTTGCAAAAGATGTATTATTTCTCTTTTCTGAGATTGGGGAAATTGTATTAGTCGTATTTCCAAGCCTTGCAAGTTTACTTAAGGGAATATTATCTGCATCTACATTTCAAGTATATCTTCCCTTGATTTAATTGGCGTCTTGCAAACATTTCTGTGTGCAAAAAGTCTTTGTTTTGCAGTATTTTTCAATGTTTTCTTACAGAAATTCCTGAAAAAAGCCGTTTTTCCTTTTACTTTTATTTCTTGGAATTCGCATTTTGCCCAGCCATTGTTCGATATTATAACGATTAATCAATCAATTTTTAGTTACACAGAACAACAAAATGACAGTGATTCTTAAAATAACTTTCTGTGAAGTCCAGAAGTTGCTGAGGATGGGTCAATTGACCACTAATGTACGCCGGCGACATGAGTGTATTTTGTCGTCTGTCAAGGAATAGGGCGTTAGCGCCGGCCGTTCGCCGTTACAGAATAGAGAGTTGGCGCGCGCAAATTAACGTCCGATTTTATTTCGGAAGTCAGTGTGCGTGCAATCTTACAGTTTAAACACTTATGATAATTAATAAAAATATCCAGAAAGAAAGTTTTAATGCGTTTAAAACATATTATAATAAACTAAAATAATTATTGTACGTGTACTCGGATTTTATACATTTTCTACTTAATATTCTACATATTCTACATTTTCTATGCAATTTTCTTCATACACGAAGAAAATTAATTTTCTACGTGTCGTTACCCAACCCTGCTTATAGTCAAAGAATTTATAAATATACCAGTGACAAAGAAAAAAATTAACAATTACGTCATCTTAAAGTCGAAATTCAGATGGTATACTATCAGAGAATTACACTTTTAAATATTTTTATTTTGAATTTAAAAACCTTTTTACTTAGCTCGTAAAAGGGAAGTATTGTAATCGTGAAAAAACCACCCTCCAAGATTTTCTGCAAGTCTATGGATGCCGAAAAACATGTTTTCTCAATTCAGTCGGTATATCTGTCTAACGGTTTGTTTGTTCGCGCCAACTTACTCGAATGACTTCAAATTTTAAAAAAAATCTTATTAAAAAACTACCCATCTAATTTATTTAACATTTTGCACAAAAATTAAGTATAACTTAGGGATAAAGTGGTAAAATTTTGGTACGAATCTAAGATGGCGGAACTAAATAGCAGCTTAATAAAGTGAATTGTACTTTTGTAACATGACCTCATGGAGAAGAAAATTTAACTATATTTTAAGATCATCTAACATATGACAGTCAATTTGCTTCTGGATACAATTCTTTGTGATAAACTACTTTCTAGCACACCAATTGCTAGCGTAAGTTCGTTCCCATTATATCTAAGCATTACAAACAAACAAACAAACAAACAAACAAAAGTATGCTTTATTGCCGCAGAAAAATTTTACAATTTTATGGACAAAGCAAAATATACCTAAAAATAAGACATATCAAAACATTAATCGAAAATAATTTCGACAGGTCAGTGCTTTTTTTTAAAAATGTAAATTATCAATTTACCAAATCGTGAAACACACGTTAGAAGATAACACAACATTGCCGCAAAACATTTAATTAATCCTAATAACCTTATAAAAGTAAACAAACACACATGTACGAGGTGAATAATTTCGATGACATTGAAATCAAAATTGCAACTATGCGACCTTAAACTCTATGTTATTATAGTTATACAAATAATTGTGATGTTAAACAGAAGGTATATTGAACTAGTGTAGAATGTAGTATACAAAAAGAATTAAATTGTTTTTAATCCAATACCTAACAAAAATAATTAAGTTTTAAGTGAATGTTCGACAGTTCTTTTCCCTATATAATGATTTACAAAATTCTATGCTACGAGTTAGGACATGACTCACAAAAGATTTAAGTAAACAAGCGAGTTTAGTGACAATTTAAAGAGACTTACTCACTGAAAAAAAAAAATCATTAACGCTGTAAAATGGTCTCTCAATGAGGTATGCTTTGGTGTTTTTTCGAAATTGTGCAAGCATAGGGATAGATTTTAAATGTACTGGCAGATTGTTGTAAAGTTTTATGGCGTTGTAAATAATTGATTTTTTTATTAATTCTGTGGAAGGAATGGGAAGATAAATATCATGCCTAGAGTTTCTGGTAGGGTATACATGTTGTGGCCTTTCTGGGAGGGTGTTTATATGTTTTCTCAGCAAACATACCGTTTCAAAAATAAATAATGCAGGAAGTGTTAATATTTCATGTTTTTTGAAATAGTATTGGCAGTGAGCTCTATTATTTAGACCAAACAAATAACGAATAGCTCTCTTTTGAAGCATAAAAATACTACGAAATTGCTCGGTGGTACAGCAGTATAACAAAAAAAGAATAGGTCCCAAGACTGAACCTTGAGGGACTCCACTTGTAATCAACTTACAATCAGAATCGGAACCATTAGCCCTTACAAGTTGTTGCCTTTTTCCAAGATAAGATTTGAACCAATTTAAAGAAGTACCACGAATTCCATAAAAATTTAGTTTGTTTATCAGAATTTCATGACTAATACAATCAAAGGCTTTCGCATAGTCACAAAAAACTGAGGCAGTTGGGTGGTTGTTATTGAGAGATAAGTAGACGCCTCTAAGCAACGTGAACATGGCGTCACTGGTGCACTTGTTGGGTAAAAATCCGAACTGCTCCGGGGATATTATCTGATGTTTCAGGAGAAATGGCATAAGACGGTTCTTCAGTAGCCTTTCGATGATTTTTGATAGCACTGGTAGTAGTGCAATTGGGCGATAATTGCAAGAGTTAGTTTTTTCGCCGCCTTTATGAAGTGGAATAATTATAGCTGTTTTAAGGCAATCAGGGAATACACCTTTTATAAAGGACTCATTTATTAATGTTGTAAGGGCCTCTATGGTGGCAAGTTCAGGAATATTCTAATTGATAGGCCATCAGTGCTACACGAAGATTTACTTTTGATATTATGTATTACCTTCAATAGTTCAGTGTTGCTAACGGGACTTAAGAAAAAGCTATCAGCTAAATTTTTTGAAGGAGGGAGAAACGAAAGAGGGTCCAAACTTGGCGAGATACTAGAGGTAACATTTTTGCTTACATTAATAAAATAATCATTTAGATCATTAGCCCCTGGCAAGATCTGAGTCACAGGGTTTGATTTGTTTCTGAGGTTATTGATGATGGACCAGGTTTCTTTTGAAACGTTATTAGAGTTTGTTAGACGTTTTCGGTAGTGTAATTTTTTTGCTGACTTAATAAGAGTAGTGTAGATCCTCCTATAATTAGAGATATAGTCGAGAATAAGAAAGGAGTCGGTGAATTTTTTTATATATGAGAGCGAGCGCATATTTTTAGCAGAAATTCGTATTCCTTTCGTGGTCCACGGTTTATGCCGCTTAGGTTTGATATTCTTAAGCGGGAAGGCCTTGTTAAAAGCACTTAAAGTTTTATTTAAAAAAGTTCTGAAGTTTGTGTTGACATTATCAGATTCAAAATTCCAATTGGTATTAAAGCAAATATTATGAAATACTGAGAAATTTGCGGCCGAGAAAATTCTGCCCCGATGGCGAGATCTTGGTAAGGGCCTAATAGATAAACTAAACCTGGAAATTACCGTCTCGTGATCGGAAAGACCTGAGTTATAGACCTGTGATTGCACCTCTGATGGAGAAAAATCAGACGCCATGTAATCGATGATAGAAGAAGAGTTTTTTGAAATTCTAGTTGGCGAGGATACATGCATTGAAAGACCGAAAGAGTCGAATATAGAAATTAGATATTTTTGGATGGCACAAATAGTAGCATAGTCAATATTAAAGTCCCCACATAGAATTTTTTTACCTTTAATCGGTAGACTATCTAGCAAACTTACCAGGCTATTTAAAAATGATTGTACATCAGAGTTTGGTGATCTATAAATACAAATTACATAAAGATCAAGGTTTTGATTATATACCATAGAGAATTCAAAAGAGCTATCCGCTAACAAATGATCATATTTAGATACCGACATGAAATCTCCATTTAGGGATAGAATCAGTGTTCCCCCATGAGCTGAGTTTTTTCTGTCATATCTAGCCACTGTGGTATACCTCTCAATATAAAAGGGTTCGTTTAGATTCAGCCAGTGCTCAGTAATTGCAACAAGTTGGGGGAACTCCAATTCTTCCAGAAATAGGTACAACTCGTCAGTTTTATTTCTTAGAGAAGCAATATTAATTAGAACCATATTAAGACTAGTAACAACAGGAAGTTTTGAGGAATCTAGTTCCTCAGGACACGTCGTGTTTTCTAAAAATTTTTTTTGGGAGAATTGCTGGTAAAATAGTTTTTATGGCATTCTCTGGTCCTCTGAAGATGAATCGATCTCTCCGAAGATATGTAGGATCCATAGGCTGCAAGATCCGCTTCCACTTCTGCTGCGTTAAATCCGTAATCCATTTGAAAGCGTTTTTAAGTAACAAACACACAAAACAAAATCTTGAATAAACTGTTGAACATTGTGGGTGACAGATGACAATCGATGCGTTTTTGTTACAAAGCCTCCTTTACTTATTTTAAAACTTTACAACAAAAAATCATAGAATTATGTAGATGTTTAGAAAAATGTCTATAGTTTAAAAATGGTACGAGTTAGCAAAGATTTTTAAAAAGCACGTTTTAAATTAAAATTGGGGCTATCTTTTTATATGACATAATTTTGAGATTTGCTATTTAGCTCAGAAATGTATTTAAATTTTGGGTATAAAACACGTGTGTTTGAATCACTCTGTATATTGACGTTAATTGTGTTTTATGTCAAACATTCTGCCCAAGATTAAAGTCTAATAACGTATAGGGTGTCCGGATTTGGTTGCAAAAGCAGGGTATTTCGCTTATTTTTAAAGATAGAACCTTGCGGTTTCCACGAACCTGAGCTAATTTTTTGTGAAACTCATGAAGCCGTAAACAAAACTTTTATAACCTTCTTCGTTTATGAGATACAGGGCGAAATAGAAAATTTTACATTTTGGGACCTCCCTCGTATCTCGGTTATCCTTTAATTTAACGCAAAGGGAAAAATTGCTGCTTATGCAGTTTTTTACGCTGGATCCAGTGGCGTAGTCATATTTTTCATTTGAGTTGTTATTTTTTAGATATGACCCAAAGTTGTGTTTTTTTAAATGGGACATCCTGTATATTTGTCCAGAAATTGATTTGTCCTTTTAAAAGCTTATCAAAAATATATAACAGTATGGGTCTATTTTAATAAACAACAACAAAAATCCTAATTTTTATAATTATCATCCCAAATTTTGCAGTAGGCCATGCAAAACAATGCTGCCTTTTATTTAAAGTCGTTAACAATATCTACATCCTAACAATAAATCAAAATAAATATGTAATTAAATCTATTTATCAAAATATGTATTGATAATTTCGCACCAAAAAAGTACCACCTACCTAGATTTATGTAACACAAGAACAAAACAGTAACAAATTATTATGTAACAAGCCTTTCAGCAAAAATCAACTGTCGTATAAGAACCAAGGAAATCAAAAGAACTGTTCAAACTGATTTCCATTTTGATCTATGCATGCTTCGCACAATTTTCGTATTCGTTTTAGGGAATTAAGCAAAATAACGGGATGATTATGTAAATAGCGAAAATTTTCTCTTACTGCATTTCCTAAATCTTGGACATTTTCATAGTGGTCTTTATAAATTCTATTTTCCAGATATCCCCATAGAAAGAAATCTAAAGTCGACAAATCTGGGGACCTAGGGGGCCATCTTATAGGGCCATTTGTTCCGATCCATCGATTGGTAAAATTATTGTCCAGAAATAATCTCGTCATTCCAGAGTTGTGTGCAGGTGCACCGTCCTGTTGAAAATAAATTTCGTTAATTTGCGCTAGAGGAACATCGTCAAGTAATTCAGGTATAGCTGCCTCTAAAATTTCTATATTGGCTGTTAGATTTCCCTCAAATATATAAAATTTTATATGTGTTCCTAATATGAAGCAGGACACATTTAGACCAAACCTGCCCTGCTGTCTTCTGGGAAATATTTGCTGTTGATTCTCCTGGGACCAGAATCTACTATTGTGCCTATTGAGTATACCAGAATTACTGAAATGTGCTTCGTCTGACCATATAACCTTCCTTTCAGAATCTCTAACCATATCGCATCTTTCTCGAAACCAACTGCAGAAGACTACCCGACGCTCTGCATCCCCTGGCTGTAAGTGCTGCACGAGCCTAAATTTGTATGGGTGGTATTTGTGCTTTTTTAGAATTTCTTGAACTCTAGTTTTTGGAATCCCTATGCTCTTTTCACTGGCCCTACAGGAGTTTGTAGGGTAAGCTTCTGCATTAGCCAAAACCGTAATTTCCTCAGCCTCCCGATTTTCTTTATTATATGTTTTCGTACGAGGTTTGATAAATGATCCGTGATTAAGTAAATTCTTTTTTATCCGATAAAAAGTGGATATATTAGATTGCCTCCTTTCTGGATATCTAAATAAAAATTAAGCAATAGTATTTCAACATACCTAAAAATTAACTATTTACCTGTTAAAATACATCTCAGAAGCCGCTTCAACATTTTCATTACTTAATATAAAACAAGCTAACTAGCGCTATATTTTATATACGCGTACAAAATTGGGAAATGTCATTTGCTTCCAAGAAAACAAAAGAAAACGGCATCGTTTTGCATGGCCTACTGCAAAATTTGGGATGATAATTATAAAAATTAGGATTTTTGTGGTTGTTTATTAAAATAGATCCATACTATTATATATTTTTGAGAAGCTTTTAAAAGGACAAATCAATTTCTGGACAAATATACAGAGTATCCCATTTAAAAAAACACAACTTTGGGTCATATCTAAAAAAATAACAACTCAAATGAAAAATATGACCAGGCCACTGGATCCAGCGTAAACAACTGCATAAGCAGCAATTTTTCCCTTTGCGTCAAGTCAAAGGATAACCGAGATACGAGGGGGGTCCCAAAATGCAAAATTTTCTATTTCGCCCTGTATCGCATAAACGAAGAAGGCTATGAAAATTTTGTTTACGGCTTTTAGGCTGTTTCGGCAGTATCACAAAAAATTAGCTCAGGTTCGTGAAAACCGCAAGGTTCTATCTTTAAAAATAAGCGAGATACTCTGCTTTTGCAACCAAATCCGGACACCCTGTACATCTAAAACAAAAACAAGTTTGTTTAAATCGCTTAAAGGAATCAGAAAACGTCCTCTTATTTTTTTTATAAATATTTTTATTAGCATTATTTTTTATGAGACGTTCACGATTGGGCACCATAATAATGTACTGTCATCGGGTTTATGTATGTGTTCCAAATCTCAGTCAGTTTCGACGACGAGAACTGCTTCAAAAGTTACCTACTTGCAAGATTGGACTCAAACATACATACTAATTACTAACTTACTATCCAAAATACAAGTGAAGTTAAATAAAAGCTTTTAAAAATGCATTTTGTCGCATTCCATCCAATGCACTTAGCCAGTATGTCACGAAAATATTCACAAACATCGCGTAGGAAAGTTTTTTGACGAGCGTCTCTGACTCATTCGAGCCCAAATAATATTGCGGTGTGCTGCAAATGAATTCGCAAATTATCTAAACAGCGATAACGATCTCGTCACATTAATTACCTCTAACGTGTTTGGAACGGGATTCCTCAGTTTTGAATCAGTGTATTAAAAGGATTTTAATTAGCATGTGGCGTAGAGAAAACGACTTCCTTGATATGCTTCCACATCGTTCACTTGCACACGTGCAAATTTTAGAGTGAAATATTGCATTTTTATTTCCCTCGTATGACGAAAGAATTGTAATCGTGAAAATTTCGCACATTTATATTTTGTAACCAATCAAATGATGTAATTTCTAATTGTTACTATGGCAAACGTAAAGATAACATGTCAACGTTGCTATATGCTTGAACATCAGTGTGATGACAATCTCATCACCTGTGTTATGTCAACAAAAAAGTATAAAAAAACCTGTAGGATTGAAAACGATTCAATTATTTTATTTTGATTATTTTTTAGGAAAGTATGAATTAATTTTTTAATAAAGTGTGGTTTGTTAGCATAATGTCGGCGTGTATAAAAAAATAGTAAAAGCCTGTTATTAAAACTTTTTAGATTATTTATTTGTATAGTTTGTAACTGCGCAACCCTAGTTAAATTTATTAGTTTCCAAACATTAATAAAGAATTTGAACTTACCAACCATCTTCATTTTCAATTTCAACCCTGTTATACACTAAATCTAATGTTTTCATGTGGCCCCAAAAATAAAAATCAAGGGGGTTTAGTTCTGGTGACCTCGGAGGCCATTTTCTAGGTTCTGGGGCATTTCGACCCAACCATCTATTACACAGGCCAACACACATTTTGGTGCCTGCGATTTTTTAACGATTGCTGGGATGCAGAATGTAAAAAAGTTTTCACATTTTGTCTATCAGATCTAGTTAAAAAAAAATTGTGTATATATTTTACGTTATAACTGTTATAATATATAATATTACTATTGCCAGTTAAAAAATCAAAGACACATGGATTTAAGTATTTATTGCAAAAATTTAATTTACATAATTACATTAGTCACTAATCTCATAAAAATTTTCTTTTATACGACTTTCTAGAATGGAGTTTACTAGGGCAGTCTCGCTGAAGGCTCCAGCAGTAATCCGCCATCATGTGGCTATCCCATCGTCCTTGATAACGATCTTCCATAGTTTTAATATCCTGATGGAATCTTTCCCCCTGTTCTTCACTACAATCACCTAAGTCTTCTGGAAAACGATCTAGGTGGCTGTGGAGGTAGTGAACTTTTATACTCATGTTACAGCCGAGAATATTAAAATTTGAAAGCATAGTTTCCACTAATTCTACGTAATTCTCTGCTTTATGATTGCCAAGAAAATTTTGTACTACTTGAACAAATGAACACCAAGCGTTAGATTCAGTCTCGTTCATTGATGTGGTGAATTGTGGATCTTAAACAAGTTGCCTTATTTGAGGACCATCAAATATACCAGCTTTTAGTTTTTCCGTACTAATGCCAGGAAATTTACGTGACAATACCCAAAACAATTTCCATCTCGATTTAAAGTCTTCACAAATTGCTTCATTAGGTCTAGCTTGATATGCAAGGGCGCAAGTAAGATTTTTTCTCTTGAAACCAAAGGTTCGTTGATCACGTTTTGTTTTCCTTGAATCATGACATCTCTTGAGGGCCAATTTTTGTTAACCCAGTGCTCATTTTTAGCTGTGCTGTCCCAAAGGCACAAAAGACAAGGGTATTTTGTATAACCACTCTGCTGTCCAAGGAGGAAGTTAACCATTTTTAAACCAACACAGATTGCCCATTGATGTTCTTCGTATTTAATTTTTCTCAAAACTAATGCAATTGTTTCAAATGATTCCTTCATGGTAGTAGAATGACCAATAGGAATTGAGCCATATTTGTTACCGCTATGTAAAAGAACACATTTTAAACTACGTTTTGAACTGTCAACAAAAAGGCGCCAATCACCTGGAGTGTATTCAGGCAAATCCATTTTTTCTAAGAGCCCTTTTATATTGTTACAGAATACCAAGTCATTTTCCTGAGCGAAAAAAGGCAGCAGATCCTTATCTCTTTTACGATAAAATTTAATATTAGTACCTGGACAAAGTAGATTTTTTTATTTTAATCTGGATGCAAGTAATTCAGCGGATTCCTTTGAGAGATTTCGGTCTTTTATAAGATCGTTTAGTTCTTTCTGATTGAATTCTTTGAACTGCGTCAGAAGTTGATGTTTCTGTACCATCTTCTGTCAGTTCGGGTAGACTGCTGAATGATGGAACGGGTATTTCTTCCGAATGCGCTACATGCCTTCTTGCAGAATCTAGATCACGATATGTCCATTTGTGTCTATTGTTTCTATTTATGCCTTTAATATTAACGAGACAAAAATAGTAGTCGTCATGATGGTTTCGCGATTCTCTCCAACTCATTGGTACACCAAACTTTAGGCACTTCCCCTTTCCAATTGTCCAGTGTCGCAAATGTTCAACACATGTTTTACATATAAAATGCGGGGCCCAAGACTTATCTTGATCTCCTAAATGAGCGCCAAAATAAGCAAGATAAGCTCTTTTCACAAAGTCAGAAATCGTTTTTCTGCTCTCTTTCAAAGTGTGTTCACCACACAGGTACGTCTGCTTGTGGATGCCATTGTTTCAGTTTAGTGTCTTGATACAACAAAACAAGCAAAATTTACACAAAATGATAGCACAACTTTACTTGGGAAAACAGCAGGTATAGAAGGATCGGGTCATAGGCAATTACAGGTATAAAAGTAATTAAGAGCAGTGTATTGAGTAGCTCCTAGTATAGGAACATTGGGTCAGGGACAATTCCAGCTATCCAATTGGTTAATTAGATTCAGGGAAATTTCTATTTTGACGACTAAGTACATATTTATCTCTTTATTTGTTGTTCTTTATCAGAAAAAAATATCAATTAACCTGTAACCTGTATCTCAAAAACTAGAGCTGATAGAACAAATCTGGTGGCATTTTTGGAATCAGCACATTAAAAATTTCCAGCACCAAATTTTTGTTTTCATTTTGTTACCCTGTGTTAGCAAACGTATTATCGAGATGTTGTAACACATTCCTACGAATGTGGGCAGGAGCTCCATCATGAAGAAACCAGACACTGTCTCTCTGAGCTAATGGAATATCTTCTAAATGAGTGGGAAAGTCATTCGTTAAAAATTGGAGATATATCTCTCCTGTTAAACGCCTTGCTAGCTTAACCGATTGTGGATTATTCCAGCCCAAATATTTATTGAAATCGGCCTTGTTGAATCGTGGGTGGATTTTCTTGAGCCCAGAGGTATGAGTGTTATAATAATTTAAAATTCCATTTCTCGTAAAACAACATTCATCGGATGTCAGAATGTTTAAAGTAAAATTTTCATGTTCTTGGTTTTTTGGAGAAACCACCGGCAAAATTCCCTTCTTCGGGGTAAATCCTCTAAAGGCAAAGCCTGTACTCGCTGCACATGATAAGGGTACAGAAGGTTTTTACGAAGGATACGATGAATATTCCAATTAGAAAGTCCAATTTGTCGCGAGATTTCTCGAGTGCTCCTCGGTTTCGGTTGCTATTTGGCTTTCAGACCCTCGATTAGTTTGACGGACGTTTACACTTCCCTTGTAAAACCGCCACAGATGTTCTGTCATTAGGACACTTTCTGTTAGGATATCTTTCCCGGTATGTTTGGGACGCCAAATGAGCATTCTGTAGAAAATCATATAATTAATTATTTTACATAATAAAATTAATAAATGTGTTTGGGACGTGCTTAAAAATCAATTAAATAAAATTCAACCTTAAAGGCGTTTTTCACAGAACTGGTAAGGAATTGATCCTATGTTATTTAAACATTTTTAAATCAAAATAGTCCATACTATCACGTGTTAAAATATTTGTAGTCAAACCCCTAACACCCTGTAAATGTTAACTATAGAGTAATAGAACCTCATTAGGTATGCAAAAGGACGGGAATTTAAAAGGGTCTTTATTATCTATATCTATACTTCTACACTCCAGCTCAAACTTGATTTATGCGCAAAATTTGGGATAAATTTGATAAGTAATTTTTTAGTAATAATTTTTTTAATATTTCTCTAGGTTGCCATTTTGATTTGCCATATTGGAGTTTTGCTAAAATGTTACCAGGTTAGTCCTACATGTTTCTTAATTTTTGACCAAAATTTCAAGGCAATGGGGTAAGTAATTTTTTAGCTGCGCCGCGAATAGACAGGCAGACAGACCGACAAAATTGAGAAAACATGTTTTTCGTCATCTAGTGACCCTTAAACGTAAAGATCTGAAAAAAATCTAGGAGGGTGATTTTTTCACGATTACAATAGTTAGCAAACAAAAATCTGCAAATGTTGAAATAAATTTCAAAAATATTTTCACTGGAAACGCTACATACATGTCGGATTTATACTTCTAAGCAGTGGCATATAAAAATGTTAATAAAAGTTCCTCAGGTATTACTTCTTAACTAATTGACTGATATGATCGCCCCAAAAAAAAGGTCATTACTTCATTTTAGCTATAAGTAAAACTAACTGGCTCGAGGACTGGGTTTTACCGCCAATCCCGAAAGAAAGATGCTTTTATACTATAACTTTATTTAACTTATCAACCCCCAAACCCCCCTTTTATGCGCCACTGCGTTTAAGAATTAGAATTTTTTTTCTCTCCCTCCTGTAAAATTTTACTTTTTGGACTGTACCCTTCATTGGCAGTTGCAAAATTAATTAAAAATCCAATTTTGCGATAATTATTTAGTGCATATCCACAATATTGTTTTCGCTTGTGAAAAATTGAACAGTTTCATTAAATACTGCGACAAATTAGACCCACGCCGGTATTTTTCTCGCAGCAATTAGCACGGGAATTTTAATATTACGAATTTAATTATATATAAATAACAGAACGCTTATTGGTCTAATTCGTACCGTAAACTAAAAATAATATATAAAAACAACTCATTTTATTTCATATATCAGTTACTTACCGTGTTGTATAGTGCAAAAAAGTAAAAGAGTACTATTGAATTGACAGCCATGTCGACCAGTTTCAAGGTAAGAATTACTACTTAAATTAAGTATTGTAACAAAATTTATCATATACAGGGTGTAAAAAACAAATGCGAAAAGGGGAGTAGTTCTTGAGTGAATTTAACTTCATATGAACATATCCTAAACCTAAACTAATAAATCATAACAGGATGTTAAACTGTTCACAAAAAAAATCTTTTTTTTTTATAATATTTGGGATAACATTCTACATATCTTCGTGAAATTTGGTACACATTTTCTACGCATCAAGACACATTTTTTGGTGCACAGGGTGTCCGGATTTGGTTGCAAAAGCAACCAAATCCGGATTTTTTAAAGATAGAACCTTGCGGTTTTCACGAACCTGAGCTAATTTTTTGTGAAACTCATGAAGCCGTAAACAAAATTTTCATAGCCTTCTTCGTTTATGAGATACAGGGCGAAATAGAAAATTTTGCATATTGGGACCCCTTTCGTATCTCGGTTATCCTTTAACTTAACGCAAAGGGAAAAATTGCTGCTTATGCAGTTTCTTACGCTGGATCCAGTGGCGTCGTCATATTTTTCTTTTGAGTTGTTATTTTTTAGATATGACCCAAAGTTGTGTTTTTTTAAATAGGACACCCTGTATATTTGTCCAGAAATTAATTTGTCCTTTTAAAAGCTTCTCAAAAATATATAATAGTATGGGTCTATTTTAATAAACAACAACAAAAATCCTAATTTTTATAATTATTATCCCAAATTTTGCAGTAGGCCATGCAAAACAATGCTGCCTTTTGTTTAAAGTCGTTAACAATATCTACATCCTAACAATAAATCAAAATAAATATGTAATTAAATCTATTTATCAAAATATGTATTGATAATTTCGCACCAAAAAAGTACCATCTACCTAGAATTATGTAACACAAGGACAAAACAGTAATACATTATTATGTAACCAGCTTTTCAGCAAAAATCAACTGTCGTATAAGAACAGTAATCAAGGAAATCAAAAGAACTGTTCAAACTGATTTCCATTTTGTTCTATGCATGCTTCGCACAATTTTCGTATTTGTTTTAGGGAATTAAGCAAAATAACGGGATGATTTTGTAAATAGCGAAAATTTTCTCTTATTGCATTTCCTAAATCTTGGACATTATCATAGTGGTCTTTGTAAATTCTATTTTCCAGATATCCCCATAGAAGGAAATCTAAAATCGACAAATCTGGGGACCTAGGGGGCCATCTTATAGGTCCATTTGTTCCGATCCATTGATTGGTAAAATTATTGTCCAGAAATAATATCGTCATTCCAGAATTGTGTGCAGGAGCACCGTCCTGTTGAAAATAAATTTCGTTAATTTGCGCTAGAGGAACATCGTCAAATAATTCAGGTATAGCTGCCTCTAAAATTTCTATATAGCGATTGGCTGTTAGATTTCCCTCAAATATATAAAATTTTATATGTGTTCCTAATATGAAGCAGGACACATTTAGACCAAACCTGCCCTGCTGTCTTCTGGAAAATATTTGGTGTTGATTTTCCTGAGACCAGAATCTACTATTGTGCCTATTGAGTATACCAGAATTACTGAAATGTGCTTCGTCTGACCATATAACCTTCGTTTCAAAGTCTCTAACCATATCGCATCTTTCTCGAGACCAGAAAGGCAGAAGACTACCCGACGCTCTGCATCCCCTGGCTGTAAGTGCTGTACGAGCCTAAATTTGTATGGGTGGTATTTGTGCTTTTTTAGAATTTCTTAAACTCTAGTTTTTGGAATCCCTGTGCTCTTTTCACTGGCCCTACAAGAGTTTGTAGGGTAAGCTTCTGCATTAGCCAAAAACGTAATTTCCTCAGCCTCCCGATTTTCTTTATTATATGTTTTCGTACGAGGTCTGATAAATGATCCACGATTAAGTAAATTCTTTTTTATCCGATAAAAAGTGAATATATTAGGTTGCCTTCTTTCTGGATATCTAAATAAAAATTAAGCAATAGTATTTCAACATACCTAAAAATTAACTATTTAGCTGTTAAAATACATCTCAGAAGCCGCTTCAACATTTTCATTACTTAATATAAAACAAGCTAACATATCGTACTTTTCATAATGTTCGAAAGTGTGGTTTTCTTCCATAATAATAAAAATATATTTTTACACAATAAATAAATACAAAAAACTAGCGCTATATTTTATATACGCGTACAAAATTGGGAAATGTCATTTGCTTCCAAGAAAACAAAAGAAAACGGCATCGTTTTGCATGGCCTACCTACTGCAAAATTTGGGATGATAATTATAAAAATTAGGATTTTTGTTGTTGTTTATTAAAATAGACCCATACTATTATATATTTTTGAGAAGCTTTTAAAAGGACAAATCAATTTCTGGACAAATATACAGGGTATCCCATTTAAAAAAACACAACTTTGAGTCATATCTAAAAAATAACAACTCAAAAGAAAAATATGACTACGCCACTGGATCCAGCGTAAAAAACTGCATAAGCAGTAATTTTTCCCTTTGCGTTAAGTTAAAGGATAACCGAGATACGAGGGGGTCCCAAAATGCAAAATTTTCTATTTCGCCCTGTATCTCATAAACGAAGAAGGCTATGAAAATTTTGTTTACGGCTTCATGAGTTTCACAAAAAATTAACTCAGGTTCGTGAAAACCGCAAGGTTCTATCTTTAAAAAAAAGCGAGATACCCTGCTTTTGCAACCAAATCCGTACACCCTGTACACCATTTTTTTTATTTCTACCGTCCTGGCGTCCGCAAGGGATTTGTATTGCTTATTTTTTAAGAACAAAAATTGTACGCCACTGATATTTTTTTTGACAGCCTAGATATGCATACATAAAAATTATCTCTTGCGTTTTTCTCGTCAGATGTACCGTTTAAAAATTATTTAGCAAAATGGGGTTTTGTTAAGCAAAAATTGGCTATGCATGAATGATCATTTTCCCAAATAACTTCTAAACCGTAAAAAGTTAGGGAGCAGAATAGGGAATTTGAATTTGATATTCCTTGTTCAAAATAAAGGGCAGTTTGTTATAAAGGTTGGGTCAAAAGACAACAATTAGGAAGATACGGCGGTAAAAAGATGGCGGAAAAATAAATGTTTTTATTTTTTATCTTAAAAAGGAAAAGCAATAGAATAATGAAATTTTATAGAAATATTAATACTATGAAAACAAACTACCTGCATATTTTTTCACTTTTTTAAAATGAGTGGAGGTGGTTGAAATAGACTACTCCTATTATTCTTGTTAACTAAATTTAAAGAAACGCTTTCGCAACGACTTGGAAAAGAATAAATTTGAATAGCTTGGTTTATTTACAAACTTTTTTACCTCTTGTATTTTTTTCATTAAACTTACCGATTTGAAATTAAAAAATAAAATGTAAATTATCACGTGTCGGGACGGGGAAATTTTCTAGAAAAAAATCTAGTGGGCCGCTGTCACTTTTTAGTGCGTTTCTAATATCGCTTAATTTGACATTGCTCAGTTAGCTTAAATACAATATTTTACCATTAATTTAATCAAAAATTTGTTATCTGATCCGTTTAATTATGCAATAATAAGTGTTTTAATTAAATCAATAGAACAATAGTAGTAAATTTCACGAATGCAGAAATGGCTGGCATGTATCTTATGTACTGGCCTTCAAACGGAAATTCCTTGGAAGTTTGTCGTCTTTATACCCAAGCATATCCTAATCGTATACATCCTCATCACAGCACGTCTACCAGGCCTCATCAAAGGCTACATGAATCTAGAACTTTCGAAGTTCCTGTTCTGAATATTATTGAAGCACAACCTGAGTCAAGTACCAGTAAAATTGTAGCAGAATTAAAACTGATGCATCAACTCTATGGAGGATAATAAAATAACAGTTAAATCCTTACCATATAAAGAAGGACCAAGCTCTCTTACCAAGAGATTTCGAACTGAAAATAATTTTTCCCTATAGTTTCACCGAATAAATACCGATAATCCCTTTTTGTGCTAAAACATTCTCTTATCGTACGAAGCTAGTTTCCCAAAAAATGCAATTTAAAACTTTCATAACAAGCATGTATGGGCTGAAAATAATCCACATTCAATAAAAGAATTATCCGACAAAAAAACTTTTTTTTGTTGTAACACAAATCAGAATAGCATAATCTAATAGAATGGACCTATCCAAATACGAAAATGACAAATAGAAAGTTGTAGCACGTCGGGTTTTCTTGTTAGAGTTGTAGAACCATATCGAATGTTACGATACTTAATATCTATAGAAAAAATGATTTCAGAAAATTCTTAACCCTGTTTATTGACTATGTTTACACTTTTCGCTTATTAAACCATACCATATATCTAAGAAAAAAGCAAACGAGAAAAATATTAACTTAAAACATTAATTAAACTTTATTTTTTCCGTTTATGAGGTGTCCTATCTTGTTTCTTCAAAAACCAACAGTAGTCACCCACCATGGCTGGATCCCATCGTCCTTGGTACCGAATTTCCATTGTTCTGATATCTTGGTGAAACCTTTCACCCTGCTCGTCACTAACAGCTCCCAAATTTTTAGGAAAAAATGACAGATGGGAATGGAGGAAGTGAATTTTTAATGACATTCTGGCACCAAGCGCTTTATAGGCATCTAAGAGTTAATTAACTAATTGTTCATATTTTCATCCATATTGTTGCCTAAAAATCCTCTTACTACGTTAACAAATGAATTCCATGCTCTGAGTTTCTGCCTGGTAAACTTTTCCGTAAAACTGACATCGTCCAGCAATTTTCTGATTTGCGGGACAAAAAATAAAAATGCTTTCTTTTAATTTGGCATCACTTAACTGGGGAAAGACTTGTCTCAGGTATTTAAATCCATCACCACCTTTATTCAAAGCCTTCACTAAGTGTCTCATCAACCCAAGTTTAATGTGAAGAGGAGGCAAAAGGGCATTTTTGGGATCAACAAGAGGTATGAATTTAACATTTTGAGATCCCGATTGAAATTCGCTTCTTTCTGGCCAAATTTTTGCTACATAATGCTGATTTATTGCACGACTGTCCCATAAACAAAGAAAACAGCAATATTTTGTAAATCCCCCCTGACGTCCCACTACAATCGCTATAACTCCCCACATATCTGCCATTTATACCTATTGTAGTTTATTTTATCCAAAATCGTGCGTATATTTTCATAATTTTCTTTCATTGCAACTGAATGGGCAACTGGTATAGAGGGTTTTAAATTTCCATTATCCAATAACACAGCTTTTAAGCTGTATTTAGATGAGTCTATGAATAAGTGCCACTCCTCGGGAAAATGTTCAATATCAAGTTCCTGCATTAAACTGTCTATATCAGTACACGCGTACAACGAATTTTCCACACTGTAGAATTCATAAAACATAGCATATCTCTTTCTGAAATTCATAATTTTTGTTTCTTTGGCCAATCGGTTCCATTCCTTAAGACGGGAACCCAGGAGTTCTGACTGTTACTTGGATAACCCCAAATCACGTACTAAATCATTTAATTCACTTTGAACAATCAAATGGGGCTGTCACGCTCGCTGGAACTGGAACCTGTGGTAAAAGTAGGTTCTTCTGAGCTGCCTGATGATGCGTTATCTCCATTATCTCCCAAATCAATAGCTTGCCAATTTAAAGGCGCAATCGGCACTGGCGAATTTGCATTATGAGGAACAGGCAGATTGCAAATTTGGATATTCTATATTGTGCTTTTCCTTTTTGCAATAACCTTCAATGTTTGTCAGGCAAAAATAACAATCGTCAGAATGATTGGTGGGTTCTCGCGATGCCATTGGAACTGCAAAAGGCATACTTTTTCTCTTTCCCTTCATCCACTGCACCAACGATACACTACAACCAACACAGCACCCATGAGGAGCAGACCGCTTATCTTGATCCTAAATTAACACACCAAAATATTTAAAGTAGGCTTTTTTTACATTTTCGGAAAATAGCCTGGCTTGTGATTTCACCAGTAATTCTCCACAAATATAACAAAATTTGTCAGGAGAAACTTTGCAACTTCGGCGCGTTTGACTTGACATTCTCGTCTTCACATACACTTGCTTATCGATACACAGAGAACCACTCAATTCGAAACTCAACAGAAGAGTGATGTTTAACGTTTATTTTATGTCTAATGTTGTAAACAACCCAGTCTAGGTAATTTTTCCGTTGTAAAATGGACCCATTTTAGCCGCCCCACAATAAAATTGTTTACCTGCCAATATAAAAGGTTCTAATTAGGCTATTAAAAAATGGTACGTATTAGGGCTTTCCGAGTATTTTTTTTTGTGATTGGGAGGGTATTTCCATTGTGAAAATAATGAGCTGGCCAGTGTTAGAAAAATCTTGTCGGCCAGTGGAATCATTATCAGTTTACTGTTAAGGTTTGGATAGAAATTGTCGATGAACATTTAATTGGACCACGTTTTCTACCTCACATTAACTGGTGAGTCATATTTCTTTTTCTACAGGAATTTAAATTGTAAAACAGTGGTTTTACTTACATTTGTTTCTCTCGCAATCCTTTTTGAGTCAATATGTGGGGTGTTCTATAACTTTTAAGAATTTTACCGCTAACTAGTAGCCTCATTTAAATCAGTTTTCATATATCCTACATTTCCCGTCTCATCAAACTTTTGCATAAGCCTTTCAATAACGTTTCTGTGTGGTTGTCTTCTGTTAGGATAATTTTCGTGATACATTCTTGTCGCTAACAAACAATTCTTTTCAGTTGCTCCTGACACATAAATCATATCGATCACTTCTTGTCTATTAAAATTCATATTTGCGTCTTACAATAGAAACAGTGCTCAGTTTTTAATACAAAACTCAAGCACCAGCATTACTTGACAATTGAAATTTGTTTTTTTGACAGTTTAATTTCATTCGTAAAATTAAGGCTTACTAGATTTTTGTCACTGGGCACAACAACAAATCCAAACAGAGCCAAGACTTTTGTGTGTTTATTAACGAAGCAACATTCCACAAAGCAGAAATGTCAGTAGACGTAATAAAACCAAAAGGGCTACGAAAATTCTGCTGGAGCCATCTATAACTTCACAAAAAAGAATTCTGCCGAGATTCAACATTCGCACAATCTTTTCAAAAAGATTGGAAAATGCCTAAGGACACCAAAAGATTATTATAAGATTTCTTTGCAATCAAAAGGAGTTTATACAATTTCTGCTCATCGGAGCTGACTCAGTGTTTTGATCTTTTACAGTGAAGATCCCTGAAGATGAAACGTCGGAAAGTAATTCCAATTAAACACTGTCTAAATCCAAGAACCATGATTTTTTTTAATTGACTTCAGCCTTGATAGCTTCCCTACGAATATTAATGTTATTAAATGTTTCATAAGATATTTAATTTTTTTTCAGATCTTCGTTTTTTGCACCTCCTGCTTCTTAATTTCGTTAGTGGATTCATCTCCAGTCACCGTCCTACTATCGCCAGATGGAAGACATTACCAGCTGGTACCTCTGTCCCAGCAACCGCTCCGTTTAAAAAGAAGAGATATTTTCCCAGACACTGGTGATAAGGTTCCAAACCAAAGCACTGAAGTTACCGAAGAAAGTAAAACTGGGGAGAATGAGAGCACTAGTCAAGTGCCAAGCACTACGGAAAAGAAGGAGATTTTGAAACCCGTCTCTTCCGACAGCCTCGCTTTGTTTAAGCTTTTGCACAGGAATCGGAGAGCAAATGACAGGTAAGTTTTGCCAATACATTTCAATTGCCGTATAAAAAGCAAGGATCGAATTGATTCTAGAATTATAAATCGATTCGACTAATCGATTCTTTTACCCAAAAAATCGAATGGATAAACAATACGTCTACTTAACCATAATACCATAAAACTTTTAACACAGTAATAGTTTATTAAATTTTTTATACTGCAACATAAAAAAAATAGTTCCGATTTATTGCCTTCCGTGTAAACGCACCACAAATATTTACGTTATGTCGTGGTTTACCTTACGCGTACGAGATGGCAGTGTCCGCGCCACGCGCCAATCCGGGGAATCACTCGTTCTAATGAAAATTGGAAACATTTAATTATTCTTTTTTGCGGTTCGCATGTTCTCAATATTCGCATTTATTTATTTCTTGGGTGGTTTTAGAGAGATTGTGACAAATATACAAAATACCTTGTGAGCTCGAGATATTGTTAATTGTATCTGATCAGTATAATATGCCTCCAAAAACAAGTAGTGTTTGGAAACATGTTTTGTGTGATGATGGTGACAATAATAAATCTGCTCGTTGCAGACATTGTAATACTACAGTAAAGTATTTAGGCAATACAACAAATTTTATGAATCATCTAAAGCGAAAACATGGAATAAAAATAGCTACAGCTTCGGAGACAACATCAGTTCTGTAAGTTAAGGTAGATTTATTATAAATTTACAAATCAAACTGATTATTTCTTATTTATTTTTGTTTAGATCTGACCGAGGCTCTGACTGTGGTTCAGGCAGTTTAAAAGAAACAGTCATAGACATAGATGCATTGCCATCGACATCTAAAGTGCAAACAATTAAAACTTTTTTTCCTAACCCGGAATCTAGTGGAAAAAACAGTAGTAGTACATTAGAGACTATTCCAAGAAAGCAATCGGTGGAAAAGGAGGTAACTTCAGTTCAAGGGTCGTCATCATCCCAGACCTAGATTTAGATGCGCCAAAAAAAAATTAAAACTTTTACCAATTAATGAAGCTTTTTGTAGAATTAAGTCTTTTGAACAGGGAGGCCAAAAGCACAATAATATAATCGATGAATTATTGTACATTATCGCAAAAGATGCATTACCTTTTTCTACTGTTGAAAAAGAGTGCTTTAGATATTTTTTAAAAACAACACAGCCCCTATACAAAATACCGTCTAGACAAACTATAACTAGATTAATGGACAAAAAATATGAAACTTTACTAAAAATATGTTTAAAATGTACCTGGTTTTGTATTGACTACCGACATTTGGACTGAATCCCAAACCACTATAAGTTATTTAGTTCTAACAGCACATTTTTTAAATTTGTCTGAATATGAACTTAAGTCGATAGTTATTGGTGTTTTTCAACTGTTTGAAAGTCACACTGCCTCTTATATTCAAGAAAATATTTTGAAAATTTGTAGAGATGGGAATATCGAACTAAACAAAGTAAATGTAGTGGTAACTGACAACGATAGTAATATCATTAAATCTGCAACTACCATTTTTGGCAAAGAGAAACACTTATCTTGCTTTGCCCACACTTTAAATCTGATTCCAACTAAAGCTATAGATCTCTCAGGTGACATAATCAAGCAAGTCATTAAAAAAATAAAAAGCATTGTTACATTTACAAAGCAGTCAGTATCAGCTTCAGACGAAATTAGGCGCATACAGGTTACTCAAGGAAGATTAGAAAATTTCACCCTAAAGATAGATCGTTTCATTTTGCTTAGCGAAACAGTCAGTAGCATGTTATTAAAATTTTCAAATTCGCCGCCAATGCTTTCAGCGTATGAACTAGAAATTGCCAAACAAATGACAAAATTATTAAAACCATTAGAGGCCGTAACTTTCGAGTTATATGGAAGTAATTATATTACATGCAGTAATGTTATCCCGATAATAAATTGTATGACCAAAGCTGTAAATAATTATAACTCAACCATGGAACTTGTAATCGAATTAAAAAAAATTATTGTAGAACAAACAGAAAAAAGATTCAGAAACATAGAACTTTTAAAGTTGAGTGCAGTCTCAACTATTCTAGACCCCAGATATAAAAACATTCATTTTAACAAGGCTTTTAGTTCAAGTTTGAAATTTATTTCTTCAACAGTAAAAGCAGTTGCTATCGAGGAAGAAAAATCAGACGACAGTTAGAAACCATCAGTACTGAAAATAAAACCTCAGCAGATACTGAAAGTTTATGGTCATACCATAACTCGTTGGTATCAACTCAAAGTTCTAAATCCTCAATTGAAACTGATGATGAGGGGCCTGTGGAACTTAAGCATTATTTGCAGCATCCTGTTATAAAAAGAACAGAAAATCCACTTCATTTTTGGAAAAATGTGCAATGTGTATATCCTAATTTATCAAAGTTGGCATTTAAATATTTACCATGCGTTGCTAAATCGGTACCATCCGAAAGGTTATTTTCCCAGGCAGGCCATTATTTAACACAGGATAGAAATAGGTTAAAGCCTAACCGACTTTCTAGCCAACTATTCTTGGGATCACTTAGCATTGAAGAGTGGCTAGGTCAAGGGTCAAGAATGAATTAATTATTGGTTGAGTTTGGTTTATTATTATTATTATTATCTGTTTTTTTAGTTACTAGTTAGTTACACTATTTTTATTTATAACTATTTATGTTAATTACGTACATTTATTATAATAAAACCTTTTAAGAGTAATAAACCTATTTTATTTATTGCCACACCACAATTGAGCAAGCCTAGAGGACATAGGTTCAATATTTTTCGAATCGATTCGATTTTTTCCACAAATCTATTCAAATTACCCGATTATTGCATGGAATCGATTTGTTTTTAGCTAATCGAATCGATTCAACTGAATCGGTTCATTATGGAATTTTGGCCATCCCTAATAAAAAACCCAGCAAGCACAGTCATGTTTAAAGTTAAAAATTAGAAAAAATTTTACTTCCCTCGTGAAAGGGGAATATTTTAATCGAGAAAAAATCACCTTTCGAGATTTTTTCAGATCCTTACGTTTCAGGGTTCCTAGATGACGAAAAACATGTTTTCTCGATTCCGTCGGTCTGTCTGTCTGTCGATCTGTCTGTTCGCAGCATAGCTAAAAAACTACTTACCCGATTAACTTCAAATTTTGGACAAAAATTAATCATATGTCATATGGGGATGACTTGGTAACATTTTGGCGATACTAAAGAACTACTCATCCAGTTTATATCAATTTTCGCTTAAAAATTAAGTACTATAATAGATCACTAGAGCTACCCAGTAGATCGAACAAGACACGGCAACGTTGAGGCTCCCCTAATCAAAGCCTGCATCCATCCAATTAACGCGCAATGTTGCCAAGTGTGTTGAAGAAGCCGGCAGACGAAAATAACGACCGCAGACATTTGCCAATTTGCTATTTATTTTATTTCCGCCAAATTTTGTTGATTACTAAAAACTTGTCTTATTTCCGATGTATTTAGTAAGAAAAAATACTTTTGATTACCTAATTTAAAAAAGTGACAATTACTTTTTGATTTGTTTAAAACATGTACAGGGTGAGTCATAATAATTTGACACCTAACTACAGGGTTTATAAACGATTATAGAAAAAAGGTGTAAATATAAAGGCTTTAGGGTTTCTTTTAAAACGCTAGAATCCGTTATGAAAAAAAAATATAACGTAATACGTCATTTTTAAATGGAACACCCCGTATTTTAATAATTTTTATGAATGTTCTTTTTTCATTTTTACATTATATTATAATATTACCTTAGACTTATATGGCAAGTAGTGTTGCTAGCTAAAAAGATTTAAATCTGAGAATCGGTATAGGGAATGTACAGAAACTTGTGCAAGAAGAAAAAACATAATTTACTTCCGAAGAAGATTAAGAAATGTACACGAAAAAATCCAAAGGCAAAAGACTTAATTTACAATGCAAAAATGGATATTCGTAATGCAATTTATGATTTATACGCGTCAAAGACTAATATAATCCTTCAGAAACGTTTTAATATTATAGACTAAAAAATATCATAATCACTTAAAAAGTCCTCATCTTCTGAGTCGTCCTCAAATGGCGCAATGATTATTGGTGCTATTTCGACATCTGGAACTCGTTCTCGATTCCACCAATCCCATATTAATTTCTCCGTATGTTCCACAGGTTTCTTCCAGTACTCCGGCGTAATATAATTAATTTGCCATATAAGTCTAAGGTAATATTATAATATAATGCAAAAAGGAAAAAAGAACATTCATAAAAATTATCAAACTACAGGGTGTTCTTTTCATAACGGATTCTGGCGTTTTAAAAGCAACCCTAAAGCCTTTATATTTACACTTTTTTTCTATCATCGTTTATAAACTTTGTAGATAGGTGTCAATTATTATGACTCACCCTGTACATGTTTTAAACAAATCAAAAAGTAATTGTCACTTGAATCTTGCCAAACAATTTGCACTTCATCTGATGTAAGACCATCGTTCACGTGTTTTTGGTAATATGATTTTACCCCAGCCCATATTAATTATATTGCGTTAAACTGGCAATGGTATGGCGGCAGTCGTAAAACCTCATGTCCATTTTCCCGTAATTTTTCATCTACGGTATATATTGTTGGTTTTGAATAGATTTTGCCATTAAAAAAAAGTTGTAGTTTCAGCATATTGGGTAAAGGATTTTGTTTTTGTTTTATTAGCCAGTCATAAATATCGCTTTTCTTCCCGGGTGAAGTAGGTTGTTTATTTAAGATTCTTGAATGATAGGATGCATTGTCCAGAATGATTAATGATGGAGCATCTAAATTTGGAATCAGTTGTTCTTTTAACCACTTTTCAAATAGTTCATATTATCATGGTAGTTCATACTTTCAGATGTTGAAGAAAATAGTAAACTTGCACCTGGGAGAAATCCTGTTGAAGAACATGCATGCAAAATGATTAACCGTTTTCCCTTTTTTCTCTTGACACTTTTTACAGACTCGTCCTGCCAAGATTTCGAACCACTTCCGTTAGAAAATATCCAAGTCTCGTCTAAAAATACCACTTTTCTAAATTTTGAATTAACATTTTCCGTGTATTTCTTTAAAAACTGGATACGCTAACTTGCTATATGTGGCAATTCGCATAAAAATCTTCGATTACAGCCCTTTTTATATCGAAAACCCAACATTTTTATTAAGTTTGACAACGATTTTAGTTCAATTTCCAATATGCCTCGATTTTTTAAAGCTTCCTTTAAAACTTGAAGGGTTATATTCGTTTTTGATGTGTATAAATCGTAAATTGCATTACGAATATCCATTTTTACATTGTCACTTAAGTCTTCTGTCTTTGGCTTTTTTCATGTACATTTCTTAATCTACTTCGGTAGTAAATTATACTTCAAAAACTGCTTAAAGGATTGGTGTAAAATTTTGTGCAATAAATTGTTGTAGAGATATGATGGTGTAATTATTATACGAATTTAGGATGGCAGAACAAAATGGCAGTCAAATAAAATGTTTGTAATCATTGAAAAAAGCATCCTCTAACATACCTTTCTTTCAGAAATGTGTCTATAAAAACTTAAGGTAAATGATATAATTTCTTATGCTTGCTTAAATAATATTATTTATATTATGTATCGAAACATTCCGTAGACAGACTAGTCTACATGTTTAGGTATGTAATTATATTAAATATCTGCTTCAATTAATTTAAAGTTAAATATTTTTATTCAGTTGCGAAAAAGCCAGAATAAAATTTTTGTTTGTCAAACGGTATGCTGTTATTTTGATATTAGGCTAATTATTATATTTTGACTTAAACAAACCGAATATCAAAAATAACAAAACATATTATATACCTGCCAATTTTATGAAAATATCTTTCTTTTTCAGATACGCTGATAATGACGATTACTACGACGATCGCGACTACGCTGGCTACGACAGAAAAGGGTCAGAAGTGGGATACATGGACGATAAAGATGATTTTCCCACTGTCGTCTGGTAGAAGACCAAATAGTTAGTTAATTAATTTAGGTTAATTCCTGAGAAAACTTAAACTGTGATGGACTTTGCTTTATTTATTTTGTAACTTTAGCAACATATTTTTAACATCTGCCTTATTGTTAATTAAAATTTATTATTTTTGAAGGTTAAAGTAACTTTCTTTACTTTAATAATTATCCAATTTCCTCAAATTTTGCACAGAAATCAAGTATTACATAGGAATGAACTGGTAACATTTTGGTATGAATATAAGATAGCCACACAAAAAAAATATTTGAAAAATCGGCCCGAAAAAACACTATTATTAGATCAAAATACAAGAGTTCTAACCACACTACACCACAACTTGTTACGTTCTGGACGCGCGTTTCGCTAACCAAGTTAGCATCATCAGCAGATGATATAAACTAAAGTAACTTATCCTAACCGAGACTATTTATAGGTAAATGTGGTCACACTTGGTTGCGCCCGACTGCACCGTTGTCAAGTAAACAATAGAGGGGACTATAGGGAATAGGCCCTATGTCTTTATTTAGTGCTTTCTTACCACATTTAACTATTTCTATACTCTCAAATGCATCCAATAATCTATTATTAGATACATTTTTAATCAACTTAAGATTATTTATTCCTATTCGGTGATTGTTTTCCAAAGCATGTTGGGTAACGCTTGACTTTTCTGTTCTTCCGTATCTTAAATGTGCCATGTGTTCTTTAAAACGAATGTTTATGGAGCGTTTAGTTTGCCCAACATATTTTAGATCACAATCATTACAGCTAATTTCATAGATGCCACTCCGCTCCCTCAAGTCGACTTTGTCTTTGGGGTTTCCAAGGAGATTTTTTAAACTATTCTCCGTTTTGTAGGCTACTCTAAAACCTACGTTTTTAAATACTTTTTCTAGACCTCTCGTATATCTGGGATCATATGGGATTACTATGAATTTATTGGAAGCCTCAGGTATTTGAAGAGTATTGTATCTTGTATTTTGATCTATCTTCCACCACAGGTTCCAGTGTTAGGACTATTATTAGATTAATTTCAAATTTTACAAGCATTAAGTGTGATATAGAGAAAAACTGGTAAAAGTGTGATACGAATTCAACATAACGTAACAAAATGGCGGTGTTTGTCATCGTAAAAACTACTTATTGAATTTATTTTAAATGGTTTCCAAAAATCAAGTGTGTCATAGGTAGAACCGGTAAAATATTGGTAGGAATCCAAAATAATGGAACAAAATGGCGCCCAATAAAAATATTTAAATATATGTGTGAACTAATATGGATCACATTTCACTATTCCTATTAAAATAAAAGATTCATAACCAGGGGAGTTTCGGGTAAAGGAAATTTACCGATGTTTTTAACTAAAATGAATGACGATTTATGGAATTTAAATTACTCACAACATTATCGCTACCAACAGATTTCAGTCACTTAGTAAAGATTTTTCTAGTATAATAAAATGTACAATTGTACATAGCGCCATCTATGTTAAGGAAGATGAACTACACATACTCAAACTAAAACCTAAAGCCAAACGTTATCTGGCACAGATGACGCTATCTGAACATTCTGGAAAGAACTTGAGAAATCACAGTCTGTACATAAGCCGTGTTGGGTTGAGTTCAGTCGTTCAGTGTTTAGTCAGTTATGAGTCAGTTGCGAGTTGAGTTGCGCACTTATTGTTACAACACTTGACAGTACTTATTATAATTTATTTCGAATACAGTCTCTGGAAGTAAGAGGAAACTTGTGGATGAGCATCGTATCTTTCAAGAAAAGTGGGAATTAGAGTTTTTTGCTGTGAAGTGAAAGAAAAAATTATTTGTTTGATTTGTAATAGTACAGTCGGTGTCCCAAAATTATATAATATAAAACATCACTATGATATTCATAAAACTATGTTTGACAAGTAGGGGAGAGTGGTCCACAGTGAGACATGTTCCACAGTGAGACAGTACGACTTCTGAGTCAATGGCAACATCGCTGCTTACGCCCCTCCTTGCCTAAACTTATTTTTACGTGTCGAATCTACGACCGAACGCGTGGGTCATTTAGTTTGTTCTTTTCTGTACAGAAGACTGTTTGTGTTAATTTTACCATACAACTAAATTTTGCATACGTCCTGTTGATTAGTGTTACTCTGATCTGTCTTCACTTTAAATTTTGAGATTTGCGGTAAGTAAACTTAAGCTATTTGTGCATGCATTTACCATTGAACCACTTTTTGTTTATAATCTAGTTTACAAAAACATTGTGAATTTATAAATATGGCATCTGTGGGGCACAGTAAGACAGTCCTAGGTGGGGCAGACTGAGACTCGTCTCAGTGTGCCCCATCTTGCGCTGGAACATTAGGTAAGGTAATATAGCGTATTTTATATTTTTAGAACATGGCAAGGAATAGAAAAAGAAAAACAAACATAGGAACATTTTCCGAGAACCAAATGAAAAGTGCCGTAAAATTAGTTTTAGAAGAAGGATTTCCATTGCGAAAAGCAGCGGAACAAAGGGGCGTTTCATTTCAGACCTTAGCAAGGTAAAAATTACAAAACGTATTACAAACACTATCTTTTTAATTTAGGTACGTCAAGAAACAAAGAAGTAGCGGTGGTGATGATGTTAGAATGAGGCCTTTCTATGAATGCCGTCAAATTATGACAAAAGAACAAGAAGATGCTTTGGCAGACTACCTTGGGACGTGCTCAAAAATGAATTACGGCATTTCAACTCTAGGATGTCGTCGTTTAGCATACGAAATGGCAAAAAAAATAATATTCAGATTCCAAATAAATGGTCTGAAAATAAATCCGCAGGTTTGGAATGGATAAGAGGGTTTTTAAAACGGCATCCCACCCTCAGCATCCGACAACCAGAAGGGTGTAGCCTCTCACGTGGTACATCCTTTAAAAAACACAATGTAGGAGTGTTTTTTAATAAACTGAAGGAGGTTTTAGGCAGACACGAAAATTTTGCTAATGGCTCCAGGGTCTGGAATTTGGACGAAACCGGAACGACCACCGTTCAGAAACCTAAAAAAGTTATAGCATGCAAAGGAGTCAAACAAGTAAGTCAAGTAACTAGTTCAGAACGAGGGTCGTTGGTGACAACTTGCTGCTTTATAAGTGCCTTAGGAAACACTATTCCTCCAGCTATTATTTTTTTATTTTAGCGGCTTTGAAAATGTGAATGTTTGCCGCTGAATTTAGGACACCCTGTATAAAAATAGACAAATTTAATAAAAAAATAGAAACCTAAGATTATTTACCGATCGTGTGCAAAATATGAAGATTATATCTGCAAAACTTACAAAAATATGAGATTTTAAAATTTGGTACCCCGAAGGCTCATTTTTGTTCAAGCTCAAGTATCTTAAGAATGCTTGAATCTAGGTATAGGATATGCTACATAAAATAGCATTAAAATTCTCCGTAGAATCCAAAAATATCATAAAATACAGGGTGTTCCATTTAAAATGAGCAAGTTGATACCAACTTCCGGTTAAACCGGAAGTGACAGGAAGTTGAAAATATTTCAAAAAAGAAGTACCCCTTGACCTTACCTTAATCCCAAAATTTGAAATTTTTATCTAAATGGCATCATCAAAAACTTTTAATGAACGGGTTGCGTGATATATATATATATATATATATATATATATATATATATATATATATATATATATATATATATATATATATATATATATATATATATATATATATATAGTCGGTGCCCCTATCCTGGCTAAAAAAACACATTCTGTTGCTTCAATTTTTTAACAAAATGTATAAAATGCAAAAAGACTCTAATTAGTCTATTTAGGTTTAAATAACCTACAAATAATTTAAAAGCTACTACAGAATACTACTCACTTGATTCATTGTTTATCCTGAAACGCTGCAACAATTCACACAAAGCAAAATGATGCGAAAAATCAGAGTAACGTAATTCTGTTATATGTTATCGACTTAAAAAAAAAGAAACTGTGCAAATTTTATGCACTACAGAATATATATAGGTCCGTGGTGAATAAACAAAATTTCTCGAGAAATTGGTCACAAACTGAAAACAAAGAACCGAAGAAATTAACACCTCGGTTTATTACGATGGTTTATGAAGAATCATGTACGGTATTGTCCGGTATCGAAATGATTAAAATGCAGAGGAAATGTTGACTCTTTGATTAAAGTACGCATAAATTTTCTAAAAATATAGCAGTGTTTACGATATTTGTCATGGTACAACATTCCTGAATAGTAATAAAAAAAATCTCTAGACCTTCCCCAAAATAATTATTATCTCACATGTTGAAAAATATGGATTAGGATTAATGCCCCATTTTGTCAAGCCGTTGTCTCTAAATTATTATTGGGAACTAAATCAATTTTGACTTTTAAATTACTTTGAAAATCACCCCTCCCCCCCATATGAATCGATGTCAAAATTATTTAAAATCCACGACTAGGGATTCTGAATATTGGAGTTTACATAAAATTACATTGTACGAAGAAGGATATAAGCCTGAGTGCTATATGAAAGTGCCTACCTTTTTATGGTCGTCAGTTTTGTTTAATACATGAAAAACTTATAAATTACCCCTCCTATAACATCAAGCTGTATTCGCGCCTGACAGTTTCAAACGCAGTGTGGATATTTACAATGAAGTTATGTGTATATACAGACCAAAACTGTAAAGAGTGTGATTAGGGAAAACCAACTGTACCTTTTATGGAAAAGTTTTATTAGGGTGGTATTTCCAACATCTGTTTGTGAATTTAACATTTGGGTCTTTATAGTGTTTATAAATTTCATTTGCTTCTAAACAATCGATTTTTTGTTCATAATGTAATATTTATGTCAGGGAATTTATTTGAAGTTTCTAAGAAATGGTTGGCGAAATGAGAGTTCTATTTTTTTAATTTCTATGAGGTGTTATGCTTTTTTAATCTAACATCGGAATATCTCCCTGTTTGTCCTATATAGCAGCTATTGCATTCGTCGCATTTTAACCTATAAACTTCAGACTTTTTGTACTTTTTTACGTCTGTTTTGTCTTTAAAAATCAAACAAACAAACAAAAGTATGCTTTATTCTCAAGGAAAAATGTGTAAAGTGTATAACTTTAATTTAATACTTAACAAAAATAATTAATACTAACGTACTCTCAGATAGTTCATTCCTTATAAAATATTTTCAAATGCCTTGCACAAAATGATTTAAGTAAACAAGCAAAGAAAAAACATTTTAATGAGACTTATTCATTATAAAAATCAATAACGCAGTGAAAAGGTCTTTCAATGAGGTAGGCTTTGGTTTTTTTTCGGAAAAATGCAAACATAGGGATTGTTTTTAAATGTTCTGGAAGATGACTGTAAAGTTTCATGCCTACAGTTTTTGGTAAGATATACGTGTTGTGGGAAAACTCGGTATATTTTTATTTTATATTATTCAGTTCATAATAAGCTTCTCGAAAATATATAAGAGTATATATTTTTCTATTAGAATTTCCCAGTAATTTGCATTTTTTTAGAGATAAATTTAGTTTTTGGTAGTAGGCTTTTTTTTAAATTCTACAATAAATTATTACCTTGTATATCCTTGTTTTATACTATTTTACAAGAAATGTTCAAATTTTAGCAATTTAATAATTCTAAATTATAATGTAAAATGTAAGTAGATGTATAATAATTAGCATAGCATTATTTATCTTACATTGTTATAATTTTAGCCTGTTGTCTTGAAGAATATTCAAAATCGAACCGAAAACTCGGTTTTATAATAAAAAGAATTATTATTAACCTGTTTTTGGCTGATAAACTCGTGAAACCATCAATCTTGAAAAGTATTATTATTTGAATAAAATGAACATGTTAATAATTCTACCTCTAATACCTCTAAACAGCAACTAACAACAACAACAACAAAAACTAATCCTACCACTAAAGATCACTAAAATAAACACAAAACTAAATCTAAACCCTAAAGATATTGCTCGAAATGATGTCCATTTTGCCTTACACAAAGCCTACGTAATGTCTATATTCTTCTTAAGGCATTGAAGATACTAACCGCTCGTTGTTGCATTTCGTTCAACGCCCTTTTTGTGGCGTTTGTTAAATCGGTTGTGTCATGTCGTGTCCTACATATTTTGTTTTCTAAAGTACCCCACAGGAAGTTATTCAAAACCGAGAGATTTAGCGATTTCGCCGGCCATCTTACAGGACCATTGATCCCTATCCATTTTCCAAGAAAATTATTTTTCAAATACTTCCTTATTCTACCGAAATTATCAGCAGATGCTCCGTTCTGCTGAAAATGTATGTCGCGTAAATAGGCCAAAGACAGATCATCGAGTAATTCCGGTAGAATAAGTTTCAGTATTTGGAAATACCGATCTGTATCTAAGCTCCCTTGATATACAGGGTGTCCCATTTTCGTAGGTTTTACGGGTTTCCAGTTTATGAGTAGAGATAGAGAGATGCGCTTTTCGCAACACCGTGCTACTTTTCGATGAAACTAAAGAGGCCGCAAACAGATTTGCCCTAACCATTTTAGTTTCCGTGCTACAGGGTGATTTTGAAAATTTGTCATTTTCGGACACCCCCTGTAACTCAGCTATCGTAAAATATATTTAAAATGTTTCAACTAGTATTTATAGATTTTTTCACGTAGAATTCAGTGGCGTACTCAGATTTTTGCTGAGAGTCATAGTTTTTGACATATTGGCATAACCTACTATTTTTTAAATGGGACACCCTATATATTATTTTTTCATCTTATTCTTCGTGTCGAGAGCTTTTCAAAAACATACCATAAGTCATATTTATTTTCATAAATAACATGAAAAAATGCATTTTTCTTTAAACGGATTTATGGCATAGCAGATCAATCGAAATAAGAGAAGGTGGCTGTGGAGCCATGGAAAAAGTTAACAAATATTTATTAACGAAATAACAAAGTAACAGCATCAGAACAAATTAGGAAGTAGGTAAAAGGTAATAATTATAATTTCATTAAAACTACAAATATTGTTCAAATTGTAGACCATTATTTGTCCTACAAGTGTGACAAACTTTAAAAATTCTTTTTAATGCATTTTCTATTGTAAATGACTGTCTTTGTAACTCTGCAAAAGCGTTTTCGGTGGCCATTCTTAGTTGTTCTAAGTTTTCGTATCGCCTTACATAAACCTTGTTTTCTAAATAACCCCACAAAAAGAAATCTAAAACTGAGAGGTCAGGGGATCGTGGTGGCCATCGAACAGGTCCGTGTGTTCCTATCCATCTTCCAGGAAAATGGTCGTTAAGCCAGTTTTGACTTATTCTGGCATTGTGGGCTGGAGCTCCGTCTTGCTGGAAATAAATCCTATTTAGTTGAGCCAAGGGAACATCATCCAAAATTCCTAATGCGTCTTCTAGGATTCGCACGTAACCAATCGAATTCAGATTTCCTTCATATATTTGGTAAACTATTTTTTGGTTGAAAATAAAACAGGAGACATTGAATCCAAATTTGCCCTGACGCTCCCTAGGAAAAATAACATGGTTGTTTTCTTGACTCCAAAATCGCGTGTTGTGTCTATTTAAAATCCCTGAACTAGTAAAATGTGCCTCGTCTGACCAAATAATCTTTTTTTCAAAATCGATACCTTCTGCCTTCATATTTATAAACCAATTGCAGAACTCCAATCTGCGCTCTGCATCACCAGGATGCAGATGATGCACAAGTTTGTATTTATAGGGTTTGAATTTGTGCTTTTTCAAAATTTTCTGCACTTTGGTTTTCGGTACACCCGCCTCTTCGTCTATTTTCCTGCAAGATGTTTCAGGAGCTGTCTGAACGAGGGCTAAAACGTTGACCTCAGATTCTTCGTTGTCTTTATTGCAAGTTCGCGATCGAGGCTTGTCAAAAGATCCATCTTGGCAAAGATTATTTTTAATTTTTTGAAAAATTCTTTTTTCTGGTTGTCTTCTCTCGGGATATCTAAGATAAAATAAAGCGAACCAATAAATTCAAAATGCAGGAAGATAAAAAAGAACTAACCTGTTCAGATAAAGCTCTGCCGCCTGATCTGCATCTTCATTAGACAATATAAAACACGCGTTCATATCATATTTCTCAAAATATTCAAATTTTTGATTCTGAGCCATATTAAAAACAATAATTATAATAGACGTCAAGAAAAATTTAAACGCAATAATGCCAAAAATGACAGCAGTAATGGCTGCCTGATCATATTTTTGTTGGCGTTGCCATGGCTACCACAGCCACCTTCTCTTATTTCGATTGATCTGCTATGCCATAAATCCGTTTAAAGAAAAATGCATTTTTTCATGTTATTTATGAAAATAAATATGACTTATGGTATGTTTTTGAAAAGCTCTCGACACGAAGAATAAGATGAAAAAATAATATATAGGGTGTCCCATTTAAAAAATAGTAGGTAATGCCAATATGTCAAAAACTATGACTCTGATGTACGCCACTGAATTCTACGTGAAAAAATCTATAAACACCAGTTGAAACATTTTAAATATATTTTACGATAGCTGAGTTACAGGGGGTGTCCGAAAATCACAAATTTTCAAAATCACCCTGTAGCACGGAAACTAAAATGGTTAGGGCAAATCTGTTTGCGGTCTTTTTAGTTTCATCGAAAAGTAGCACGGTGTCGCGAAAACCGCATCTCTCTATCTCTACTCATAAGCTGGAAACCCCGTAAAACCTACGAAAATGGGACACCCTGTACACATTAACTACGCCTGATCAAAATATAAGAGTTCTAACCACACTACACCACAACTTGTTACGTTCTGAACGCGTGTTTCGCTAACCAAGTTAGCATCATCAGCAGATGATATAAACCAGCCATGTTAAACATGCGGCTCGCGGGACGCAAGCGGCCCAGTGAGCATACCGTTTTTGAAAGCGCGCGCCACTGCAACAACGATTGGTATAAAAAAATGTACAATTGTACATAGTGCCATCTATGTTTAGGAGGATGAACTACACAGACTCAACCTAAAGCCTAAAGCCACACGTTATCTGACTTGTTCCATGAAATTCTATCGCGCAAAAACACAGATGACGCTATCTGAACATTCTGGAAAGAATTCGAGAAATCACAATCCGTATACAAGCCGTGTTCGATTGAGTTCAGTCGTTCAGTGTTCAGTCAGTTATGAAAGTCAAAGTATTTATTCATGCTTTTACAAAATATTTGCACATGTCAATGTGATACTAAACCTAAAAAAAAGAAATATATAGTGCCTGTACTTAATTAAGATTATAATACAGCGAATGTCAAACAGAAAATAGCTAAAATCACTTTAAAATAAACAGACAGTTCAGAGAACAGAAATAAACACAATAAAATTAAACAAAATTACAATAAGACTACTTCACAAAACAAAATGGCACAAAATGTGTGTTGTTAAAATTAAAAGTGTAAAATTCATCAAGGGTGTAAAATGCTTGGTCTAAAAGAAAACACTTAATCTTTTTTAAAAAACTTTTGGTGTTAGTTCCTTTACATTCTTAGGAAGCATATTGAACACTTTAGGAGCATGATAATTTATTGCAAATCTAGATTTGTTAATTCTATGGGATGTGATTAAAAAGTTATCATTATTTCCAGTTCTTGTTGCAAGACTTAACAGTACTTATTATAATTTATTTCAGATACAGTTTTTAACATATCCCTTTTAAAACTAAGTGGAGGTAAAAGGAAACTTGTAGATGAGCGTCGTATCTTTCAACAAAAGTGAGAATTAGAGTTTTTTTGCTGTGAAGTGAAAGAAAAAATTATTTGTTTGATTTGTAATAGTACAGTCGGTGTCCCAAAATTATATAATATAAAACGTCACTATGATATTCATAAAACTATGTTTGACAAGTATACAGGCATGGTCAGAAACGAAAAGTTAAATAAGTTAAAATCACGGTTGAAAGATCAGCAGCTTATGTTTACACGTCCAAAGCAAAAAACCATTTGTTGAAGGTGAATTTATAAAAGAGTGCCTTTTAAAGGTCGCGGAAATTGTACGCCCCGGGAGCGTGAAGGCATGTCAAAATATATCGTTGTCCCGGAATACTGTCGCTAAAAGAGTTACTGAGTTGGCTGCCAATATAAGTGATCAGATAAAAACAAAATCAGACTCTTTCATTGCATTTTCTATTGCCTGTGTGGCGCAACTCGCTGTTCTCGTGCGGTTTGATACAGATATCAATGTGTATGAAGAATTACTGGAATTAGTACCATTGCATGATACAACAAACTGGGAAGGATATTTTCAATGCTGTTTATGGACTTCTGCAACAGTTGCAACAGACGGAGCTCCTTCAATGACTGGAGTAAAAAATGGCTTCGTTAAAATATTACAGACAAAGATCAGAGAAACGGACAGTGACAAACCAGATTTTCATCATATTCATTGTAATCCACCAACAAGGTTTATGCTCAAAAGTGATCAAGTCGAAAAGTGTTTTAAAGTGAGTGAAAAAAATTATAAACTTCATAAGGTCAAGAGGCCTTAATCAGCGACAGTTTTCTGCATTTTTACGTGATTTAGAAAGTGAGTACACTGGTTTACCATATTACGCAGAGGTATATTCTATGGTACTCGACCGGTTTTGGAAACTCAAAGAAGAAATACCCGTTTTCATGGAAACAAAAGGAGAAGATGTCAGCTTATTATGCGATGTACCTTTTTTACAAGATCTTTCATTTATAGTAGATATCACAAAACACTTGTCGGACTTAAATAAGAAATTGCAAGGACCACGTCAGTTATTACAGATATGCATGTTCATGTAAAAGCTTTCAAGTGTAAGATGATGTTGTAGGCAAAACAGTTAGCAGAGGATAATCTGTCACATTTTCTGACTTTTAAGGCATATCAGGAAAGCACAAGTGTCTCAATATCAACAAAATATCCTGCCTTCTGGCAGGATTTTAAGACCCAAGAAAACATTTTTTCTCTATTTACTGGTCTCACTATCGATATTGATAAAGTTTCCCCTCACTTGCAAATGGAAGTAATTGAGATTCAGTGTCAGACCCATTTAAAACAAAAATTTGATAGTGTTGGTTCAATACCAAGAAATGAAAAAATTTGCATGTAAAATCCTGTCAATGTTTGGAAGTACCTATAGGTGTGAACAACTATTTTCTTTGATGAAAGGAAGCAAGTCTCCCGCAAGATCGCGATTGACAGACGCACACTTCGACGAAGTTTTAAAAGTTATTTCCGCCGATAAATTCGCGCCATAAATAGACAACTTAATCAAAGACAAAAGATGTCAAATATCGGGCAAAAAAATTTAATGTTTGTAGTTTTTTGTAATGTCCTTTTTATTGGAAATTTAATCAACAGACTGGTCCTTCTTTAAGATAAGGTTTTGCGGCCCACCTAGTCGATGGTCTTCATGCTTTTGGCCCAGCAGTGACTTTGAGTTTGACACGGCTGATATAAACTTATTTAAAAAAACTTAAAAAGAATTTAGATCATCTGCTGATAATGCTAACTTGGTTAGCGAAACGCGTGTCCAGAACGTAACAAGTTGTGGTGTAGTGTGGTTAGAACTCTTGTATTTTGATCTATCTTCTACCACAAGTTCCAGTGTACATAGTGCAATTAACTACGTCTTCCTCGATTTCCTTATTATAGGTTTTGCATCGCGGCTTATTGAAAGATCCGAAATCAACTAGATTTCTTTTCATTCTAAGAAATGTAATATCACAGAGTTGTCTTCGTTTTGGATACCTATGTTTCATTTAAAACGCCAACCGCTTCACAAAAATGTATTTATTATAAAATAGGGCGAATGCTGAACATACCTTATTAAATATCATTCCGAAGCCTCGTTAACATCTTCGTTAGATTGTGCAAAGCAGAGCAACATGTCGTATTTTTCTTCATTAGAAAACTTTTGGTTTCTAGCCAATTTTTATTATAAAATGTAATATGTAATGTATTGTTGCGGTTATCTAATCTAGCTTCAAAACGAACCAGAGGTTTTTTGACAAGTAATTGTCTGTCTGTCTGTCTGTCTGTTTGTTAGTTCTCGGCATAGCTTAAAAACTACTCATCAGATTGACTTCAAATGTTAGTCAAAAATTAAGGGTCATATGAGGATGACCTGGTAATATTTTGGTAAAAATCCAATATGGTGGAACAAGGTGGCAGTCTAGTGAGTCATTCAAAAAATTATTTGCTACTGGTGAAAAATTATGGTCAAATATTATAAATATAAAATTTTGAGCTTGTCTTTCAAAATAACTATATAGAAGTATATATTTTTGGAAAACCCATATAATTTCTAATAAATATAGAAAATAATATACGGAGGTTGGCCCAAAAGTGATATTTTTCAACTTCACCTTGTATCTCAAAAACGAAGAGAGATAAAAATTCTGTTAGCAGCATGTTTAGTGTTAAACATAAGAAGAAAAAATTTAAAAAAAAATATAAACTATATATGTTAAATTTGAAATTTTTAACGGTGCGTCAACAAAACTAAAGCTTTTTACGCAAACATTAGAAAATAATTAAGTAATAACGCAAATTGTCATGAATGGGAAAATTTTGGTCAATGAAAGTTAAACTTAATTAAGAATGAAATGACTGGTTGTTAATGCGAATAACGATTAGCGAATTTTAAAAACTCATTTAAATAAAGGGCAACAAATATTAGCGTCTCATATTAGTCTATTCCTTCAAGGGTTTTAGTCCAAGTAATTGGTACCAGTGAAATGTGTAATTTAACAGAAATCAAGTGGTGCAGCTTTACCTTTTTGGTATGTTATTATAATAAAACTTAAATAGATAATTACGAAATGTAGTGCAGGATTCATATTAAATTTGAAATATGTACGGCTGTATTTTTATAATTTAACTATTTTTCCTATTTTTATTTAAATAGATACAAAAGTGTTAGGTTCAATTTCTTCTTTTCAAAAATATATGATATGTCTATATTTGGTTCAGCCGTTTTCGCTCTATATTGCTTTAAAAATCCTGAAATATGGTTTATTTTACGTGTTTTTAATCACAGTGGCCATGGACCGAAATCGCAGGTTGCTGCGATTACTTTGTAAACTACGAAATCAATAAGTGCTAATCTAGGTAGCCATGGAAAAAATAAAACAAAACACGTAAACATTTCTCTCGCTCTTGCCGTTTTTACTATAATTTAACTATAATCATTTAGAATTTAGATCACGAAATGATTGGAAAAAGGGAAAACATCTGTTATATTATTTTATTGCCCTGTTAGCTATACTTAATAAAATTTTAATAAACAAAATTATGTAAAAAAAATTAACAACAACAACTTTTAAACAAATAAACTATAAATTTTATAAATGTTGGATATTACCACCATTATTTTCTATAATCATCTTTCAATTTATTAATTGAATTTGAAATAAAATTAAAATGATTAGTATTGTCATTTGTAATGAAATATTGGCAAAATTCTTTAGACATTTTAACATATCTATTGCATTTAAAACTGTAAATACCCTTAAAAACATTCAGTTAAAATTAAGGATAAGACTGATAGATTCCCAAAATCTGGAGTGTAATCGTTGAGTTGTAGCGACTGCCCTGCTGTGTATGTTGGCCAACCTGGGGGGGAAATATCTACCAGAGTACAGTAACACGTAAACCTCTTTAATAAATATAAAAATTAGGAAATAACGGAGACTAAATCTACATTTGCGAACCACCTATTAGCTTCAAAACAAACCTTTGCTGTACCTAAAAATATAAATATTTTACATGAGTGTTCCAAGGGAAGGAAATTAGATTTATTAGAAAAAATGGAAATAACTAAAGCCAAGAAAAGTCCACTTCTTACCTGTGTTAATGACGTATTTATCATCTTTAATAACATAAATAATAACACTAGCCGACAAAATATTTTTTTTTTGTAACACGAATCAGAATAGCATAATCTAATAGAATGGACCTATCCAAATACGAAAATTACAAATAGAAAGTTGTAGAGTTTTCTTGTTAGAATTATTTCAGAAAATTCTTGACCCTGTTTATTGACTATGTTTACAGTTTTCGCCTATTAAACATACCATACATCTAAGAGAAAAGCAAACGAGAAAAATATTAACTTAAAAAACTAATTTAACTTTATTTTTCCGTTTATGAGGTGTCCTATCTTGTCTCTTCAAAAACCAACAGTAGTCACCCATAATGGCTGGATCCCATCGTCCTTGGTACCGAATTTCCATTGTTCTGATATCTTGGTGAAACCTTTCACCCTGCTCGTCACTAACAGCTCCCAAATTTTTAGGAAAAAATGACAGATGGGAATGGAGGAAGCAAATGACATTCTGGCACCCAGCGCTTTATAGGCATCTAAGAGTTCATTAACTAATTGTTCATAATTTTCATCCATATTGTTGCCTAAAAATCCACTTACTATATTAACAAATGAATTCCATGCTCTGAGTTCCTGCCTGGTAAGCTTTTCCGTAAAATTGACGCAATTTTCTGATTTGTGGCCCAATAAAAATGCCCTCTTTTAATTTGGCATCACTTAATTCGGGAAAGACTTGTCTTAGATATTTAAATCCATTACCATCTTTATTCAAAGCCTTAACAAAGTTTTTCATCAGCCCAAGTTTAATGTGAAGAGGAGCCAATCAATAACTTGCCAATTTAAAGGCGCAATAGGCACTGGCAAATTTGCATTATGAGGAACAGGTCGTAAGGTAGATTGCAAATTTGGATATTCTATATTGTGCTTTCCCTTTTTGGAATAACCTTCAGTCTTTGTCAGGCAAAAATAACTATCTTCAGATTGATTGGTGGGTTCTCGCCATACCATTGGAACTGCAAAAGGCATACTTTTTCTCTTTCCATTCATCCGCTGCACCAATGATACACTACAACTAACACAGCACACATGGGGAGCTCAACGCTTATCTTGATCCACAATTAACACACCAAAATATTTTAAAGTAGGCTCTTTTTACATTTTCGGAAAATGGCCTGGCTTGTGATTTCACCAGAAATTCTCCACAAATATAACAAAATTTGTCAACTTCGGCGCGTTTGACTCGACATTCTCGTCTTCACATACACTTGCTTATCGATACACAGAGAACCACTCAATTCGAAACTCAACAGAAGAGTGATGTTTAACGTTTATTTTATGTCTAATGTTGAAAACAACCCAGTCTAGGTAATTTTTCCGTTGTAAAATGGATCCATTTTAGCCGCCCCACAATAAAATTGTTTACCTGCCAATATAAAAGGTTCTAATTAGGCTATTAAAAAATCGTAGGTATTAGGGCTTTCCGAATATTCTTGGGAGGGTATTTCCATTGTGAAAATAGTGAGCTGGCCTGTGTTAGAAAAATCTTGTCGGCCAGTGTAATTAGCATTGTTTATTTATTTTAAGCTTATTTACGGATCAGTATTCTTCTTTCATAGTTTTATTTTAACACATTTAACTACATGAATTCGTTTTAAGTTCTGTGAAGCATATGCAACCATCAATACTCAAGGATCCAGCCTGTCATTATTTTTATACGTCTAAGAGTAACGTGTGCTTTGTTGTTTTGTATTTTATTCTTATTTTGTGCTTGGATTTAATGTCTGAAATGTGTTAGGGTAGCCAGGGATGCTTAATATTATTTTTTAATTGTATAATTAGTACATTCGGTTTTTCAATATTGTAGATCCAATGATACTCGCAAGAGCAAAATGTAATGGTTTAATATTTCTAATCTCGCCGATTGCCGCCAATTGTAATGGCTGAGGGTAATAGTACTGTTAAGACACTGGGATTCTTTGTTATTAAAACACGACTTTAATTTAAAAAAAGAATAACACTTATATTGAAAACTTAAATACAACAATATAACAAAAACTAAGTAAATAGGGGAAGAGCAAAGAAGTGTCTGTACCGGGCAGAAACCCGTAGAATTCTGTTCGTCCACTTCTTTGCAATTCATAAACTAACTTAGGTATAATGGTTAAATCTAAGAGGGGCCCTTTGTCGGCTCCGTTACTGTGTAATTTCGACAAAACAACATAATTCCCAAAGGGTCTAACAGCCTAGTTTATTTATTTATGATTGCCAAAACATTTCTTGAAACCAAGGAAGGTTTTATTATGTGTGAATTATGGTATTTTTAAATAATTCTATTTCACTGTTTATACAAGAACTAAAAGTATACTAAATTTTATGATACTCAGAATAAAATCTGTCTAACATCTTGGGTGGACAAGGTCTAAACAAACTTCCTTAGTTTTATTGTACTTAGAAATATCGACTGGCGTCTTGTATGGAAATGTGTGAGCAATTATAATACATTTAGTTTAATTAAAAATATATATGCAATGCTAATTAATTATTAAGGTGATAAAATTAATGGGATCACAACAAAAACACGTGTCACTTTAAGTTTTTTAAACTATTTGTTTTGACTGAGATCCAGACTTTGTGTTTTATTTAATACAATTATTCACAGGTCTCTTTGAGAAATATGGACGACTTTTTCCAATTTCATTAATTTAGACTGATTGACAAACTAAGTCCTTTTTAATGTCCAAAAATGCGGAAACGACATATCAAATATAGATTTTTTATAAATTGCTCATCAATTGTATTGATGGGAATAATCTGAATTTTTTCTATCATAAGTATAACCAAATCTATCCCCTTAGATAGAGCAAATGGTATGAGTGTGTTTTTTTTTGCGTTGAGTGTTTTATAATTATTTTGCTTATGTGATTGACTATAAATATTTTCTACTCGACCCCAGGTTTAGAATAGAATACAAAATAAAAAATTTGGGTGATTTTTTTCACGATTACGAACATTTTTATTTTAGCCGCCATTTTATTCCGCCATCTTGAATTAGTACCACAATTTTACTAGTTCTTCTCTATATCACAATTACTTATAACACATAATTTGAAATCAATTTACCAAAATTTTTCAGGCTGAATTTTTAAATATTTTATTAAGCCGCCATTTTGGTTTCATACCAAAATTTTACCGGTTGATTCTTACATAATACTTGATTTTTGCGCAAAATTTAAGATAAATAGAACAAGCAACAACATTTTTTCAACATTTCACTAGGCCGCCATTTTGGTTTTCTACCAAAATATTACCAGGTCGTCCCTATATAACCCCTAATTGTTGACCAAAATTTGAAGTCAATCGGTTAAGTAAAGTGAGGGACACGAAAGAAAACCTGGTGGAGTCAATCGGTTTAGGAAGGTCGGCCAAGAAATCTCTTTAAACCACTGGTGTCCCGTCGTTCTTTAAATAATATAGCACTCCTTTTTGACTATACGCACTTCAGATAATTAAAAATGTAACTATGCCTAATGAACCTTTATCTATAATTGTCTGTTTTCTTTCGTGTACCGCACTTCTATATCTCTTTTGTGTTGCAAAAACGGCGAACTTTCGAATTTTAAAATGATTTAATTTTGATTTTTCTTGATCGATTTACCTATAAATATATTTTTTCTTGAGTTCTGTCATTAACGGTTCCCGGGCTACTGCCTACGTCTACTATTATTGGACCACCCAGTATAGTGATACACGATTTACAAAATTTTACGAGATTATCAGAGATTTATCGAAATTTTAATTTATGCAATTAGACTTTGGGCTACTCTCGGATATGCCAAAAGTGGCCGTCTGTCTCCGTTTGTCATATTACTTTATACAGGGGCCATCATTGTGAAGTACTATACAGGGCGTTTCCTAATTGCGTGCTGATGTTAAAGGAGTGTTTTTATGTCCTGAAAATCTTGACTTTTGAGATACAGAATGGTAAAGTTTAAAAAGAAAACATTTTTTTTCATCCCAATTCGGATGCTATTGTAGATAACTGCATGAAATTTAATACATGTCTTCTATGCATTAAGGAGCATACGGATTTACCCAGGTTAATTACATATGCACTCCACTGGTAGAAATTTCAAAAATTGATTGTTAATAAAAAATGCCCTTTTATGCATAAAAGACGTGTATCAAATTTCACGCAATTATTTATCTATAATAGCATCAGAATTAGGATTTAAAAAAAATGTTTTTTTTAGAACCCTGTATCTCCAAAGTTAAGACTTTTAGGTTCATATTAAACTTTTTTCTTAAAAAGGTCCAAGAATCACCTCCCTTTAACATTAGCACGCAATTAGGAAACGCCCTGTATAGTACTTCACATTGACGCCCCCTGTACAAAGTAATATGACAGACGGAGACAAACGGTCACTTTTGGTATATCCGAATAGCCTAAAGTCGAACTGCCTAAGTTAAAATTTTGATAAAGCTTGTTCACTAGAATCCGTGCTGGCTCCCATACTATAACTACATTGATGTGTTAATTTTGGAAAAATATGGGCTCTGTAGTTTTTCAAATATTAATTGCAACATTAGATATTTTTTGACACCCGGCAGTTTATTGACAGCTACTTTATGAACAATTTTACAAAATATGTAAAAAAAAACTAGGCCATTTTTGAGGTTGACGGCTGTGATTCTAATGGTTGGATTCCTTTTAAATCGTTGTCTTCCTCTGAAAATGATGAGGTTTCGTCATCACTAATTGAAGATCCCAGTGTGATAACTAAATCATCAATAACCGTTTCAATTTTGCCATCTACTTCCCAGTATTTATCTTTAATAGAAAGAACATGTTTAACATACTATTTCCAATTTTCAGCCAATATTGAGTCAATCGCTTCTAATGTTATTTTATTTAAATCTTTAATTGAAAATTCACCGGCGTTGCGCTCTCGAATTACTCCTGCCCATGCAAGTTCAATAGGGTTGATGGCGCACATGTATGGAGGCAGCCTTAAAGGTGTATGACCGAGGTTACGTAAAAGACCGCCAATTTTATACTTTTTTTCTCTAGGCTTATTGGCTGATATTACTTCATATAATTGATATTTTCTCCATGTTGGATCACACACAAGATTGTTCGATTTAAACCACGATATCATATGAGCTTTTGTAGAGTATTTAGTTGGCATTTTATCTTCTACGTGAGAACATTATCCTTTACGACTTTACCACTTTATCACGACTGATTTGGGAGGAATGTTAGGTAGAAGCTTCTCGAGCAACCACTTTTCAAAATTATTTCTATTCATCTGTCCATGATAGTCTCCAGTTGTTAGTCCCGAGCAAAAAACTAAAGCAGCATCTGGGACAAATCCGGCTGCTGAACCAGCATGAACTATAATAAAGCGACTACTACTTCACTTTGCCAGCATTTGTTTACTGTCATATCATTATCTACCCAGGTTTCGTTTAGATACACAATATTGCGTCCTTCTTGCCTATATTGCCTTACAGTTGATAGATATTTCACCCGCCAGTTAAAAATATTTGGTCTCTCAATGAGCAATTTTCGTTTATTTTGGCACTTGCGCCAAACAAAACCATTTTGATCGTAAAAGCCAATTTAAGGTTTTATACCCGTACGCAAAATCTATTTTGTTCTTTACAGCACGAAGTAGGGGTTTGCAGGTTGGAACCTTCTTCAAGTTTATATAAAAATCTTCTATTGTTCGTCGAATTACTTGAAAATCACCATAGTCAATTTTATCTTTGTATGATAATCGGGGTCTTTTTTTACCAGGAGGTTTTAAATGTAAAGTAGACCATGAGCGATCATTATGTTCTCTTTGAATTTTTCTTACACTACTTTCCGAAAGTAAAATGCAGCGCGTTCTGTTCCATTTTGAATTGGAATAGTCAAACTATTATTTTCAGCTTCTCTAGTGCAGGCCTCTATAACGCTCGCAATAACTTCACGTGCGCCACTTCGAATTGTTTTTCCTCTTTTGCTCGCCATCGTTACTTCGAAATAATAATTCAAATTCAACGCAACGCATTTATATAGAAATGAAAACAAATGCTCGAAATGTATAGGCGCCACTGGAAATAGCTAGAACCTTCTAGCGGCAAGTGCATGAAGACTCTAGGCACATCCCAAATACAAGTAAGTGGACCAGTGCGAAATTTACTAAATCCTCGATTAATTTTCCGTACCGCTTAGCTGGCGCACTTTCTAGGTGAAGCGGCAAACTATTACAACAAATAAAATAACATAAAATTTATTTGCGTGCACAAATTTGACTTTTTCGCTTGCTTAAGACTATGAACCGTTATTTTAAGGACCGCCCAGTTTTCTTTTGTGCCACACACTTTAGTTTTGAAGCTATGCCGCGAATTGACAGACTGACAAGGAGACAGCCAGACCGGCAGACAGACCAACGGAATTGATAAAACATATATTTTTTGGTATCTAGCCACGCTAAAACATGAAGATATGTAAAACCTGATGATTTTTTTTCATGATTACATTTTTTTTTGCCGCCATTTTGTTCCGCCATCTTGAATTTTTACAACAATTATACCAGTTCATCTCTATACTACAATTAATTAATTATTGGGCCACATTTGAAATCAATCCAATAAGTAGTTTCTTCAGGCAGAATTTTTAAATATTTTATTAAGCCGCCATTTTGTTTCATCATCTTGGATTCGTACCAAAATTTTACCAGTCAATTCCTACATAGTACTTGATTGTTGTACAAAATTTGAGGGAAATTGGATAAGTAGTTCTTTGGTAATAATTTTTTTTAACATTTCATTAGGCCGCCATTTTATTTCGCCATATTGGATTTTTACCAAAATGTTACCACCCCCATACAACCCTTAATTTTTTAAGTTGTCAATATTTCCCTTACTATAGTCATATTTTTTTCTAGGCATTGCTTATTTCATCTCTTAATGCTCAAAGATTTAAAGAGATTCAAAGAGACGACGGATCCTATTCGATAGGAGTAGACAGCGATTCGACCGGTGGAACTGCCGATTCCGTAACTGCTCTTCTCACCAAGGCCTCTGGGTGGACCAGGCAAAGCGGGAGAGCTGGTAGAAACGCAAATGTCAACGTAGAGGTAAAAATATATTTTTTGTACTTTAATTACTGCCTAATAAGGACTAAAGAGGTTCATTTAGTTTCAAGGGACGAAAATTTATTAAGCAACACATAATTAAAAAAAGGGTTAAATTGAACAAATTTGTTTATTATATTTAGATGAAAAACATTAGTACAATTTTGGAATACATAATGCTTCTATTAGTCTCGCAATTATATCCAAATAACTTATTTATTTACCAACATGATAACTGCCCTGTCCATGATGCCAATAATATAAGACAGTGGTTTCAGAATAATAATGTGGAAGTATTGCCTTGGCCTTCTTACAGTCCAGATATGAATCCGATAGAGAAAATTTAGGAAGTGATAGTGAAAAAGCTATATAGACGTAACTTTTGGGCCTCAAAATACTGATCAACCAGTGGCAGCGCGTTGTCAACCTTTCAGAGGGGGTCAATACATATACACCACAAAGAGTCATCTGAAAAATCAGACACACGAAATAATAAAAGGCCTTTGTTACTCCGCAACGGCATGTTCAGGCATATTAATTCTACATATTTTTACGAAAATAACGATTTATTTCTTTGTTTTTGTCTTTAGGGGAGAGTGGTCCACAGTGAGACGATTTCTACAAAGTTAATTTTTTTTCAAAACTAGTTATAGGTTTATTTAAGAAAACTGGTTCAGAATGCAACTTAGCCTTTATTTTACTTAAAAACATATGAAAAAACTAAAAAAACTTAAATACTAATAATTAAGACACATTTATTTATAACCTTGCAAATTGTCTTACTGTACCCCATTGTGGTATACAGTGAGACTTAATGTGGTACACAGTAAGACACGGTTCACTGCACATCTAATTGGCCAAAATTAACCTTAAACTGAACACATTGGTTTTATCGTTTGGTTTTCCCAAATAATGTTGGAACTGGCAAAATCATCAGTATGTCTTGGGATAAAACACTAGCTACTTCTGGAATGGTTGGATAAAAGAATTTGTTTGACTTATTTCTTCTTCTCATGTAACTAATATCATATTCGGAGTCACAGGATATCTCACTTAAAATTTTGCCAACAAAATATCTGACGGACTTTTTCCCAGCGAACTTCACAACCACGTAGTCGCCGATTGTGGCATTCCTATCTAGTTCCTCAAATCCGGTTATAGGAGCATCCATTTCCACATCATAATCCGATGAGCTGGCATATGGAGGCTCTTCTTCGCCACTTGATGAACTACTTTCCTGTTCTATTACATTTCTTTTTACTACATTTGCTTTAGCTTTGCGTCTTTCGGCGCTCTTTGATTCCAACTCCATTTTTTCCGGAGTATCTGTGGGAATAAAACTTTTTCCACGCTTTCTGTTTTGAATTCGTTTTCTTTGAGCTGCTTTGGGGAATCCTCGAAACTCCTGAGGGGTTAAAAGTGTTTTGGTTCTGTTTAAGGATTTAGAGTTATCACAAGTGGCGGAGGCAGCATCAATATTTAAGGATTTCGATGGATTTATGATCGAAGATGTAGACGGTTTAGGATTATCTGTAACGCAGGTGAGATTTAAAGATGTGAACGGTTTAGGACTATCTGTAACGCATCCGTGATTTGAGGATGTGGACGGCTCAGGTTCAGGCCCATCTGGAAGACAACTGGGATTTGAGGATGTAGATGGTTCAGCAGGCCTATCTGTTACGGAGCTCGGAAGAAAATCGTCTTCGGTAAAAATGTCTTCATTAAAAGGAAAAATTCCGATGTTATGTTAATAGGAGTCATAGAATGTTGAAATGCACTAGTAATACACTCTGGTACATCATAGATAGTCATTGGAATGCCAGGGTGGTGCATAAGCCCGGAGTCGACAGCTCGGTTATAGTGTGCTTTAAAAGAAAAATAAACGCCAACATCTAATGGCTGTAACTTATTGCTGCAGTGAGGCGGGAAGGTTAAAATAGTGACTCCATTAGACTTGGCAATGTCAATACAGTCAATTGAAAGATGACTTTCATGGTTATCTAGAAGCAATAATGTTGGGTTTGTCAACGAGGAGTTCGTATATGATACAAAGTGGCGCATAACTTCCACAAATAACTCGCTGTTAATCCAGCCAGACGGTGTTGCAAGTCCCAAGCTACCAGGTGGTGCATTGCGAAGCATGTGCGGTTTGAAATGCACTCTAGGAAATATAATAGCTGGAGGAATAGTGTTTCCTAAGGCACTTATAAAGCAGCAAGTTGTCACCAACGACCCTCGTTCTGAACTAGTTACTTGACTTACTTGTTTGACTCCTTTGCATGCTATAACTTTTTTAGGTTTCTGAACGGTGGTCGTTCCGGTTTCGTCCAAATTCCAAACCCTGGAGCCATTAGCAAAATTTTCGTGTCTGCCTAAAACCTCCTTCAGTTTATTAAAAAACACTCCTACATTGTGTTTATTAAAGGATGTAGCACGTGAGAGGCTACACCCTTCTGGTTGTCTGATGCTGAGGGTGGGATGCCGTTTTAAAAACCCTCTCATCCATTCTAAACCTGCGGATTTATTTTCAGACCATTAGTTGGAATCTGAATATTATTTTTTTTTGCCATTTCGTATGCTAAACGACGACATCCCAGAGTTGAAATGCCGTAATTCATTTTTGAGCACGTCCCAAGGTAGTTTGCCAAAGCATCTTCTTGTTCTTTTGTCATAATTTGACGGCATTCATAGAAAGGCCTCATTCTAACATCATCACCACCGCTACTTCTTTGTTTCTTGACGTACCTAAATTAAAAAGATAGTGTTTGTAATACGAGTATTATCCCTTTTTTTCATTTTTACCTTGCTAAGGTCTGAAATGAAACGCCCCTTTGTTCCGCTGCTTTTCGCAATGGAAATCCTTCTTCTAAAACTAATTTTACGGCACTTTTCATTTGGTTCTCGGAAAATGTTCCTATGTTTGTTTTTCTTTTTCTATTCCTTGCCATTTTCTAAAAATATAAAATACGCTATATTACCTTACCTAATGTTCCAGCGCAAGATGGGGCACACTGAGACGAGTCTCAGTCTGCCCCACCTAGGACTGTCTTACTGTACCCCACAGATGCCATATTTATAAATTCACAATGTTTTTGTAAACTAGATTATAAACAAAAAGTGGTTCAATGGTAAATGCATGCACAAATAGCTTAAGTTTACTTACCGCTAATCTCAAAATTTAAAGTGAAGACAGATCAGAGTAACACTAATCAACAGGACGTATGCAAAATTTAGTTGTATGGTAAAATTAACACAAACAGTCTCCTGTACAGAAAAGAACAAACTAAATGACCCACGCGTTCGGTCGTAGATTCGACACGTAAAAATAAGTTTAGGCAAGGAGGGGCGTAAGCAGCGATGTTGCCATTGACTCAGAAGTCGTACTGTCTCACTGTGGAACATGTTTCACTGTGGACCACTCTCCCCTATACTTGTTTGCCGAATTCTAAATTTCGGCAAAGGTCGACTACTGGGCTTAAATTCGAGTCGTTTCTCAAAGTTCAGCTCGCCCAAAATAAATGAAAACGTCTTTTAAAGTCTTAATATTCTAAAACATTGTGGCTACCTTTCTTTAGAACATTAGTTTAAACCATAGAATCAACAAACAAAATGTAAAGTCTTGAAAATAAAATCTATAAAAATACGCAATCGTTACCACAACCTATCATACTATCCACATTAAACGCATCAACTGAGGTTTCCTCGGCTCGCCTGTTGACCCAAAGTTTGCCAACGTAAGCCGTATATTACCTACCCTTTACTCGGGAAAAACTCGCCTCCGTTTATAACCATGAGGTCAACGCTAGCCGCCAGCCGTGATCGATGTCAACGTGGTGCGAGGGATTGAAGTGTGTCGCGGAATTAAGTGAACGGCCAACGAGTTTATACGCTTAGAAAAATAGAGGGAATTTTCAAATAAAAAAAAAATTGCTAAAATATACATTATGTATTATATAATTTATTTATTTCTGTTTGGAAGTATTTATTGGGGGGTCATTGACCTAATGGAGGAGCCGCCACTGTGATCAACTATGGGAAACAATCTATCAGGGCTAGGAAGAACTTGATAACAATATTGTGGTAAATATAAGTAACTCAATGCCCAACAGGCTGAATCAAGTAATCCAGAAAGAAGGCGCTATGATGAAATATTAATTTTTGTATGTCTTGTTGATTGTCCTTGCTTAATTTAGTATTTTTCTTATTCATGTTAAATTGTGTTCTTGTTTATATTAAAATATATCGTACACTTGCTTTAAATCTCGCTATGTATTTATTTCGTCATCACTATTCTTAGGATATATATGCATTTGCATGAAAGCATATGCAAATGCATATTTTGGCAGTTTTTGTATTTAAATGCATATTTTGCAGTTATTACAGGAATTTGTCTTTCCCAAGACAAATTTGCTGTATTTCAAATATAATCCATAATAATAAAATAATAAAAAATGTCTAGTTGCTGGCACACGGTGGTCAATATGCGAAAATTAACAGGACAGAAGTAAATATTGCAAAACAAATAAAAAAGCAGTAAATTTTGTATGTTATTTTAATCAAAAATATGTTTTATATAATGTTGAAAGTTGAAATTCATTTTTACCATATCTACAGGGTGTTTAAAAATAGGCACTAGTAAAAAAAAATTAATAAGAGGCTCTACATTTACCTTTAAATAAACTTATAAATAAATTTAAGGTACATTTAACTTAATAAAATTTGACATTACTTATTTGAAAATTACTATGATTAAGGCCCAAATTATCAATCGTTTGTTAAATTTACCAAGAGGATAATTGTATTGGAAACTATTGTTGAGACAATCGTTTCTATGACAATTATCGTTTTGGTAAAGTTAACAAACGATGGATAATTTGGGCCTAAGTCTACAAATTATGAAAAACAGTTTTAATAGCAAACATTGGAAAGTAGCAAAACAGTAATATCACTTAAATTAATTTAGGTATATAGTACGTACAAAAAGTCAATGTGTTTTCGCATACTGTATAATTTAGGAAATAAGCATTTTTTTCCTGATTTTAAGTATTCTACAGTATAATACTCACTTGATAATTGAATGCACGAAGATTACCGATTGTTTTGTTTTCAATAAGAATAAAGGAATAAAATAAAAACATAAAATATTAATTCAAATATAATGCTTGACTAACATAGAAAAAACAAAATAAAGAACTTTTGTAATATCATAATTTTTTGCAGGTTTAACGAACTATAAGATTATTTCCAACGCGTACGAAAACCGTTTTGAAACTGCTATAAAATAGTTGACTAGTTCAACATCAATAATATTTGTGTCAGTATTGATATTTGAATTTTCGCTAGTGTTGAAACTAATCTATAATCTATAACTAAACATTAATCTGGACATTTAAGAAAAAGCAATGCTTCAGGAGCCAAAACACTATCTTTTTTACTAGGTAATTTTCTGATATTAGATATTACTGGATCTGATGTTATTAGGAACATGTGTAAGAGATCTGTGTTTGTTTCAAGTCTGGACATTTTTCTAGTATTGTGTTCTCTGAAATGTCTGTATTCTTTGTGTCTTGCCTCCTGAACATCTTCCGATAATTGCCCTATTGGTAGATCAAATGAGCTAATAACGTCTGCTCCATGTAACAATATTTTGTGTACGGAAGCAGGCATGTAGTACCAGGGATATAAAAGTACAAATCGCTCGGCAGTTTCATGTAAATATACTCTAAATTCTTCTGTTTTAATAGAAAAGCCACTGGATAAAATTTGTAAAATTACATTAAAGCGGTTAAGAAGGTCTTTATCTATTCCAGTCATTTCGCTTGCCTTCTCCAAATTTTGAAAAAATCTCCGAGCAGTATTGCCATCGTTTGTACTTCCATATCCCTGTTTAACAACATCTACTAAAATCCCTAACTCTAATTTTAATTTATCTATTATCTCTTTTTTTCTTGTCTCAAATGCTACCTTATCGTTTTTTCGAATTTGCCACTTTTGAATTCCTAGTCTATAGCAAATATGTAACACACATTCAAAGAATCGTATATGGGCATGTAAAGTAGATAAACCCAATTCACACGCGTTGTCTTTTAACGGCCTATTTTTTATTTGACTTAAATTATTCATTTCTTTTGGCTTTGTGGCTAAGGCTTCCATTGGCGTATATGGTTTTACAGTAGTTGCACTATCGGGAGAAGTTTTTTTTGTTGAAGAATCGGAATGTGTAATTTCTTCTATTTGTTTGGCGATTTTTCTTTTACCTTGTGCTCTGTAACTTAGTTGGGTAGCCAAAGCAAGTTCTTCAGGGGATTTCGATTTTGCCAAAGACGACACTCTTCTTTTTCTCGTTTTCACACTGCTTTCGGTAAAACATTTTTCAGGCCGACCAAATTTTAAGTTAACTTGTTCATCATTATCGGAATTTATTAAATATTTTTGGAGTCATGTAGAGTATTTTTTTAAAAATCGCTTTTCACACTGATGACATTTTTTCCATCTAGTTACCAAATTGCCACAAAATATCTTAATTTGATCGAAGATTAACTTTTCCGTGTTAGTAGACGAGCTTGCTTCTATAGTTTTAGCATTTACATAATTAAAAACAGCTGTTAAAACGTGGGGACTAGTTGCATTTGATATAAAATTATGCCTTTTCAAAAAATCGTACACGTTCAGCCTTTTAACACGAGTAGCATTAGCTCCTAAAAAAATTCATAACTATAACAGCTGGTACTAGCTGGTTTCAACATATGATAAAATATATTTATAAAGGTTTATTTTAATATATTTTTTGTAAATGTAAGTGAAATCTTATAAAACTTTTATTTGCTGCACCTTGAAATGTTTAATTATTATTTTTTGTTTTATAAAATGTAGAGTTTTTGAAAGACAGGTTTTTTATATGTAACTGAGACAAATAAACAAAATATTCAACAAAAACTTACCATTCAATGCTTCGTTATTCATTTTTCAGATGAGTGACAATAAATATTAATTAGACCTTTAAATAATTTTTCAATTGATTTCCTACACAAAATAAATAAATAATCTGCCTTGATTAAATGAAAATTGTGACAACTTTAACATGTCAAAGCTTACGTTTCAATATATGTCAGGACTTGCCCAGTTGCTATGGTATTATTTAGATTATTTCTAAGCCGCCTACGCAAAAATTGACGCAATAATAAAAAAATAAAAATCAGACTTTTGTCCTGCTAATTATCGCATATTGACCGCCGTGTGGCAGGCCAAAGGTTTCACCCATCCTTTCTTAAAATTGTTGTAAGTACCCAATAAAACATCTGTGCTTTAAAAACTATGGATTTACCACGGATTTACAATCATAAATACGCACGATTTAAGAATGTTAGAAATAATGTTTTAGTTCAGTTTAGTTTACACATTGTGTCGTGAACATTGTCCAATATGCCGAAAGAAAAGCGTTCATTAAGTGCGGTATTAAATCAATTTTGCTATTTTGTAAATATTGTGATGTTCCTGTTACTGCGAACAAGAAATTCCCAGTAAAACAACACATAGGAGCTACAAAGCATCAGATCCAAAAACGTAAAAAATGTGCTCAGAAAGAAGGTTTAATCACCACAGCATTTTCACCAGAACCAGGACCTAAACGATTAAAGTTCAATGAGGATTTGTGTAAGGCGTTTTTTACTGCGGATATTCCACTGAATAAATTAAGTAATCCTGCCCTGAAGTCATTTTTAGAGCAGTACACAAAGACATCAATTCCACATGAATCCACGTTAAGGAAAAACTATGTTCCAGATTTGTATAATACGACAGTTAAAAGTACATGGGTGTCACTAGATGAAACAACTGATGTAGAATAGAAATGTGTTGCTAATTTTGTTTTTAGTGTATTGGGTGTAGAAGCAGAAAAGGATAAATCATATTTACTTACAATGAAGACCTTAGACAAAGTAAATCATTCAACTGTTGCTGGATTTTTCAACGACTCTCTCACTGTTTTATGGCCCGGGGTATTAAATATGATGGAGTGTTAGTGGCAATCTCAGATGCTGCTGCATACATGTAAAGCAATGAGTGAGAGTTGAATATATTCCAATTGTATATTGTGATGTTGAACGAGTATTTTCTGAGTATAAAGTACTATTGTCAGATAATAGAAGAAAATTTGAATTTGATAATTTGTTGCATTATATATTATTCTTTAGTTAGTTTGTTTATATATTAAAATTTTATTTAACAAAATACTTTTATTATATATATATAGTTGTATTAATGTAATAGTTACTGGTAGAAATAGCGTCTTGAGGTTACCTTGAAGTATAAATAATATAATATTTTAATTGCTATACTTTTGCTTTATTTCTGTTTTTTTTTGATCCAATAATAAATGCATTTTTAAGTGCATATTTTCCCTTGTTTTGGAGCATATTTGCATGCATATTTTTAGATTTTTAAATGCATAATTATCCTAAGCCTACTCATCACCAATAGGGTCGTTCTTATGGGTGTAGAAAATAGGATAAAATTGTGATTGTAGATATATGTGAAAATAAATATTTTTGTCGTTTGTTAAATTAACTATGCAGTTTAAAAGTGGTTTGTTTTTTAAAAGTCAAATTATTTATAAACAGATATTTTCCTAATTTTTCATTGCAGAAAAAAGCTTGGGCTGTTATTCTTCTAGAATCAAAATTAAAAAATATTTATTGTTTGAGTTCTCTATACCTACATAATATATAAAAAAAAATCTATTTCTGAAATCGTTTATATTTGGCACGGATGGTTTTTTTTGTGTTAAAGGTGAAAAATAAGAAATGATTTTCTTGAAATTGCCCCTAAAGGAATAAACTAGGTTTTTACTGTTTTACTATACCTTTTAAATTAAATGGGATTTTAGGATAGTTCTTCCGTCAATAGCTTAAAAAAATAATAATCTAAAACCCGACTTCTGGATTTTTCGAAATTTTTCCCTTAATTGAATAAAAAAAGGTCGAGATGGATTTTTATTACAATATATATTCAACTAAGCGTGAATGACTTCTTCATTAAAGGTTTTAATCCTAAAATAAATTTCTTCTTAAGGGTATACCTAGAAAATATATATTGAAATAGTGATTTTAAGACAATTCCTTTGACAATGATTTTTAAAAACAATTATTTAGAAACCATATCCGTAATATTCGAAACTCCACCTTTAAGGGCGTAAAAAAATAATGTACCTCTTTGTAATGTACGAGTTTTTTAAAAAACTCTTTCGTCCACGGCTTTCAAAAATATTTATTTAAAAATCAGTTACTTAATTTTTTTAAATTCCGGCCTTAACAGGGTCAAATGTATTTTTAACTTTCAACAATACTTCTTTAAATAAATTTTAAAGAGGATTTTAAGATTCTTTCGTAAATATTTTACCATTAAGGCCTAAAAACATGGAAAATAGTAAACTAAACGAGATTTTAAAACGATTCTTGCCAATCTCTACCCTGAAGGGGTTAAAATTCATTATTTCAATAGAGAATGATATTTGTAAAGAGTCTATTTAAATCTATATGATGAATTTGCAATATTAGGAAAATACATTCGGCTAGAGATACACTTGTCTTTGTGTTTTATTCATATTTGACTTAAAATTGAATAAACTATATGTATTTTTGCATATTGTTAAAGAGCGGTATTTTAAACCTTGGCACAAAGGCAGTCGGATCCCTCGAGACGGCCCTGGTACCAACGTTTTGAATGTTGAAAGCCAGTTGCAAGCAAATGTGATGACTAGGCTTAGGATAATTATGCATTAAAACAACAAGGGAAAATATGCACTTAAAAATGCATTTATTATCGGTTCAAAAAAACAGAAATAAAACAAGAGTATAGCAATTAAAATATTATATTATCGACACTTCAAGGTATCCTTAAGACGCTATTTTTACCAATAATTATTACAATAATACAACTATATAATAAAAATATTTTTCTATAGAAAATTTTAATATATAGCTAACTAAACACACTAACTAAAGAATAAACCCGTTTAAAATTTATTATTTACGCTATTCAACCAGTTGCGGTTACATTTTATAACTATATGATGTAACAAATTATCAAATTCAAATTTTCATCTATTATGTGACAATAATACTTTATACTCAGAAAATACTCGTTTAACATCACAAGATACAATTGGAACATAATCAAATCACGGTTTATTAAAAATAGTTCATTATCTGGATTCAGTGTCTCTTTATTGTCCAATATTTTTCAAAGTTTTGTAACCAATATTTTTTTGTAAAACCGTAGGTAATTTTTGAGAAATTACTTTATTTTTAGTGTTAGTTATAGTTTCACCCACTTTTTCTATCATTTCTACGCTTTTTGACAAAGAAAGTCCTTATATCTCCAATTTTTTTATAGTATCAGACAAGCAAGAAATATTGTTTTTAATGGAAATTAAATCCTCACGTACATCTTCTTTGCTCAAAACAATTTGTGCTTCTTGTATACAATGTGAGTATTCCGCATTAAATTGGTTGACTTTGTTTCTTATTGGCAGCGTTTATCCAAGTTCCCCATCTAGATACATTTGGTGATGGAGGCAGGGGGACCTTTACTGCAGTTTCCCTAAATTGTTCTATCCGAGTCGGAGCTTTTAGGAAAAAACACGAACTTGTTCTGCAACTCCATGGGCAAGACGTGTGGCATGTATAATTTTAGGGTACAATATTTGTAGACCACTCATTGCTTTACACATGTATGGAGCAGCATCTATAATTGCCACTAACACTCTATCATATTTAATACCACCGAGCTATAAAAGAGTGAGAAAATCGTTGAAAAATCCAATAACAGTTGAATGTTTTACTTTGTCTAAGGTCTTCATTGTAAGTAAATACGATTTATCCCTTTCTGCTTCTACACCCAACAGATCAAAAACAAAATTAGCATCATTCTGTTCCACATCAGTTGTTTCATCTAGTGACACCCATATACTTTTACTTTTTCCCGCAATTCGGTAACTGACTTATTGTACAGGGTGGCCCACATAAGATGACCCACTACCTTATCTCATAATCTGTACGAGATAGGGAAAAAAGTTTTATACAAAAGTTTCTTGGGTTTATCTAAATTTTTTAAATATTGTATTTTTGTATATACAGGGTGTGTCATTTTGCTTTGACAGATGTCAACTTTGTTATTTTAAATGGAACACCCTGTATATTATTATGGATTTGAATAGCTCTCTTAGAGACGATTTCAATGATGTTATAAGATGGGTCTACGAGGCACCGTTTCGGAGATATTTACGATCATCTTCAATTTTTGACATACTTTCAACTTGTATCTCTGGTATTTATCAACTTTTTTGTTTCATTTTTGTGCAGGAAAAAACATAATTTTATGCTTTATTGGACGTGTAGGTAAAAATATTGAAATTGAAAAAAAATGTTACAGTGTTGTCACGTTTTGCGTACCATCAGTTTTCTCAAGATTTTTAAATGCAACCCCCTATATTTTATAACGGATTTAAATAGAGCATCGAAAGACGATTTCAACGATATATCATAACATAGGTTTACAAGTCGCGGTTCCCGAGTTTTGGGAATTTTCTTCAGGAATCAATTTTAATATTAAACAATTTTTACTAAACATAACATAAACTATTAAACATGACATAACAAGAACAAAGACAAAAAATAAACATTACCTAAATTAAATTTTCTATATAACCACTTTCCTGTGCTATACATGTTGTATAAATAATATCTAATTTTTTTATTGCCCTACGAACTGCTCCACTCTCATTGATCAAATGGATCTCTTCCAATATTCTCCCCCTTAAATCGTCTACGTTATTAACTTTATTCTTATACACTTTGTCTTTAATATTTCCCCATAAAAAAAAATCTAGTGGAGTTAAATCAGGACTCCGAGCTGGCCAGGGTATTGACCCAAATCTGCCAATTCACATTGGAAATCTTTCATTTAACCATTCAATTACAGGTCTTACGGTATGGTACGGCGCACTGTCTTGTTGAAATACAAGACCATCTTTAATTTCATCCGGTAATTCATTAATAAGAGGTTGTATTTCATTTTGCAACAAACTGTGGTATCTCTGTCCGTTAAGAGTCCTATCATAGAAAACCTGCCCAATCACTCGGTCCTTTATTATTCCGCACCAAACATATACACTTTGATGTCCCTGCTTTCTGATGGCTTTGATTTTATGTTGATTTTGCCAGTAGTGGCAGTTCTTTCGATTAAATATTCCCGCGGTGTTGAAAATTGCTTCGTCAGTGAAAACAATTTTGTCAAAAACCGGTTGATCAAAGTGGCGGTCCATCATATCCATGCAAAAATTAGCTCTGTTGTCAAAATCAGCTATGAATAGCTCTTGTACCGGAGTGAATTTGAAAGGATGGTAATCGTTGATATTAAGTGTTCTCTGAATACTTGCTCGGCTAATATGCGGTATGTCCCGTGCGGCATCCCTTTGGGAATTTTCATTGCTTTCCTCAAAATATAAAAGAACATCAAGTTGATTTTCTTCTGTAAGAACTGTCCTAGGCCGGTTTCTTTTATTGTTTATCAGAACGCCATTTTCCAGATCTCGTGTAATTCTTACGAAGATTTTCTTACTTGGAATTCTGCTATTTGGATACAGTCTTCTATACTCCCTTAACGCTAGTGCGGAACTCTTATTGTTTCTAATGAAGCACTCATATAAATTTAAACGTTGTTGAATAGTGTAGTTCGACATAATTATTTCTTAAATTTACTAATTTAATCAAGAAATGCAACCAAGCTGTCAAATTTCATGCAAATAATATTTCGTTTGTTTCCATGGTTTTGAAGCACAGCCTACTTAAAATTGTTGATAGGGTTGTGGAAAGGTTGGTAAATAATTGTGAGAGAAAAAACACGAAGCCAATACTTAGCTTGATGACGTTTATTACTCGACTGACTTTCAGACGCTCTATATAAAAACGAAACAACAAAAATGATTAGTAAGCAAAGACATTTTGCGGCACCATTATCGACACAGTCGCCTTGGCCGTCTGTTTCGGTAATCGCTAATCATAACATTGATAAGGCTTATTTAGTATATGGGAAGGAAACATAAAGAACTATTTTTAAATAGATTCACACTATTTTAACAAAAATACACATTATGTATTTAACTGATTTTTAGAGAGTTTTACGTTTGATCTGGAAAACGGCGTGGTAATAATTATTCAAAGCAATTGGAAAATCTAATTTAGATATTCTTTAGCATATAATATTAATTTTGTTGTCTTCGTTCATGTCATGTCACGTTTAATAGTTTATATTATGTTTTAGTAAAAATTGTTTAATATTAAAATTGATTCCTGAAGAAAATCCCCAAAACTCGGGAACCGTGACTTGTAAACCTATGTTATAATATATCGTTGAAATCGTCTTACGATGCTCTATTTAAATCCGTTATAAAATATAGGGGGTTGCATTTAAAAATCTTGAGAAAACTGATGGTACGCAAAACGTGACAACACTGTAACATTTTTTTTCGATTTCAATATTTTTACCTACACGTCCAATAAAGCATAAAATTATGTTTTTTCCTGCACAAAAATGACAAAAAAGTTGATAAATACCAGAGATACCATATAAGTTGAAAGTATGTCAAAAATTGAAGATGATCGTAAATATCTCCGAAACGGTGCCTCGTAGACCCATCTTATAATACATCGTTGAAATCGTCTCTAAGAGAGCTATTCAAATCCATAATTATATACAGGGTGTTCCATTTAAAATAACAAAGTTGACATCTGTCAACGCAAAATGACACACCCTATATATATATAAAAATATAATATTTCAAAAATCTAGATAAACCTAAGAAACTTTTGTATAAAACTTTTTTCCCTATCTCGTACAGATTCTGAGATAAGGTAGTGGGTCATCTTATGTGGGCCACCCTGTACAAATCTGGAACATAGTTTTTCCTTAACGTGGATTCATGTGGAATTGATGACTTTGTGTACTGCTCTAAAAATGACTTCAGGGTAGGATTACTTAATTTATTCAGTGGAATATCCGCACTAGTAAACGCTTTGCACAAATCCTCATTGAACTTTGATCGTTTGGGTGCCGGTCCTGGTGAAAATGCTGTGGTGATTAAACCTTGTTTCTGAGCACAATTTTCACTTTTTTGGATCTGACGCTTTCTAGTCCCTATGTGTTGTGTCACTTGGAATTTCTTGTTCGCAGTAACAGGAACATCACAATATTTACAAAATAGCAAAATTGCTTTAATACCGCACTTAATGAACGCTTTTCTTTCTGCATATTGGACAATGTTCTCGCCACAATGTCTAACCTAACCTAAATAAACTAAACTGAATTGAAAAATTATTTCTAACATTCTTTAAACGTGCGTATTTATGATTGTAAATCCGTGGTAAATCCATAGTTTTTAAAGCACAGATGTTTTATTGGGTTCCTATAACAATTTTAAGAAAGGATGGGTAAAACCCTTGGCCTGCCAGCAACTAGACATTTTTTATTATTTTATTATTATGGATTATATTTGAAATTTGTCTTGGGAAATAAAAATATATCCAGAAAAATTAGAATATATGCATTTTTCCTGTAACTGCAAAATATACATTTAAATACAAAAATTGCATATGCATTTGCATATGCTTTCATGCAAATGCATATATATCCAAAGCCTAGAGGACAACAAGTTATAAGTACCACTTTTCTTTAAATAGAATTGTATTGCCAATAATACAATTAATAAGTTATTCCAACTGACAAATGTATATTTTGATACAGGTACCCAACTTCTTGGCGTCCGGAGTCCAGATAGTTAAACAAGTGCCCTACGCGGAAATCCTAAGATTGGTCGAGTCCTTTTTAAGACTGAAGGGAGAAGTAGCGGGACGTTTCTGGGCCTTGGTTAACGATAACTCTCACATCTTGGCCGCTCTTAGAGACACCTTGGTCAGCAAGATTTCCACTTTGCACGGTTTCACTTTGAACTCCATCGTCATCCTCAGGAAAGTCTTCGAATTCGCCGGCACGTTGTTCAGTAACGTCAACGTCAATGTAGGGTCATCCGGGCCACTCTTTAATGCTGGTGTATCACTTGGTTAATTAAAAAAAAAATTAAATTAAGCACTGTGTTTCAATAAATATTTTTTAATTCCCTTTCTCTGAAATTATTATTAGAGTTCAAGGCTGGTAAGAAACCGAGAAGTTAGAAAACAAAATGAGGACACCGGTTTTTTAAATAAAACAGCCAGTGACATGAGAGTAAAAATTTCGGCGGGGAAGATAAAAAGTTTTATACACGTTTTCCAAGATCTTCTCTTAGATGAAATTTTGCAAAAATGTCATCGTTTTTTTAAACCATCCTGTATCATAAAATGTATGGTCCCACTAAAACTGCAGCCCATTGGTTCGATTCTATAAGAAATCTTTAAAGCTGAACCAAAAATTTCGCTGCTGCACTTCATGCAACAGTTTTTCTCGAGAACGATTGCTTGTAGCGGAATCTAACAAGAATACATTTTTGACATAAAAATGACAGGGAAATCTATTTTTTACTAAAAAAAGTATAACAAATGCGTAGAAAAAAGTTATGACCTTTCAAAAAAAAATTGGACATTGCGCCCCCTACAAGTCAGAGAAATACTAGCATCAAATTTGAATTTCTCATATAAAAAAACCCCAGAGACGTATTTTCATTCAAATGTCACGATTGTCTTAAAAGTTATTCACGTAAAATAAAAATTTCACTTTGATACCCTTTTTTTCACAAAGTATCCAAATCCGGGGGATTTCCCACACATTCTGGGACAGCCTGTATATATGTTACTTAATAAATATGTGCGGAACTACATTGGGTCACATTTCACTATTCCTATTAAAAGCAAATATTCATAACCAGGGAAATTTCGGGTAAAAGCATGTACCGTTTTTTTATAGAGACATAACTTGGAAAAACAAAATAGCCTTATTTCTCTTCTAAAATTCGCCCTTTTTACTATTACTCCCGGATACCCTGTAAATCCAAAGCTAGACAATACTAAAATATGATGAAATATCTTTTATATGTTCAACTAAAAGGGTCTCATATGACAACACGGTACAGGAAGCCTCGCCGTGCAGTCGCAACCACCCAGCCGCAGCTATATGACGTAACGGCGTCGCGTGCTAAATTACTGCTTTCAAATGGACGCTCGCCGCGACGGCAGTAGCGCACCCGACGCCGATTCCGACGCCTCGTCGAACCTGAGTTCTCCGCGATAGATACGAGAACGAACGGGAAAATCACATAAAGCTTTCCTCGAACAAACAAAAAAAACAATAATAATGACATAACTAAAGCTCATTAGTTGACCATTCTGCGAGCATATTCTACGATTGGCCGTAATTCGATTGTTTTGAAGAAGTCTTGTCACGCGTCCACGGCCACCTAACTTTCTTCGGATTATCTAATTTTCGTACGACGATCGCATGTTAATTGGATCATGCATAATCGAAGTAGTCCATGAGACCATTTTTTACCGAATGTTGTTAAATTAAGTGACAGTGATACAATACAAAATGAACTGACGATATTTATTATCAAATAATTATAACAAAATTAGTTCCGATTTATTTATTTAATTGGACTGAGGACAATTGAAACGAAAAATATCCGAAAATGAATGAATCCACCTTGTTTGGGGTAAATGAAAAAGTCCTAACAATGGAGCTCGAAAGGAACATCAGGTCAATTGCCAATAGTGAGTATATAAATCAATTTTTTTTCCTGACATTTTCGACAGGTCTTTCTTTTTTTGTATTTTCGGGCCGGTTGTTTTCGTATTCGTTTTCTAGAATGTGGTTGTGTCAGATTAGACGAATAATAATGTGTTTTACGAAAATAAATGGCGATTTACGTTTTTCTTGCTTTGCAGTAATATTTAAATTAATTTTGGTTATAATTTTTTAGGCGTAAAGTTAGCTTGGATATTTTTGGTGAAAGAGGAAACACCAAGCAGATTGTTTATAATTTGTATGTTAATATAGAAAAAAAAAACAAATAATTATAAAATAAGGGATACTTTATGTAATAATTCAGTTCCGAAGGGAGCCGAACCTCTTAACATCAATCAAGCAACAAAAAAATATAAAAAATCGGTAAATTTCCTTTACCCAGAACTTCCCTCGTTATAATTTTTTTCCATTTGTTAGGAATAGTGAACTGTGATCCAATTTAATCCAGCACATAGTTATATAGTAACACATATATATAATGTCTTTTTAAACATTATCATTAAGCGCCATTTTGTTCCATTATAATGGATTCCTATTAATATTCTACCAGTTTCTATCTACGCCGACTTAATTTTTGGATATAATAACACCCAAATGTTACCAGTTCATTCCTACGTATAACACTTCATTTTTGTGCAAAATTTGAGGAACTTGAACTATTAGTTTTATTTTAGTAATAATTTTTTTTTAACGTTTTACTAGACCGCCTTAAATATTGAGTTGCAGATCAAACTTTTTTAAACACCCTGTATATTTTAAAGCAGCAAAAATATATAACGCAATGGCCGATTGCAGAAAGCTGAATCAAATTTTAGAATGTTTGACGGAATGTCAAATTTTCCAGCGAGTTCCTAAATTTCTATAAGCAGCTTATCATATCCGAATCCTAAGCAGCTATTAAGTTTTGTGCAACCGGCTGGAAATGTTTACTTTAAATAATAAACCCGCACTTTGGAACTAATTATTAACAAAATAAATAACAATTTTACTTACAAGTTGGCTGTGGTAATAATACTGAATATAAAAAAACACATTATTAAACTATAAAAAGCGTTCAAAATAGTTGCCGTTTTCTCGAATGGCATATTCACAAAATTTTGTAATAAGATATAAGAGGCCATAACTGCACTGATTTTCGTTAGGTAATGTTAGATATTACCGCAATAGTGCGGTAATGATATCTACTAATATTAAAATTAAAACAGAATTAAAGACAATATCTTTATTTTTGTTTAAAATACAGTATTACAAACTATTTATTGTAAATATTAATTACACAACTATTACAGTTATTTAAATTAATACCAGATGTACTTGATGAACTTCGATTTGCGATGGACTAACATTAATTAATTAATTCCGAAGCCTCAATGTATCCTTTTGCAATTGTATTTGTGTGGCCGACCGTTCTAGATTGGATAATTTGAAAAACAAAGCAATAGTCTTAGGCATATCGCCAAAAGTGTTTATTCCCACTGGCAGTTTTATATATTTACCGTTCATATAGCACAGGAAAAAACGACCGTGATCAACGTGTTTAGGGCGTAACTTCATGTTATTTGATGATAATTATCATCAGCTTCCGGCAGTAAAACACCAATATCGCTTTTCGTTAATAGCTTCGATTTTGTAGGTCTATATTCTTCCGACTTTCTTTTTAAAAACGCAATTAAATGCTACTATTTATTAATATCCATATTTTCTTTAATAGACATCACACTCCGCAGCATTGAATAGTATGCCCAAAGAGAGGATGGTTTTTGCATTTTGGATAGATCGTTAAAAAAGGCTAATAATGTCTTCTTACTGGAAATACATAGTTTTTATGTTCTTTTCTTCACACAATTTCTGATACTGGGAGTAGGCCAACTCATATTTTGCCCATTATTTTTTCGGGTATAAAACTGGAAATTACGCCGGTAGCCTCTTTTTCGATGTCGGATGGAAAATCTGACAGAAATCTAAGACAGAAAGATCTGGTGTTCGCGCTGGACATTCTAGCAGTTCATAAGTGCCAATCAGTCTTTGGGGAAAATTGCTCAAAACTTAAATACAATTTATATGAACTTAATAAATATAATAAAACAACTAATTCCATATAAGGTATAATACATACCTATTATAAGGTTGTTTTAAATGGTAAACACTTCGTTTGTAATATCTTCATAGCCATTTTATTTCAATAACCTTTGCCTTATAAAGAACAAATTGATCAATCAAACCTAAAAATGAGCCTGCAAAACAATTGCGTTAAAATTGATCTTATTTTGGTGGCATGTTAACATTATTTTTTATAAATGACGGTGGTCCGGTTCATATTCGGAATTTCAAATATTTCAGTTGAATAAACAAGTCTGTGTAGTTTCGATTTTCATTTAAGAGGTTTAGGGTGGTCTATCGCAACCTCTACATCAGTGACGTAGACATTTTTGAGGAATGGAGGGGGCAATTATAACAGAGGCGCCACAATTAAGTAGATCGCAAAACTTAATATTTCTTGGAGATACCGAAAATAAAAAAATTAACGTCTAGAAACTTAAAAAACAAGTAAATTTCCTTTACCCGGAACTTCTCTCGTTATAAATCTTTCAATTTATTACAAATAGTGAATTAACTTGATTTTTCGGCATTATTTAAAACAAATTCAATAAGTAGTTTTTATATTGATGTACACGCCATTTTGTGTGTGTTACCAGTTCATTTCTATGTAACAACGCATGTATGTTCATTCCTATGATACCAAAACATATTTTTTGGTATTTAGGGATATTAAAACTTAAAGAAATGTAAAACCTGAGATGGTGATTTTTTTCACGATTACAAATATTTTATTTGACCGCCATCTTGAATTATTACCACAGTTTTACTAGTTTATCTCTATATCACAATCAGTTATGGCACACAATTTGAAATCGGTCCATTAAGTCGTATTCTTCAGGCTTAATTTTTTTAAATTTTATCAAGCCGCCATTTTGTTCCGCCATTCTTGTATTCGCACGAACATTTTACCATTTGATTCCTATACAATCAAAAAAACGCTCAAAACACTTTCTATAAAATGAAGAGGGAACAAATAAAAGCGTATTATTCGACCCTTATCTGTAACCCCTTCGGCAGGGTGAGATACACCCCTAAAATCTTAAATAGAAAGGGGGGTCGAGTGATACATCATCTTAAAGCTCTTGAAAAATGCTTTCCAATCGTAAGTAAATTAAAATACAATTGTGAAATTTTTTATAATTATTTAATTAAATGTTTAAAATTGTTCCCATTGTTTTGAAGACAATAATAAAGCCTTTGTTCAAATTCTTCGCGTACATTTGCAAATGTTTCTCTGGATATAGCACGGCATTCCTGAACTATCCTGTCCTTGAGTTGCTCTATTGACTCAGGTTGCATTTAAAACACCACAGATTTAAGGTGACCCCACAAAAAGAAGTCAAGAGGTGTTAGGTCGGGGATCTAGGTGGCCATTCAACAGGACCTCTTCTTCCAATCCACTGGTTGGGATAATTATCATCCAACTATTGCCTGACGGGAACTACATAATGAGGAGGTGCCCCATCCTGTTGAAAATGTAGTAAGCATTCTTCTAATGCTAAATTTCCTTGATGTCCCTCTGATTTTCTAATTCCCGCACTATTAGTGGTTCAATAGACCTCTGTAGCATTTCATCATACATGTTGCCATTTAAATTCCCTTCTATAGATATTGGAACGATAATTACGTCTCCCAATATACCAGCCCAAACATTAATTTTCTGGGGTACTGGGTATGTCCTTCTCTAAATACGTGTGGGTTCTCGTCATTCCAGTAACGACAGTTTTGCTTATTAACATGTCCATTCAAATAAAAGGTACATTCATCACTGAAACAAATATTTTTAACTAGTCGAGGTTCCGCCGTAATTCTATTCATTATTTCTCAAAACTGGATTCTTCTATCCGGGTCGTCGTCACCAAGTTCTTGCAGTATGCGAAGTTTATAGGGATGAAACTTATGAAATTTAAGTACCTTTCTTATTGTTTCACGAGATAAGCCAGTTGCTACAGCTGCTTGACGAGTTGATAAAGTTGAATTAATTGCAAACTGGCCCAGAACTTCAATTTGCTCTGCTTCGTCAACTAGTCTCGGTTGATTTCTCTTTTTATTCGCGACAGAGCCAGTTTCTTTAAATTTGGCTACTAGTTGGCGAACATACTCCGGACTTACATTTTGACCTAGATGCCTTTCATTAAATCTTTGGGCTCTCCTTAAGAAACATTGATCATGAGAACCATAAATGAAAATCATTTCTACACGTTCAGCTGTGCTGTATACCATTATTTAAGGTAAGTGCTGCTTTTCGTTTAAACTGAACCAAAAGTCAACTGTTAAAATATCAATACTAATAGTACAAGTTACTTTTAAAGTAAATATTGTGATAATAAATGCGAATATTCATGAAGAAATAAAATACCAGGCTTAAAATGTTTAGAATTCTTAAGAGACATGCCAAGATATCAGTACCAATCATTTTGAACATTTACTTAAATAAAAATAAAAATGTTCAAAACTGTGTTTTTATTTATTGTTTCCTTTTATAAATACAGAAGAATTTCACGAAAAACAGCTTTCTGAGGTACCATTGGAAAGCATTTTTTAAGAGCTTTAAGATGATGTATCACTCGACCCCCCTTCTATTTAAGATTTTAGGGGTGTAGCTCACCCTGCTCAAGGGGTTACAGATAAGAGTCGAATAATACGCTTTTATTTGTTTCCTCTTCATTTTATAGAAAGTGCTTTGAGCGTTTTTTGATTAAGTGTTTCCTTCCTAAGATATGGCCATTTCAAGTTTTTAAATTGTCACCCTGTATACTAATACAACGATAACAAACACAAGAACAAACAAAAACAAAACAAGAACTAGGAATTAATTATTTACGTGATCCCCTCTATTATCCAAGCAATTTTGAAACACTCTTTTCAGTTTCCTAATTGCTCCTAATTTGCTTCCTAATTTCATACACTATTTTTTGTCGCAACTCGTCAACACTGTCCGTTCTATTATGATACACTTTATCCTTTAGGTACCCCCCCTCAAAAAAATTATCCACAGGTGGAAGGTCGGGAATGTTCGCGGGCCAATGAACATGGCCATATTTGCCAATCCACAAATTATATCGAACATTTAGAAAATCTGCCTCAGTCTGGTCAGCATATCCTCACAGAAGTGGAGGCGTTGATGAAAATGATCATTGGTTAATAACTGGTCTAATTTTATACGGGCGGTACCGATTTTTTTTTAGTACTGAACGGATGTAGAACCTCGATTTTCCGGTTATCCGAGAGACGTCCTTAATCGATCTGTTTGGATTTTCTAAAAATAAGTTTAAATTTAACTTTTAGACTACCTAAAGAACAAATTTTTTACCTTCAAAATATAATAATATGGATAATTCCTCATCCAAGTCAAAATTTGGTCATCTTCTTTTTGCCCCTGCAAAGATTTTCTTTGTACGTGGTTTTTTACTATATATGCAACAGTTTTTCTTGTGGGAAGTCTTGCACTAGGCTATAGCAGCCTATATTGTCGCACTGCAATTGACGCATTAATTATTAGCATTTGTGAAAGAAAGTTGAAGAATTTTTAGTTTTTCTTCTTCGGTAAATTGCATTTTAGATTTTATTAATTTCGTTTTCAGTAAAATCAATAAAATATTTTACTTACGAATAAAAGTGTTTTGTTTTTGTTTGTGATATTCCATGGGTAAAGCGTTTTCATCATTTCATGGGAAGTGGCTGCATATCTATGAAATTGTCATATGTGGTAACTTAAAGTGGAATAAGTGAAAAACTACTGTTCCGAATCTAGACAAATTATATATTTCTGGAAAGGTGAGAATCCGAAAATGTCAAAAAAAATACAGGGTGTCCCATTTAAAATAACAAAATTGATGGTGAACTAGTGATTTTCTGATCGTCTTTTGTTTTTAAAATTGCTGCCATTTAAATCTTTAGCAAATTCCCTATAACTTTCGTATGAACCATTTCTTTGTATCTTGAAAAAATAAGCCAAATTATAGAAAATACCCCTGTATATGTATGAAAAAAATTTTTTTTTCAGAAATGCTTGGAAAATATATCTGTATAAGGGTATTTTGGGCTACTGAATGCACTAAATACATAAAAATGCACGAGAGATTAATATTTTCGAAGATATGATTAAATTTTCACTTTGAAAATTTTTTTTTTCGAGATTTTTATCAACCTCGCAGTAACTCTTTGTAACATGTTTTAAAGTGATTATTTCTTAATAAAACAACGCAAACCGCATCCCTCTAGCTTATTTACTTTTCGAGATATTAATTTTTTTCCGGACCGCTGCACGCGGTACATTCCCAATTTTATCGTAAAAGCTACCATATTTTTCGAAAACTTATAATCGTCATAAAAATTTGAAATTTTTATCATTTATAGATTCATTCTTTCTGAATCGATTGGTGAAAACAGCATTTTGACATCTATGAAGGGAAAAAAGTTACGAATATTTTCGCGAGACCTTATAAAATAGCGAATTTTCCGATTTTCCGCGGACCGTGAAAATTCAACCGCACATCCTACGACCAAATTGATGTTATTTTCAGTTTCTTCGGCATCAAATTAGTACATAAACAAATTCTCAATAAAATCAAGACCCGAAAAATTTTTCGAAAATTTTCCATGAGAAAAATTTTTGAAAAACATTTTTTTTTCGAGAATGCTTGGAAAATATATGTTTATAATGGTATTTTGAACTGCTGAATGCAAAAAACACATAGAAATGCACGAGGAATTAATATTTTCCAAGATATGACTAAATTTCCACTTTGAAATTTTTTTTTCGAATTTCCCATCAACCTCGCAGTAACTCCTTATAACATGCTTTAGAGTGATTATTTCTTCATAAAACAACGCAAACGGCATCCCTCTAACTTATTTACTTTTCGAGATATTAATTTTTTTCCGGACCACTGCACGCGGTACATTCCCAATTTTATCGTAAAATCTACCATATTTTTCGAAAACTTATAATCGTCATAAAAATTTGAAATTATTATCATTTATAGATTCATTCTTTCTGAATCGATTGGTGAAAACAGCATTTTGACATCTATGAAGGGAAAAAAGTTACGAATATTTTCGCGAGACCTTATAAAATAGCGAATTTTCCGATTTTCCGCGGACCGTTAAAATTCAACCGCCCATCCTGCGACCAAATTGATGTTATTTTCGGTTTTTTCGTCATCAAATTAGTATATAAACAAATTCTCAATAAAATCAAGACCCGAAAAATTTTTCGAAAATTTTCCATGAGAAAAATTTTTGAAAAAAATTTTTTTTCGAGAATGCATTGGAAAATATATGTTTATATGGGTATTTTGAACTGCTGAATGCAAAAAACACATAGAAATGCACGAGGGATTAATATTTTCCAAGATATGACTAAATTTCCACTTCGAAATTTTTTTTTCGAATTTCCCATCAACCTCGCAGTAACTCCTTATAACATGTTTTAAAGTGATTATTTCTTCATAAAACGACGCAAACGGCATCCCTCTAACTTATTTACTTTTCGAGATATTAATTTTTTTCCGGACCACTGCACGCGGTACATTCCCAATTTTATCGTAAAATCTACCATATTTTTCGAAAACTTATAATCGTCATAAAAATTTGAAATTATTATCATTTATAGATTCATTCTTTCTGAATCGATTGGTGAAAACAGCATTTTGACATCTATGAAGGGAAAAAAGTTACGAATATTTTCGCGAGACCTTATAAAATAGCGAATTTTCCGATTTTCCGCGGACCGTGAAAATTCAACCGCACACCCTACGACCAAATTGATGTTATTTTCGGTTTCTTCGGCATCAAATTAGTATATAAACAAGTTCTCAATAAAATCGAGAACCGAAAAATTTTTCGAAAATTTTCCATGTATTGAGAAAAATTTTTGAAAAAAATTTTTTTTTCGAGAATGCTTAGAAAATATATGTTTATAAGGGTATTTTGAACTGCTGAATGCAAAAAACACATAGAAATACACGAGGGATTAATATTTTCCAAGATATGACTAAATTTCCAATTTGAAATTTTTTTTTTCGAATTTCCCATCAACCTCGCAGTAACTCCTTATAACATGCTTTAAAGTGATTATTTCTTCATAAAACAACGCAAACCGCATCCCTCTAACTTATTTACTTTTCAAGATATTAATTTTTTTCCGGACCACTGCACGCGGTACATTCCCAATTTTATTGTAAAATCTACCATATTTTTCGAAAACTTATAATCGTCATAAAAATTTGAAATTATTATCATTTATAGATTCATTCTTTCTGAATCGATTGGTGAAAACAGCATTTTGACATCTATGAAGGGAAAAAAGTTACGAATATTTTCGCGAAACCTTATAAAAACGCGAAATTTCCGATTTTCCGCGGACCGTTAAAATTCAACCGCACATCCTGCGACCAAATTGATGTTATTTTCAGTTTCTTCGGCATCAAATTAGTATATAAACAAATTCTCAATAAAATCAAGACCCGAAAAATTTTTCGAAAATTTTCCATATTGAAAAAAATTTTTGAAAAAAATTTTTTTTTCGAGAATGCTTGGAAAATATATGTTTATAAGGGTATTTTGAACTGCTGAATGCAAAAAACACATAGAAATGCACGAGGGATTAATATTTTCCAAGATTTGACTAAATTTCCACTTTGAAATTTTTTTTTTCGAATTTCCCATCAACCTCGCAGTAACTCCTTATAACATGCTTTAAAGTGATTATTTCTTCATAAAACAACGCAAACCGCGTCCCTCTAGCTTATTTACTTTTCGAGATATTAATTTTTTTCCGGACCACTGCACGCGGTACATTCCCAATTTTATCGTAAAATCTACCATATTTTTCGAAAACTTATAATCGTCATAAAAATTTGAAATGATTATCATTTATAGATTCATTCTTTCTAAATCGATTGGTGAAAACAGCATTTTGACATCTATGAAGGGAAAAAAGTTACGAATATTTTCGCGAGACCTTATAAAATAGCGAATTTTCCGATTTTCCGCGGACCGTGAAAATTCAACCGCACATCCTACGACCAAATTGATGTTATTTTCAGTTTCTTCGGCATCAAATTAGTGTATAAACAAATTCTCAATAAAATCAAGACCCGAAAAATTTTTCGAAAATTTTCCATGAGAAAAATTTTTGAAAAAAATTTTTTTTTCGAGAATGCATTGGAAAATATATGTTAATAAGGGTATTTTGAACTGCTGAATGCAAAAAACACATAGAAATGCACGAGGGATTAATATTTTCCAAGATATGACTAAATTTCCACTTTGAAATTTTTTTTTCGAATTTCCCAGCAACCTCGCAGTAACTCCTTATAACATGCTTTAAAGTGATTATTTCTTCATAAAACAACGCAAACCGCGTCCCTCTAACTTATTTACTTTTCGAGATATTAATTTTTTTCCGGACCACTGCACGCGGTACATTCCCAATTTTATCGTAAAATCTACCATATTTTTCGAAAACTTATAATCGTCATAAAAATTTGAAATTATTATCATTTATAGATTCATTCTTTCTGAATCGATTGGTGAAAACAGCATTTTGACATCTATGAAGGGAAAAAAGTTACGAATAAATATTATACGCGAGACCTTGTAAATACGCGAATTTTCCGATTTTCCGCGGACCGTGAAAATTCAACCGCACATCCTACGACCAAATTTATGTTATTTTCGGTTTCTTCGTCATCAAATTAGTATATAAACAAGTTCTCAATAAAATCAAGACCTGAAAAATTTTTCGAAAATTTTCCATGAGAAAAATTTTTGAAAAAAATTTTTTTTTCGAGAATGCTTGGAAAATATATGTTTATAAGGGTATTTTGAACTGCTGAATGCAAAAAACACATAGAAATGCACGAGGGATTAATATTTTCCAAGATATGACTAAATTTCCACTTTGAAATTTTTTTTTTCGAATTCCCCATCAACTCCGCACTAATTCCCTACAACATGTTTTAAAGTGATTATTTCTTAATAAAACAACGCAATTCGCATCCCTCTAACTTATTTACTTTTCGAGATATTAATTTTTTTCCGGACCACTGCACGCGGTACATTCCCAATTTTATCGTAAAATCTACCATATTTTTCGAAAACTTATAATCGGCATAAAAATTTTAAATTATTACCACTTATAGATTCATTCTTTCTGAATCGACTGGTGAAAATCGTATTTTGATATCTATAAAGGGAAAAAAGTACGAATATTTTCACTTCACTTAAACTTATATGGGGATATTTTGTTTTCTTTTAATACTCTATGTATGTTGGCCACGGAAAAATTCAATTCTTTTTGTGCATCTCTTAAAGAGTTATAAAAACCTCCATTTGAAAATTTTCAGAGACGACTGGACCTTTTTATTTCAAAACTCCATGTGTTGCTAAATCACTGCAAACGTTATCAAAAATGTTCTTGTTTGGTACCCTTGCCATGGAAAATATTCGGCGATACTCTCTCAATGCAAGTGCTGGACTTTTATTATTTTCAATTTAACAGTTAAATTTAGTCGCTCTTGACTTGAATATTGAGCGCAAAAGAAAAGGAAACAAAAACCTTTAAATAAACCATAAATTTAACTCTTGAAAATAAGTAAAAACTATTCCCCAAATAAATACTAGAATCAAAAAAAATATATATTTGGTAAACCCTCAACTTTGACAACCCACTGTATATGTAAAGCCCCATGAACCACCACAAAATAAGAGTTTGAAATTAACTGTAACAAACAGAACTTGGACACAGGCTGACTCTTGATTTAGAAAGCCTCTGATTGGCTTAAACATAAAGCGTCGGCAAAGATGTACATATTGACCTATCTAATATAGTGACGAACAGTGGTTTTTGATCATTTTTAGATGAAATAAAAGTTGAATTTGAAAATTCGCAATGGAAATTGAATCTAATGGAACGATTCAGTTCAAAGGGAGAAAAAAGGTTACATTAAGACATTCTGTGTATAGAAAACTGACTCATACAAATAGATACTTAAATCAAAAATTCCCTCCACCATCCAGAGCAAAAGAAATTGGTTATCAACTCACAAGTATTTTGAGCCATTTCGAATTCTTATCAAGATTCTCTAACATCGGAAAAATCAAAATTAAGTGAAGCTCTGAGAGGGAATAGCTATCCCATTAAAGATATTACATGTTCAGTTGAAAGATATAGTACTCTGACTCCGCAAAAGGAGCCACCATTAGATAGTGTTGTTCTTCCCTACATACATAGCACTACAAACAAAATAGGACGATTGGAAAAAGTACATTTACGTCGAACAGGTAAAATCTGGAAATAAACTTATGCTGTGGGATGTAGAGCAACTAAAAGTTGTATTTTTGTAAATGGGACACCCTATATTTGACTTGATTTTTAAATTCTACATAAAATTCTAACACTTTTTAGCCATATAACATATTATAAATTGATACTTTCTTAAATATTTAGCTTTAAACAAAAAAAAAATAAATTTAATACACGTCTATGATTAGCAATATAACGCCTAGTTGTGCCACTAAAAATAAAATATTTTGCTTCTGCATAAAATAAGCATGGAATAAAAGACTGCTTTCGTAATATTGAAGATATCACATACAGGGTGTCCAAATTTAAATGCCCAACTTTAACATTTTCAAACCAATTTATTTCAGTTTTTTTAAATGGAACCCCCTGTATATTTAGTCTTGTTAATGATAAAAAAATCTACAACTTTTGTTAAACATATTATACAGGGTTATTCACGCAACCCGTTCATTAAAAGTTTTTGATGATGCCATTTAGATAAAAATTTCAAATTTTGGGATTAAGGTAAGGTCAAGGGTCACTTCTTTTTTGAAATATTTTCAACTTCCTGTCGCTTCCGGTTTAACCGGAAGTTGGTATCAACTTGCATATTTTAAATGGAACACCCTGTATTTTATGATATTTTTGGATTCTACGGAGATTTTTAATGCTATTTTATGTAACATATCCTATACCTAGGTTCAAGCGTTCTTAACATACTTGACCTTGAACCAAAAATGAACCTTCGGGATACCAAATTTTAAAATCTCATATTTTTGTAAGTTTTGAAGATATAATCTTCATATTTTGCAGACGATCGGTAAATAATCTTTGGTTTTTATTCTTTTTATTGAATTTGTCTATTTTTATACAGGGTGTCCTAAATTCAGCGGCAAACATTCACATTTTCAAAGCCGCTGAAGTCCGTTTTTTTAAATGGGACACCCTATAACTTTATGCACTATCAAATGTAGAATTTACTTTTCTATCGAACTGTATTAAGGCCCCTGTACCTATTCGTAACCATTTTCGAAATAATTGGGTTTTATAAAAATATCGTATGTATTTGCTTAAATGTTTACATGTTCCAATGGTGAGCCATGGAAAAACAATTGAGATCCAATATACATAAAGTTATAGAATTTAGGACACTCTGTATAAAAATAGACAAATTTAATAAAAAAAAATAGAAACCTAGGATTATTTGCCGATCGTCTGCAAAATATGAAGATTATATCTTCAAAACTTACAAAAATATGAGATTTTAAAATTTGGTACCCCGAAGGCTCATTGTCGGTTCAAGGTCAAATATCTCAAGAACGCTTGAACCTAGGTATAGGACGTGCTACATAAAATAGCATTAAAATTCTCCGTAGAATCCAAAAATATCATAAAATACAGAAAATATTTCAAAAAAGAAGTACCCCTTGACCTTACCTTGATCCCAAAATTTGAAATTTTTATCTAAATGGCATCATCAAAAACTTTTAATGAATAACCCTGTATACCTGTCTTCAATAGTTTTCGAAATATTTTCAAATTTCCTTTTTTTGCGTAATTTAGAAAATCAACAACTCGATCAATCAGAGTAGCCATGGAAAAAACAGTCTATAGCAGGGGTGCTCAAACTTGAACTGCTAGCGATCTACCTCAATATTTTTAGACTACTTACGATCGACTCTGAGAGGCTGCAAGTATGTGTGATGCAGGGTTGTCATACATACACGATACATACACCCTACCTACCTACCTAGGTAGGGTGTACCGTAGCATATATAGATATTAGCTTTCCGCACAATATACATTATTTTAGTCAAGGTTTGGATTAGGTTTAGTTAGGTTCTTCTCTACAATATCAATGAAAAAACTCATAGTTATTCAAAATTGCGAGTTTATTGGTTGTTACAAAACAAAAGAGTTACATAAGGTGTTAAACTTAACGAAGGAGTGACTTTGGATGTTGAAGCGTGGCATTGCATGTTCTCAGCGTACTTTTCATAAGATGGTACGTAACCACTGAGTGCTAATCGCAAGCATGATGATATATGATCGTCAGTTAGTCAATTGCGATATTTTGACTTAATTACCTTCATTTCAGAAAATGCAGACTCGCACAAGTAAGTTGGCCCAAACATTGCTGTCAGTTGAAGGGCGATTTGCCTTAGAATCGAATATTTATCTTCAGATATAAAACACCAGAAATTTGTATCAGATGCTGTAGCTTTGAGATGTATATCTGATATAATCTGCACCAACTTATTTTCATCAGAACATGAGTTCATATTAAACTGACTTGCTATTTCAGTAGCTAATTCCTCAATGTTTTTACATGAAAAAGGATAACTCATAAATGATGCTACATTTGCCAATTTACTACAATCATAAAAACGCATTTCGAATTGTCCCAAAATATTTGATAATTCAGCCTCATACGTATCATAATTCAACTGAGGAATCCTTGCTTTCAAAGACGGAAAATGTTTCAGATACTTTCTTTTCAGTTGATCTATCATCAATTGCAGTTTACTTTTGAATGCGTTTACTGCGCTAATCATCTCAATAACAGTTTTTCCTTTACCTTGAAGCTCCAAGTTAATGGTGTCTAAGTGCATTGTGATGTCAGTCAAAAATGCCAAATCAGTCAGCCATTTTTCGTTTTTCAACATCTGAGTGTCATCACCTCTTTCGTCTAGAAAAGCTGTTATTTCGGGCAATAATTCTTGAAACCTTTCTGGGAATTTTCCGCTACTCAACCACCTGACTTCCGTGTGAAAAACTAAATCAGTGTGTTCAGCTGACTCCCTATCTTCCAACTGCAACTTAAAGAGCCGCGGTTGCAAGCTACGTGCACGGATGGAATTCACAATTTTTGTTGCAATGCCCATAATTTTCTCCGTGTTTAAATCTTTTGAACACAAAACTTGTTGATGTATAATGCAATGGATTGAAAAAAATGAAGGGAAATCTTCATTAGCTCGCCACAATGCCACAAAACCGTTTTTGTTTCCAGTCATTGCTGGTGCTCCATCGGTTGTAATGCACACTAATTTATATCTTGGTAGCTTGTAGTTTTTTACCAAATTGAAGAAAACCTCATATATATCTTCGCCACGGGTCTTCCCCTTCAGAGGAATGATTGTCAAAAATCCTTCCTTAGCCAACATGTCATTGAATACCATCCGAATAAAAATACACAGCTGGGCAGTGTCTGTCATATCGGTGTATTCGTCGAACTGTAAAGAAAAGTATGTACATTCCATGATATCATTTTTTAGTTTATCTGCCATGTCCTGACTCATGACTTCAATACGCCTTGTGACGACAGTCGGACGAGATAACTGAAGTTCTCTAATAGCAGACATGATTTCTGTTTTATTTTAAAATCTCCAATAAAGTTTCACCCGCTTCAATAAATGCTTCCTTCACAACCGATCCATCTTCGAATGGTTTCTTGTGTTTCGCCAATATATGAGATATTTTAAATGACACGGTCGTAGCAGCTTTTGATTGTTTGGCTGGTCTTGGTAACATGGTTTGTTCTTTTTTCAAACAAGATATCAAATCACGTACTATTCGTTTTCTTAATTCACTCTGTGGCGGAAAATCCTTTTCATAGTTTTTATGAACCGTTTTATGATGCCCCTCTAAGTTACCACGCTTAGGTATTGCAACTGACGCACGACAAATAAGACAAATGCACTTATCCTTCACCATACAAAACAAAAATTCCCCCTTCCTCCCAATCGTTATTAAAATGATACGTTTTAGATTTCTTCGCTGCACACATTTGGTACTATTTAATAATAAACTTTGTATCGACGTAGTATTGCCTTCAAGTTGCAATTCAGAATGACTCCAATTCCTGCAGGCGCAACATTTATATCGGCGTGAACGAAAGTGTCGCATGCAAAAAACGCGGCTTTTCTTTGACAAGTACCGCGCGTTCCTTTGATAAAGCCGCCTTTTGCCGCTAGCAGAGTGTTATTTTATTACGTAATAAATTTTTGTAGTTTAGTTAAGTACCTACTTATTAAAAAAAATTTTCTTCTCGAGATCTACTCAAAAAGCACTCGCGATCGACCGTTTGAGCACCCCTGGTGTATATTAATAAATAAATAAATAAAATAAATAAATATGGCAAAACAAAATGGCAGCCTAGTGAAATGTTAAAAAAATTATTACTAAAAAACTGCTTATGCATTTTGTCTACTTTGTGTTTGTGCAGAAAAACTATATGTGATATAAGGATAAACTGATAGTAATCCAACATGACGAGGTAACAAAATGATGGTGTATGTAAGGGGGGGTTAGGGGGTTACGACCCCCCCCCCAAAGAGTCACTTTTATTTAAGCAAAAATGATAAAAGTAGTAATTAATAAGGACCTTTTCTTGGAACTGGAAAGTAAAACACCCCCAGAGGCAATTTTATCTATAGCTAAAATAATGACGCTCATATTAAGTGTAATTAATCATTTTTAGATCTTGCTGGTGTATTTTTTTAAGGTTTTCATAGTACCCATCGAAAAAAATATATTATGTATATTTAGTGATAATAAAACGTGCACGCTGTAAGCTGTAACTGTCTAACAGTAGCGAAAATGAAACAAAGCAGACCGGGTATTGTCTAAAATAAAGACAATTTGTTCGGGTCGATTTTTGGCACAGAATCGATTCTCTGATTGAGCGATTATTTACTTTGAATCCAGTCCAATACATCCATTATATTGATTTTCTAGGGAGAGTTTTTGCATAGAGGTTCCAATCCTTGGAAATAATGTCGCTTATTTCATTTAGTTTCTGAAATTGATGATAGATTTTGACTGTTATTGTACAGGCTGTCCCATTTTTAACAAAATTTTCATAGCCCTTTTAGTTTTTAACAGGGCTAAATTGAAAATGTTGCATTTTTAGACACCCGTCGTATCTCAACTCTCAGATAACTTATCGAAAATGTGAAAATTGTTTCTTATATAACTTTTCCCATAAAACTCAATTTAATAATAATAATAATAATATTAATAATAAATACTACGTGCCTTCCAACCCTATATAAAATCATTACAGCCACAATTACCAGGAGAATAGAACAACATCTAGCACACAAAAACATTCTAACGGAAGAACAAAAAGGGTGCAAGGAAAAACAGCCAAGGATGCAAGGAGCAGCTCATTATAGACAGCGTGATCATAGAACAAACCAGGAAAAATTATAGAAACCGTCATACTGGTTACATAGATTATAAAAAAGCCTTTGATTCGATACCCCGCAGTTGGCTAACCAGAGTACTAGAATTATATAAAGTCAATAATAACATCAGGCAATTTCTTACGTAAATCATGAGTACGTGGAAAACTAAAATCAACTTGAGAACACAAAAAGAGCACATCGAAATAGAAGAGATCTACATCAAACGAGGTATGTTCCAGGGAGATTCACTCAGCGCTTTGTGGTTCTGCCTCTGTCTTAATCCACTCTCAAACACACTGAATAACACAAACTTCGGATTCCACATTAAACACCAAAAAAATGACCCACACAAAATAAATCATCTCTTGTACATGGATGACATAAAATTATATGGAAGCACAAAGGCACAGCTAAAGGAACTCCTTAAAATCACAGAAACGTTTACTCTGGACATCAACATGGAAGCTCCTTCATATCAACAAGGGACAGTGGAAAGACCGCCCTACGGGGTAAACAATCAACAATGAAACTATAGATAACATGCTCAAAGAAGAAACGTACAGATACCTAGGCTTCCATCAAAGCATCAAAATTAACCACACTCATATCAAATCAGAGCTCCAGACGGAATTTAAAACAAAGCTACTAAAAACAAAACTGAATTCCAGAAATCTAACGAAAGCTATTAACACCTTCGCCATACCTATTCTTACGTATTCGTTTGGTATCATTAAATGGTCACACACAGACTTAGAAAACATTCACATTCTCACACGCACTGAATTCACTAAACACAGGAAGTTACATCCCAACGCATACAAGGAAAGACTCACCATCGAGAGAAAAGAAGGAGGAAGGGGAATTATAGATATTCAATCGCTAAATAAAAAACAAATTTAAGAACTCAGAAAATTCTTCCACAACAAACAAACTAACCTCCACAAGGCAATAGTGAAGGCAGACAAGAAGTATACACCGCTCGACCTGTCTCCTGGTCTGAAAAAACACTCCACGGAAGACACAGATACCACATAAAGCAAGACCATATACATAAAAAGCTTTTATATACGTGGTTACAAGAAGGACAGCTGTTCCCTGAAACAGAAGTCATAGCAACCAGAAACTACCGAAAGCACATCATCAAGGACACAACCATTGAAGACGAGAGGTGTATGAGATGTCACCAGCAGAGAGAAACGATCGATCACATAACGAGTGGATAGCGAAGGTCGTTCGTCAAGCATTAGCCACAACATACAAATTAACGAAGAACACAGACCTTTACTACCATTATACACCAACATCTATATTTGAAAACGAATACTACAAGCTCTACTGGGACATTGACATCGACACAGATAAAACAATCCTCGCAAATAGACCCGATATAACCTTTCAACCAAAAAAGAGAAAATCACTTATTTAATTAACATGGCTGTCCCCAACGACGAGAACATCCAAGTGAAATACACCGACTGGGCAATGGAAGTAAAAAGGCTGTGGAAACAGGAAAGACCCATCATTGTTCCTCTCGTCATATCAGTAACAGGTCTCACCCCAACAACGTTTACACCGCTTTTGGCTCAATTAGGACTTAATACAGACATTCACAGGAACATCCAGAAATAGGTCATTTTGAAAACATGTAGCATAGTTAGATCATTTCTTAATATACAATAGTTGTATTTTTCCATTTTCTTTTTTTATTTTTTGTACTGACTTGGTATAATCCCGTCAGTATAAAATACAACCACAGGAATACTGTGAGACAACAAGTCATAATAACAATAATAATAATATGTCTTTATTTTTGCATAAATACAAAAAACGGGGAAGTTTAGCTTTATTAGCTACTCTACTTAACCAGTTTAATTAATAAAAAATAATAATAAATCTATTAAAATAATATGAATATTTACATGCGACACGCATGTTAAATATGCGACATTTTTTCAGATTTTTATTCTGTGTGGACAAAATGGATGTTTCAGACATAGAAGAATCAGCGAATATTGCTTGTTTATCTCTACTACCGGAAAAGTCGAAAATGAAGTATGAAGCAGCATGTAAATCCTTTAAGAATTGGTGCCAAAGCAAGACGGCTACTGCAGTCTCAGAAACCTTGTTTTTGGCGTATTTCCATGAAAAAAGTGCTATATTTAAGTCCCCATCAAGCTTATAGTGTGAGTATTCGATGTTGAAGTCCACCCTTTTTATAGAGGAAAATATAGATATTTCTAAGTATTCAAAACTTCGAGCATTTCTGAAAAGAAAAAATGATGGTTATAGACCCAAAAAATCGAATGTGTTTAACAGGGAAGATGTAAACAAGTTCATGCTTGAAGCTCTCGATAATATATACTTATTGATGAAGGTCGTAATGGTAATGGGAGTTATTGGGGCGTGCCGTTCTAATGAACTCTGTGAAATGAAAATGGGCAATGTTAAAATAAGTCAAGAAGTCATAATTGTGACCATTCCTGACTCCAAAAATGGAATGTCACGTACATTTACAGTGACAAAAAATGACGACACTCAGGTTTGTCATTTCAAAATAATTCAAAATGGTATGATGAAGAATTATCAAACATAAAAAATAATTTAGATAGACTATTCTGGATATATCGCGATAGTAAAGACAATAACGTCTACATAGAATATCTAAACCTTAAGAAACTGTACAAAAAACAAATCAAGACTTGCAAACAGCAATTTTTTAAAACCAAAATTAACAATTCAGCTAATAGAACTAAAACTATATGGACTATTGTCAATGATAAATTAAATAAACATAACAATAAACAAAGTGAAATTAAACTCTTTATCAACAATGAGACTGTTTCGGATACTAAGGACGTGGCGAATGAGTTTGTAGCATACTTCAGTACTATGTCTGCCAAAAAATTTCAAGAGCGGTATGGATGTTCCTCCTATCACTGTACAATTCCACCATTTGTTTTTAATAGTATAGTGGTTAGTCCTGTAAGCAGTGATGAAATTGTCCAGATTGTCAAACAGTTAAAAAACAAGAACTCTGCAGGTTTTGACGACCTTAACGTAAAAATAATTAAAAATATTATAAATCATATTTTGCAACCCCTCACTTTCCTGATTAACCATAGCCTTCCCGAGGATGTTTTTCCTAAAGTACTTAAAACTGCGAATGTAGTACCTGTTAATAGCGTTTGACACAATAAATAAATACTTCCTCATTAGTAAATTATATAATATGGGAATTCGCGGAACACTTCTACAGTGGATTGAATCATACTTGTCTGAAAGGGAGATTGTAGTTAAGTACGGCGGTGTAAAGTCTAGGGCGTGTCCAGTAAATATTGGTGTACCGCAGGGTTCAGTTTTGGGTCCACTGCTTTTTATTCTATATGCAAATGATCTGCCGCTATATATTAATCAGGGAAATGTGACGATGTATGCTGATGATACTACTATTGTGGTTGAAGCCGAAAATGTGGACGACTTGAGTGGAAGGATCTTGAATGTCTGTAAAAGTATTGGAAGCGTGGTGCCAAAGAAATGGACTAATATTAAATATAGAATAAACTGTGTATATGAATATGATTAATAGAAAGTCGTACTCGGCTGATCTTGAGGAACGGCTTAATATTAAGTTTGCTGGTAGCAATAGATTCTTAAGTACAATTATTGATTCGCGGCTCTCGCTCAATGACTATGTAGACTATGTTTCTGGTAAGATTAACTCTGCGTATTTTGCTATTCTGAGTTTAAAGAATACCCTTGACATTGATGGCCTTCTGTCGGTGTATTACTCCCTGGCATTTAGTCATATGTCAAATAATATTATTTGTTGGGGCAATGCAGGTATTCAGAGCAACCGGGTTTTTGTTAATCAAAAAACAATTTTGCGTCTCATATTTGGTTTAGATATGCGCGAGACCTGCAGAGACGTTTTTTTTTGCAAAGGAGAATTCTCACGTTTCCTAGTAGGTACATTCTCAGGTGCCTCGTGTTTGTAAATAATAACAGATCCATGTTTGGTGAGTTGGGGTCGGGGAGCACCTACAAGCACGCGAGGAGGGAACTTCTTATGATCCCCCCTCATAGAACATCGTTCTTTAAGAGATCTTCTTTGTACAATTGTATTAATTTGTACAACGGCTTACCATTGGAGATACGCATGTTGCGTGGCAAAAAATTTACTGCTGGGGTAAAATCCCTTTTACTGACTAAGTGTTGCTATTCTATCAAGGAGTTTATTGGACATTAGCATAAATACGATTATTGCGTTTTTTAGCCTGCTGCCTCGTTACTCTGTTTTTTCAGATTGGCTTCTTCAATATTTATTTTATTTCTAGCCGCACTGTTTTTTGTGTTTACCTGTTTGTTATGTTAAATATTAGTACTTTGTTTGTTTTACTGTTAATTTATTTTGTTTTATGTTGTTTTTATTTCGACAATGTATTAAAATTTTGACGAATACAGTAACGTTTGTTTATGCATACAGTATACGATTTTTATATTTTATATAATTCTTTTACATTGTATATCATTCTTGATTTTTTTTTATCTGTTTATTGTAAAATTATTGACGACCCAATGTACAAATTTGTATATTTTTGGTAATATATTATTCTATTCTATTCTATTCTACACTGATACAACATCCCACATGACGACTATTAATCCGCGCTTCTTTATGCTATATCAAAATGGAATGTGCTTAAACCAGCCTGTCAGGAAAAATACGTTTTCGTTAATTCCAAGTCCTAACACTGGAACCTGTGGTGGAAGATAGATCAAAATACAAGAGTTTTTACCACACTACACCACAACTTGTTACGTTCTGGACGCGCGTTTCGCTAACCAAGTTAGCATCATCAGCAGATGATATAAACTAAAGTAACTTATCCTAACCGAGACTATTTATAGGTAAATGTGGTCACACTTGGTTGCACCCGACTGCACCGTTGTCAAGTAAACAATAGAGGGGACTATAGGGAATAGGCCCTCTGTCTTTATTTAGTGCTTTCTTACCACATTTAACTATTTCTATACTCTCAAATGCATCCAATAATCTATTATTAGATACATTTTTAATCAACTTCAGATTATTTATTCCTATTTGGTGATTGTTTTCCAACGCATGTTGGGCAAAGCTTGACTTTTCTGTTCTTCCGTATCTTAAGTGTGTCGTGTGTCCTTTAAAACGAATGTTTATGGAGCGTTTAGTTTGCCCAACATATTTTAGATCGCAGTCATTCCAGCTAATTTCACAGATGCCACTCTTCTCCTCCAAGTCGACTTTGTCTTTAGGGTTTGCAAGGAGATTTTTCAAACTGTTCTCCTTTTTGGTTACTCTAAAACCGAGGTTTTTAAATACTTTTTCTAGACCTCTCGTATATCTGGGATCATATGGGATTACTATGAATTTATTGGAAGCCTCAGGTATTTGAAGAGTAGTGGCATCATTTAACATGTTCTTATGCTTATGTCTATTTACTAGTTTATGTACAAAATTATCATTATATCCATTACTTTTAGCTATATTTTTAATCCGATTCATTTCATTGTTAAAACGTTCTTTACTTAGTAGAAAATTGACTAACCTGTGAGTTAAGAAATGGAATGCTGCCATTTTGTGTTGACGGCAATGAAATGAGTCGGATGTTATATATCTATGGGTATTAGTAAATTTCCTATAAATATCAAATTCTAATTTATCGTTATTTCTAATAACCAACGTGTCGAGAAAAGGTAATTGCCCATTGTTCTCCTTTTCGTACGTAAAATTAATGGAAGGATATTTATTGTTTAATGTTTCTAAGAAAGTGTCCAAATTTTCTGTTTTAGTATCAAAAATAGCAAATATATCGTCTACGTATCTATACCACACCCCTGGGAAACACTTGAGTTCTTTTTTGAATTGGGTTTCTAATCTGCCCATAAACAAATTTGCAAGGAACGGAGATAAGCAATTGCCCATCGCAGTTCCCTCTAGTTGTTTATAATATTTATTGTTGTACTGAAAAAAATTTTGATTCATACATAATGAATTTTTTTTGCCGACACTACCGATCTTTTTTTAATATTCGATATAAACCGAACTAATATCGTTGACGGATTTGGCTCTTTATTTGTCTTATTGCCAATAGGAAACGCGAAATCCAAGTCATTAAGGGAACATGGCACTTTCAACCTGTCTCTAATAAAAGACACAACACAATTAGCTATATTATTAGTGTCCTCAATATTGAGTCCACAAATACGTACACAGTTGTTTTTGTTATTTTGTTGTAGACTGTCGAGACGTTGCTGAACACTAGCAATAGACTCTGTATTTTTGGTAACCATAACTTCAAAATTTTTTAATGAACTACACAGTGAAGAAAGTGTGTCATCTAACTTACTAAACTTTGTCTCGATCTTTTCCTCCATTTGTTTGACAAAATTACAACAAACCTTTGTAATTAACTTCTCCATATCCTCTGAATCGGACCTACAAATGAGTCGGATGTTATATATCTATCAGTATTAGTAAATTTCCTATAAATATGAAATTCTAATTTATCGTTATTTCGAATATCTAACGTGTCGAGAAAAGGTAATTGCCCATTGTTCTCCTTTTCGTACGTAAAATTAATGGAAGGATATTTATTGTTTAATGTTTCTAAGAAAGTGTCCAAATTTTCTGTTTTAGTATCAAAAATAGCAAATATATCGTCTACGTATCTATACCACACCCTTGGGAAATACTTGAGTTCTTTTTTGAATTGGGTTTCTAATCTGCCCATAAACAAATTTGCAAGGAACGGAGATAAGCAATTGCCCATCGCAGTTCCCTCTAGTTGTTTATAATATTTATTGTTGTACTGAAAAAAATTTTGATTCATACATAATTTTGTGAGAAGTAAATACTCATCAATAATTTCTTTCCTCAAATTATTGATTTCAAGTAGTTCCTTTAGGTACTCTAAAGCTAGTGGTATGGGTACACTAGGAAACAATGAGCTTACATCAAAAGATATTAAAATTTCACCTTCTTTTAAGTGAACATTCTTAAATTTTATCTAAAAATTCTAACGAGTTAGTAACCTCAAAGTTATCATACGAGATATTTAATTTGCCGAATTCTTCTACTAACCATTTTGAAATATTGTACGTTGGTGATCCAACAGCTGAAACAATAGGTCTCATGGACTTCCCAGGTTTATGAATTTTGGGAAGGCAATACAGTTTAGATAACTGTGGGTTACTATGTGTTAGTTTGAATTTTAGTTTATCGGACACAAGGTTTTTACACTGTTTTAAAGTACTTTTTACTTCTGTTATCATTTTTGATAACGGGTTTTTCTCAATTAAATCATAAGGACCAGTTTGAATCAAATTGTCTACTCTTTCAAAATAATCTGTTTTGTCTAGTATAACAACCTTATTTCCTTTGTCAGCTTTTAAATAAAAACATTCCTTTTTATTCAGTCCCTGGATAACTTCAGTATTTTTACGAGAAACATATTTTGACTTGTTGTTAACAAAACGTTTTTTGAGATTTGATTTCTGCAAGTCTCTCTAATGAATCCCTTAGTTGACTCTGGCACGTATTGAATGGAACTTTCGATATTCCCTATAATAGTTGGTAAACTATTTTTTACTGGAGGCTCTGCAAAATTCAAACCTTTATTCAAAAGGGCGATTTCTCTATTATCAAAAGACTGAGAAGAAAGATTTTCTACAATGTTCTCGACTTCCGAAGAAATTTGTTTTTGTGGTTTCAACTTTTCTCAGTTTGTTTTTAAGTGAACACATTTCTAACCACTGTTCAAATTCTAAATTACTAAGCTTATAAGTGAGTTTTTTAAATAATCCTTATGCTTCAATTTCAAGCATACTTCGTTTGTTATACAGATTTTTAATTTCTAAATCTAGCCACTTTTGTTTGGCAAAAGATTCAACCTTCCCAGTAACGGGTGATTGTTTAGGGATCTTGACTGAAATGAATTTAGGGAAAACTGAAAAAGACTTGCATGATTTTAGAAACCAAATATCTGCTGCTATTAACCTAATCTTAGTACAGTACTTACAATAAAGGTTTTGTTCCGTTGATCGTGAAGCCATGTTAAGTCCTAACACTGGAACCTGTGGTGGAAGATAGATCAAAATACAAGAGTTCTAACCACACTACACCACAACTTGTTACGTTCCAGTTTATATCATCTGCTGATGATGCTAACTTGGTTAGCGAAACGCGCGTCCAGAACGTAACAAGTTGTGGTGTAGTGTGGTCAGAACTCTTGTATTTTGATGGGTTAATTCCAAGTACAATTGCGAAATTTCTAAAGTTTGAGAACTTCAAAATGTATACTGGACACTCTTTTAGAACAACGTCGGCAACTTTATCAGAAAATACTAGAGTTGATGTATTAGCTATCAAGCGACATGGTGGATGGAAATCCGCTACTATTGCGGAAAGTTACATAGCTGAGAGCCTCAATAATAGAAAGGAAGTAGTGAATAAAATTTTATACAATAAGACTTAGCCAGTAGTCTCTTGCAGTGCTTCAACAGTGACAGAAACGTTGGTTAGAAATGAAGGATCTAAAAATGTAATACACATCGAGAAGAAACGAGAAAACGTGTTTCCAAATTTTGTTAATGTACCATTAATATTCATTTCAATTAATATCACCGGATTTTTGTCCGGATTTTTGTAATATGTTGATGAAATCAAAAATTATTATTTCCCTAGGGATGTAAGTTGACTTTCATCCTGTCGTTAAGGGCAACCAATACCTTGTTGAGTAACTTCACTTACGTCTGTCAAAGCAGTGTTCAAAGAAGGGGAAAAAACATGTTTTCTCAATTCAGTCGGTCTGTCTGTCTGTCTGTTCACGGCATAGCTAAAAAACTCTATTGAAATTTATAACATTTTAATAATTTTAATGGATAATATATGTATTATAGGTGTAAATCGATCCATACACCTGTTCACGGCTCGGTGAACGAGAAGCAAGAGTGAAGTAAAGATCCCTGGAGATACCTCATGCATTCGAAGGCGAAACGTACTGGAAAATCCCAAGATCCTTGATTTATTAATTGACCAAAGCCGTGAAAGTTTCCGTTCGACCGTTAAAAATATATATCTTTTCGGTTCATATAAATAAATTGTTCCATTTTATCAGAAAATTAAACGATAAATAAAAATAGTTTTATTGTTATGTTTGTCCCGGCATCGTCAGCGGTTTATGAGGTACCCGTATACCTTTTTGCTATTAAATTTCACTTACTTTGATGGATGGCATGCTCTGGTTAAAATTATTTCGCTTACATTCCTGACTCATTACTTGACATCTTTCCAGGGCCGCAATAAATTTGGTAATTTACACCCATTTGTTTGTAATTTATCTGTTAGAATTGGAAAAAACACCATTAGGTGCGCTTTAGAGTTGATATTATTTAGTATGAATTAGGTCTGTGGGAGTTTTGCCATTGCACTTTAAGAAAAATGTGGCAAATTTGTTGTTATAATATAATATAATACATTATGTAACTAGGGACTAAAGTAACTCGTTTAATCCCGCTAATGGAGTTTGCAGCAACACAGTGGCGGCTCGCGGGTGAAAAAGTAACTGAAGTGCAAATGAAGCAAGAAAACATCGCAATAATTTTTTTTATATGTGGAAGGGGTATTTTTGGGAAATTTTGTAAACTAAATCAATTCTCCTATCCTTCATAGCAGCAAATTTATTTATAACATCCTCATAAAATGGATGAGTTGCCCTAATCTCCTCCAGACATTCCTTTTGAATTGAAATATTGCCTAGAGAAGTAAGTCTTTCTTGAGATATTTCTTAAATGAGTTTTTATACGTTTGAGGCAAGAAAAACTTCTTTCCACTGAAGCACTTGTCGACGGTATTGACAAAATAAGGGAAAACACTTTATATGCTTTGGTTAAAATATCTTTATTTTCATTAATTTTTTCACTTGCTCTTGCAGCGATATATTCCGATTACTGTCATAGGCAAAAATAAGACCAAGCTCATTTTTAAGTCGTTGACTTTTTGAACATATTTCCCTATATAACTGAAACAAATTTTCAAACGGGCCAGTCGGAATATTTAAACTATATTCGGAAAATTTAGCAGAATCTGCAAAACATAAAAATGTCAGTTTTTCAGAGTCTTGAAAGCATAGTGTCATTTCCATTAAAATATGGTCCAATATTTCATAAAAAAGGGTTCTATATTTAGCCCTAATTTCTTCAGGTGAAAGCTTAGCAAGCTCACGTTTGTAATGATTTATTTCTGTAATAGAATTTGCTTTATCAAACATGGTATTAAAAAAAAATGTTCATTTCTTTTTTTCCAGAACGCCTCACGACAGCGACAAATGAATGTCAAGCGATTTTTTTTTTTGAACAACGCAACTTGAACAATCACATTTACTAACTTCGAGTTTGAAGACCAACGAGTTTCTGTAATTGTCGGTATACGCCTTGTAGATGCAGATGTAAGAGCATACGTTCGTTTGGCTGAGTGATGAAAAAATGAGCCAATACCACTAAGGCTTGCAAAAAAATTCGACATTTAGAAATATTTTTAAACTTTGCTGCATCAGGACAAATAAAGCCTGCGGCGCTTTTTCTTTTTTTTTTTTGAAGGCCATTTAGATGGCCAGACATCACACTTGCGCCATCGTAACATTGCACTATTAATTTATGTTTATAGTCAAATTGGTCCAAAATTTGATCCAATGCGGGGGTGCTCAAACGGTCGATCGCGAGTGCTTTTTGAGTAGATCTCGAGAAGAAAATTGTTTTTAATAAGTAGGTACTTAACTAAACCACAAAAATTTATTACGTAATAAAATAACACTTTGCTAGCGGCAAAAGGCGGCTTTATCAAAGGAACAAGCGGTACTTGTCAAAGAAAAGCCGCGTTTTTTATTCTTGCCGCTTTTCTAGAAATTTCGGGCAGCGCGTTTGACGAGAACATTCAAGACTTTCGTCCACGCCGATATAAATGTTGCGCCTGCAGGAATTGGAGTAATTCTGAATTGCAACTTGAAGGTAATACTACGTCGATACAAAGTTTATTATTAAATAGTACAAAATGAGTGCAGCGAAGAAATCTAAAATGTATCATTTTAATAACAATTGGGAGGGAGAATTTTTGTTTTGTATGGTGAAGGATAAGTGCATTTGTCTTATTTGTCGTGCGTCAGTTGCAATACCTAAGCGATGGATCGATGTTAAGGAAGCATTTATTGTAGCGGGTGAGACTTTATTTGGAGATTTTAAAAATAAAACAGAAATCATGTCTGCTATCAGAGAACTTCAGTTATCTCGTCCGACTGTCACAAGGCATATTGAAGTCATAAGTCAGGTCAAAGTAAACTAAAAAATGATATCATGGAATGTACATTTCTTTACAGTTCGACGAATCCACCGATATGACAGACACTGCCCAGCTGTGTATTTTTATTCGGATGGTATTCAATGACATGTTGGCTAAGGAAGAATTTTTGACAATCATTCCTCTGAAGGGGAAGACCCGTGGCGAAGATATATATGACGTTTTCTTCAATTTTGTAAAAAACTACAAGCTACCACTATATAACTTACAACCAATGGAGCAACAGCAATGACTGGAAACAAAAAGGGTTTTGTGGCATTGTGTCGAGCTAATGAAGATTTCCCTTCATTTTTTTCAATCGATTGCATTATACATCAACAAGTTTTGTGTTCAAAAGTTTTAAACACGGAGGAAATTATGGGCATTGCAACAAAAATTCTGAATTTCATCCGTGCACGTAGCTTGCAACGGCGGCTCTTTAAGTTGCAGTTGGAAGAAAGGGAGTCAGCTGAACACACTGATTTAGTTCTTCACACGGACGTCAGGTGGTTGAGTCGCGGAAAATTCCTAGAAAGGTTTCAAGAATTATTGCCCGAAATAACAGCTTTTCTAGGCGAAAGAGGTAATGACACTCAGATGTTGAAAAACGAAAAATGGCTGACTGATTTGGCATTTTTGACTGACATCACAATGCACTTAAACACCATTAACTTGGAAATTCAAAATAAAGGAAAAACTGTTGTTGAGATGATTAGCGCAATAAACGCATTCAAAAGTAAACATTTTCCGTCTTTGAAAGCAAGGATTCCTCAGCTGGATTATGATACGTATGAGGCTAAATTGTAGCATCATTTATGAGTTATCCTTTTTCATGTAAAAACATTGAAGAATTAGCTACTGAAATAGCAAGTCAGTTTAATATGAACTGATGTTCTGTTGAAAATGAGTTGGTGCAGATTATATCAGATATACATCTCAAAGCTACAGCATCTGATACAAATTTCTGGTGTTTTATATCTGAAGATAAATATCCGAATCTAAGGCAAATCGCCCTTCAACTGACAGCAATGTTTGGGTCAACTTACTTGTGCGAGTCTGCATTTTCTGAAATGAAGATAATTAAGTCAAAATATCACAATCGACTAACTGACGATCATATGTCATCATGTTTGCGATTGGCACTCAGTGGTTACGTACCATTTCATGAAAAGTATGCAGAGGACATGCAGTGCCACGCTTCGACATCCAAAGTCACTCCTTAGTTAAGTTTAACACCATATGTAACTCTTTTGTTTTGTAACAGCCAATAAACTCGCAATTTTGAATAACTATAATTTTTTTCCTTGATATTGTAGACAAGAACCTAAATAAACCTAACCCAAACCTTGACTAAAATAATGTATATTGTGCGGAAAGCTAACATCTATATATGCTACGGTATACCCTACCTAGGTAGATAGGTAGGTAGGTAGGGTGTATGTATCGTGTATGTACGACAACCCTGCATCACACATATTTGCAGCCTCTCAGAGTCGATCGTAAGTAGTCTAAAAATATTGAGATAGATCGCCAGCAGTTCAAGTTTGAGCACCTCTGCAATAGAGAATATAAATTCTCCGACGTTCTAACGGAGCTGACATTATAAAATCCTAAGAATCTCTCGACTACTGAACCTTCTGAATTAACATATCTTAAAATTATGGAGCACTGGGGGGTTTGCGTAATATCAGTGATGTCATCCACTTCCACAGAAAAAAACTGGGTGTTCATTATTTCATTTTTTACATGTAAATTCAATTAATAATTAATTATTTCGTTTTGAATATTTTTCGAGTCACCAGTAAAAACATTTTTAATTTTTTTGTCATGATCTTTTAGTTCTTGTGAACTTCTCGTTATTAATTAACCTAAAAGCTTTTTAAAATTCCTCCTATTTATTGACTCGCTGTTCTCATCATGGCCGCGAAAGACTAACTCTTGTTTTGCAAGGTACAAAACTGCGTCAATTACAAAGCACATAAATAGTCTATTTAATAGGACGTTTTCGTTAAAATGTATTTTATATAGTTTAGCATTTTCTTTTAAAATGTCAGCTATAGAGCTTTGATTTTTTACAAATGTTTTAACGTTAATTCGCATTTTAAATACTTCGCCGAGTTTTCATGTTTATGTAAAGACCTTCATATATTTAACATACCTGCAAATCCTTCCTTATTCCACATTGAATATTTATTGGAAACTAGTAAACAAGACCAGCAAAACAATGTTTGTAATATTTGACTACTACATAACCATTTGTACTCCAAAAACCATGATGACGATTAAAACTCTGATCTGGTTCCTTCCATCGATTAAATGCAGTTTCCAACAAAATGCAAACCACATCCGTGATCGGATTCATCAATAATGTAAATTAATAAACCTGACACCAAATAAAGTTGTAACAACACCATAAATAAATATAACACAAAACAGTCAAGTAAACTGCAAAGGAACTAACCGGTTGCAGCGATATCCGCGAAAATAAAAGTAAACAACCACCCGAAACTGAACGGCACGTGGGTGTAGTGTACTGCGTTAGCAATTCACCGAGAGCATTGTACGGCGCTGGTTAACATTAATCTACCATGCGGTCGACGTCATCGCGTATGCGTTGTCATGGCAACGTAGTAGGAAAATCGTAAACTAAACATAGCACCTCCAGCAAAGTCGAAGCGGTTTGCGCCACTGTTATAGTTGTTATAATAAAGTTCGATTGAAAGTTTTAAAAAGACATGCCGCTAAGTAAAATATTTATTCGAGATGTACAGTTTATTTTTTGCCAATTAGGTGAATAAATGAATGTAAAAACTTATAGTTTAAGAGATATATAGTAAGTATAGTTAGATGTTTGTTTGTTTATTTTTCCTGGCGAAGTAGCACTTCACCTACTTCACTTGAATAGCCTCCACTGCTCAGCTTTAAATTTGCAGCATGGCACAAACTGTATTTATAAGTAAGTATGTACAGGGTGTTCCAGCGAGGACTGAACAGGGACCTATTTTCGACCTTCCTTGTATTTTGGAAAAATTCAAAATAGCCAATCGATGTATTTTTTCTTGTAGAATCCAAAAATGTCATCGAAAAAATATTTGAACCAGAAACAAAAGAGTTACGCTATGCATCAGGTGTTTTTTAAATGGAATGTATCGTTTTTTATACGATTTTTGGAAAAAGTGATTTTTTTTATGTCCGTTCTGATTAAAAGGTTTGATTTTGCGATAGCTGTTTATATTACATTTTAATGTTTTACAAACTAATATTTTAGCTTCACCTGTTTAAAATATACGATAGGTTGGTATAGGTGATCAAGGTAAAATGACGTTTGAATGCTTTGTCAATAAAAATTGACATTATTTTAATTATTGTCGAAGTCTTCACCTAAAAAATATATATTTGACTCTGATCGAAATGAAATACTCTTTGAACGAGAGACTACAGATTGTTATGCTATTTTACAAGTGCCAAGAAAATGCAAGAGAAGCAAGAAGAAGATCTATTGCAAATTTTCATAGAAATATATTCATCAATATAATTCTAAGGATAAAACACCTATTTGAGGAAAAAAAAATAAAACTTTACATGATAGAAAAAGAAATTCAATAAAAAATAATTATTAAATAATAAAATAAAACTACTAATAACATAAGTTTTCAATGTGACCGCCGTTTTTCTCGAAACAACATCGATAATTCCTTTGTAGCCTTTCTAAACTTGCTGTTACAATATGATTTTCCTGGTTAAGGCAGTTTATTTCATCGACAATTTTTCCCATGATCTCTTGAATATTTTCGTTTCGTTGTCTGTATACGACGTTCTTCAAATGGCCCCAAAGAAATGTATCCAAAACTGAGAGGTCGGGGCTATTGGGCGGCCAAGCATATGTTCCATTTCGCCCTATCCATTCGTTATGGCGCCGATTTAAAAATTGAACCACATCATGCACGGCATGAGGAGGCGCCCCATCATGTTGCCAAAGTAAATTCTGATATTCTGCCAATGGTAAGTCTTCCAAAAAATTTTCAATTTCGTTTTCTAAAAACTCATAATATCTGTGCCCATTTAAAGTCCCGTTAAAAAATATTGGTCCCAAAATTTTATTATTTTTTATCCCACACCAAACATGAATAGAATTCCTCCCTTGAAATTTAATAGTCTGGAACTTTTTTGGATTTTCAACGGCCCAGTGGTGACTATTATGTCTGTTGAATACTCCCGATGTTGTGAAAGTAGCTTCGTCGGTCCACACAATATTTTTGAATAAATCAGGGTCTTCGTTTTCTTGCCGAATTACCATTTGAGAAACAAATTGGAAGCGAAGTTCTTTTTGTGCCGGTGTTAGGTGCTGAAGTGGAAGGATACGAAAAGGCCTAAATTTATGAATTTTCAGAGTCCTGTGAACAGTCCCTCGGGTAACTCTTCTGCGCCTTACACCGCCACCGTACTGAACTTCCCGAACTGCATCCGAAATAGATTTGGTTGGATTAACTTGAAAATAATTTATAATGGCCTGGTCTCGATTTCTTCTTCTTTGTATATTTCTTTTTCTATCATGTAAAGTTTTATTTTCCTCAAATAGGTTTTTTATCCTTAGAATTGTATTGATGGATATATTTCTATGAAAATTTGCAATAAATCTTCTTCTTGCTCCTCTTGCATTTTCTTGGCACATGTAAAATAGCATAACAATCTGTAGTCTCTCGTCCAAAGAGTATTTCATTTCGATCAGAGTCAAATATATATTTTTTAGGTGAAGACTTCGACAATAATTAAAATAATGTCAATTTTTATTGATAAAGCATTCAAACGTCATTTTACCTTGATCACCTATACCAACCTATCGTATATTTGAAACAGGTGAAGCTAAAATTTTAGTTTGTAAAACATTAAAATGTAATATAAACAGCTACCGCAAAATCAAATCTTTTAATCAGAACGGACATAAAAAAAATCACTCTTTCCAAAAATCGTATAAAAAACGATACATTCCATTTAAAAAACACCTGATGCATAGCGTAACTCTTTTGTTTCTGGTTCAAATATTTTTTCGATGACATTTTTGGATTCTACAAGAAAAATTACATCGATTGGCTATTTTGAATTTTTCCAAAATACAAGGAAGGTCGAAAATAGGTGTCTGTTCAGTCCTCGCTGGAACACCCTGTACAAAAAATATTGTTTTACCCTCGCTTAGAACTTTCTTATATAAATAAGTAAAAACACTCGTTGAAAAAATATTGTTCCTAACACTTGCGCAGAAGCACTTAAAGCTTTACTTTACGCATTTGTTAGGAAAATAATTATTCCGAACAAGTGCAGAAAGTGTTACTTTCCCGCACGCAAAAGCAATTAGATGCTTTAAGTGCGGGAAAGATACTTTGCGCCGAACAATATGTTTTCTAGGAGCGTCTAGACTTCAACAAGCATAAAAGCAATTCAAAATTGTTATGTGTTTATATAACAGTTTATATCATCTGCTGATGATGCTAACTTGGTTAGCGAAACGCGCGTCCAGAACGTAACAAGTTGTGGTGTAGTGTGGTTAGAACTCTTGTATTTTAATCTATCTTCCACCACAGGTTCCAGTGTTAGGACATAAAAGCAATTGGTATTTTTGAAGACTATTTAATGCAACTTGAAGCATGTTACAACAATAACAATACAATAAAATAACTACTTGTTGTCCATATTTAAAACAAAAGAACAATTACTGACCCGGTAATGTCGTTCAAGGGGTGGCTTTTGGAAGCGTTTATCATTCGGCTAGATGAAGGTTGAGTTAACTCAGGAGGGCAGTTATTCAATCTATGAAAATTATGTAGCCTGTACTGCTCTAGATTTTTGAACTATAGATATGCAGCTATTTCTGAAGGCATTTTTCCCAATGAATTTATTATTTTTATTGTGTACTGCACACTTCCTTTCTATATTGGACAAACAAACCACCTGTGCTGGGACATGTTTTTCACAAACTTGCATATTTTCGATATAGTTAGAAATAATAACCCTCAATGATATCATCGGATACTACCAAAATTCTTGCAGTGTTATTTTTACTATCAGGAACTTTGATAATTATTAAATTTCTCTTATCCTCTAATGTCATCCATTGTTATCTCTGAAAGCTCTTCTCTCCTAGAAGGACCGGCCGACCCAAAAATAGTAGGTACTTTTATTGAAAGATAAATTTCATCAGACGCCTCTTTATTCGATCTTGAAACTTCATTTTTATCGACAATTTGGGCTTTTTTTGATTTGCATCCTACATTTTGCTGTGTTATAAAAGATGATACCTTGCAGTATAGGCCAGTATATATATATATATATATATATATATATATATATATATATATATATTTATATATATTATATCCCGCACCTATGGTGTCTAGTCATGGACGGTCTGCTCAACAGACTCGTGGAGGCCGGCTTCTATGCACAAGCTTATGCGGATGATGGATTGATTCTAATATCAGGCAAGTACTTGGGCATCATCTGCGAGAGAATGCAAATGGCCTGTAATATATTGGAGGCATGGTGTAATGAGGTGGGTCTCACGGTTAATCCGCGGAAGACTGAGATGATCCTCTTTACAAGGAGAAGGGGTTTAGGAGATTTTCGACACCCCAAGATTGCATGGTCAACAACTGACATTGCAAATGAGGTTAAAAACCTGGGGGTCACAGTAGATGCAAAGCTGAGCTGGAAGACTCATGTCGATATACAGATAAGGAAGTCAATAGCGACCTTCTGGCAGCTCCGTAGAGTGGTAGGCACAACCTGGGGTCTAAGTCCTAGGGTCATGTACCGGCTGTACCAAGCAGTCATAAGACCCAGGATATCATACGGCTCAATAGTATGGTGGCCCTCGGTGGAGAGGAAAACCATTCGTTCCAGTCTTGCAAATGTCCAGAGACTGGCTAGCGATAACTGGAGCAATGAGGACGACGCCGTCAGCAGCATTGGATTTCTTGCTAGGGCTGCCATCATTGTCGACTTTCATTAAGAAAGAGGCTATGGCAGCGCACTCGCGAATGGGGGATGCAGGAGCTTGGCATACCAAAGGTGAGGTTGTGGGTCATGCAAGGATCTCCCACATTGTGGAAAGAGAGATCCTTTTATCTACCTACAGAGTAGCACGACCCTCAGGCAGACTATGATGGCATAAGGGTTATAGTATCTCAATCCCCGAAAGAGAGGACTGGGAGAGAAACAGGCTGGAGTTCTCCAGAGAGGCATTGTTTGCTATACGGATGGTTCACGTATGGCACAGTTGCAATCCCCTGTTGCTGGAGTTTATATTGAGGCTACACAAACCGGGTCCAGCTTCCCTTTGAGGAAGTTTTCAACGGTGTTTCAGGCTGAAGTATATGCCATTCTAATGGCAATAACGATGAAGGAAGTCATAGAGGGGGCAGAGGGAGAGATTGCCATATGCTCAGACAGTCAAGCAGCACTTAAGGTGCTCGACTCACCCATGGCGGGATCAGTTTTGGTTCAGGAATGCGGTGACAGGCTAGAGCAGTTGGCGCGACGTAAAAGAGTGAAGTTGGTTTGGGTGTCAGGATACTGTGGGATTGAGGGCAACGAGGCGAGGGGGCAGATGAGTTTGCTAGACTCGGCGCCACCAGCCCGTATGTAGGACCAGAACCAGCTTTACGCATCACTAGGCAGCAGATAAGAACAGCACTCGACGAATGGGCACAACATGAACTTCAACGTGAATGGGGCCAGTCCGGGGTCGGGAGGCAAGCTAAAGACTTCATTGTGAAGCCCGATAAGGGCCCAACAGAGTGGTTACTAGCCCGAGGCAGGAAAGCTCTAAATTCCATCGTAGGAATAGTAACGGGGCACTGTCGATTGAGGAGACACCTCTTTATGTTAGGCATTGAGGAAGATTCTATCTGCACGGAGTGTCAGGAAGAGGAGGAAACTCCGCTTCACTTCCTGTGTAGATGTGAAGCGCGAGCGAGACTGCGACGAGATATTTTCGGCACTACGATCTTGCATAGGTACGAAGTTAAGGATCTTGCATGGAAGGATATGCAGACTTACATAGTAAGGACAGGCAGATTCAAGGACGTACACCTGATGGCGGGTGGTGGTTGAGGGAGGAGCTGGGGTAGACTGAAAGGGCCTTATAGGCCAACCAGTCAGGTCTCTAGACCTCCCCCTAACTACTACTACTACTACTATATATATTATATAATAACTATATGAAGAACTAAATAAAGGAAATTTTCCGGTTTTTTAAAATTTTACGACAATACTTGTTTCAAAGGCTATTTTTATCTATTTACATTTCTATTATTTAATATCTGTACAGACGCCCCAAAACCTGTAGCGAAAAGAACAAAGAACTTTCCTTCTATTAAAAGGGTCTTCAAATTTGTGCACGCGAAGGGTGTCCTAATTTCGCTCCAGGAAATACGACCCGGCTGCCGTCCTTGGCTTGGCACCCCGGTCAGGGAGAAATTCGTGACCTACATTCCTTATTCAGTGGATCGGGAACAGTTTTCGGTTATCGATAAGGGATGCTTCAAATATCTGTTGTTCGTGCCTTGAGACCACATTGATAACTGCATGGGATAAGCAGACGTAAGAATGGCCCTTTCTTATACATTATATTAATTACATTAAAAAATGTTACAAAAAAAATATACTTTTATTTAATAAATTATATACAGCGTATACCAAAAGTAAGGAAACAACGAAATATGTCAGGAACAGCTTACTTGAATTTAATGAAAATATGTACAGGGTGGTCCACTTAAGATGCTCCTATACTTACTTAATACTTACAATAAATAAGACACTGAGAAAAAAAAGTTAAATACAAAAAGTATTTGACCCTAAGTATATTTTTTATGTTATGTCGATAATATTTTGTAATAAGTAATTAGTTACTTTCTTTATTGCATTACTTGTTGATTTAATGTTAAATTTAATTATAATGTAAAAAAAACTTAGAATAGGATATTATTTGGTTTAGTTAGATTTTTAACAAAAATACTCGAATTATTGTAGAAAATTGGTCATAACTTCTAAACTACTAATTTTTGGAATATAAACTATATATATGAAATGATGCAGAATTAAATTCTAAACACAATAAAAGTGCTAAGTACAGGGTGTTCCATTTAAAAAAATTAAGTTTTTTAGTTACAAAAACATTTTTTTTGATGGTCATTTGTGACCACCCTGTATAATGGATTTTCGCTCTTGATAGGTCAGAGTATTAAATATTAACCACTCCCATGGATCCATAACCAAAATTCACAATTTTAATCTTCAGGTGTGAAAAAATCACATTTTTCTAAAAACCTGTTTTTCCGAAAAAAATTAGAAAAGTTAATTTTTCTCAAAAACTACTCAAAATTTCGTATGCTATGATGACAAAAAATACTCAAAATCAAGCGTAGAATTAGAATTTCTAAAAATATTCATACCATTTCATAAAAAAGAAAAAAATTGGTTACTGTCCTGTCACAATGGAGCACCCTGTATACATAAAAATATTATAAATAAATAATATACTTAGGGTCAAATACTTTTTGTGTTTAACTTTTTTTTCTCAGTGTCTTGTTTATCGAGATAAAGTATAGGAGCATCTTAAGTGGACCACCCTGTACTCTCAGGTATGAAATCCAATTGCGTGTTCCGAATTGTTGACAAGTTTACCGTTTTTCTGTTATAAAAGGAAAATTATGTTTTTAATAACACCCTATATTATTTTACTTTTTTTCAAATCTGAATAAAAATTTCAGTACTTTTTATTAAGATCACTTTTACTGAAAGTCAACAGTTTTTGCGAAAATAAGGGTCTAATATCCATAATTCAATGTATTACTTTTCATGAAAATACCTGCAATCAAAGACCTCAGAAACAAATCAAACCCTGTGACTTAAAGCTTGCCAAAGCCAAATGTGAACAAAAATGACCTCTGGTATCTCGCCAAGTTTGGACCCTCTTTCGTTTCTCCCTCCATCGAAAAATGTCGCTGATAGCCTTTTCTTAAGCCCTGTTAGCAGCATGGAACTATTGAAAGAAGTGAATAATATCACAAGCAAATCTTCGTGTAGCACTGATGGCCTATCAATTAAAATTTTCCTGAACCTGTCGCTCTCAGTCATAGAGGTCTTTACAACACTAATAAATGAATCCCTTATAAAAAGTATATTCCCTGAATGCCAGAAAACAGCTGTAATTATTCCTCTTCATAAAGGGGGCGAAACAACTAACTCTTGCAATTATCGCCCGATTGCTCTACTACCAGTGCTATCAAAAATCATTGAAAGGTTACTACAAAATCGTTTTATGCCATTTCTTCTTAAACATCAGATAATATACCAGGATCAGTTCGGTTTTTTTACCCAACAAGTGCACCAGTGTCGCCATGTTCTAGTTGCTTAGCGACGTCTACTTATCCCTCAATAGCGACCACCGTTTAAGTTTAAAACTTTACAATCATCTTCCAGAACATTTACAAACTATTCCTAAGTTTGCACTTCTTCGAAAAAACACGAAAGCATACCTCATTGAAAGATCTTTTTGCTGCGTTAATGGTTTTTATAATCTCATTAAAATGTTTTTAGTTGCTTGTTTACTTCTTCTAAATCTTTTTGGGTGTCATGTTGCAGCTGCTAGCATAGAATTTGAAAGTACTAGTATACAAAATAAACACGTTTAGTTTATTAATTTCCACTTATTTATTTCTGCTTGACATCTGTTTCGACACACTGTGTCTTTGTCAAAAGCTAACTTAAAACTAACACTAAAATCTGTACCAAATCTAAAAAGAAAAACTTATATAAAAATCTTAATGTATCAATAAAACGAACACCTCGTCTATTATTTAGGTATTTATTTGGTCATTCAATAAAATATTTCGGGTTTTTGAGTGACCAGTTGGACTTAAATGGTTCCCCTCTGTTAAATCTTTATACCTAAAGAATAGACGAGGTGGGTAAACATCGATATTGTTTTATTGATACCATTAAGATTTTTATATATTTTTTCTTTTTATATTTGGTACAGATTTTAGTGTTAGTTTTAAGTTAGCTTTTGACAAAGACACAGTGTGTGTAAACAGCTGTCAAGCAGAAATAAATAGGTGGAAATTAATAAACTAAACGTGTTTATTTTGTATATTAGTGTATAATGAATTTCTATCAAGTAACGGCTACATCGATAAGAAATTTGACAGTATTTTAAAGGGGAATGAACTATCTTATAATCCGTTAACATTAATTATTTTTGTTACATATTAGATTAAATTTATACATTATCTTTTTTATTATTTTAATAGATTGCGAACTCCAAGCAAGATGTTTGTAACATTTTTAATGACAAATATCGAACCAGAAATCCAATAATTCGATCTACCATAAGTAAAAAACTGTCGTGAAGCTGAAAAGTTAAAAAATGTTGTACGTTCTGGCTGACCGAAAAGCACCATAATCCCTCATCTTGCTACCAAAACACTAGAAAGAGAAAATAGCATCTCAACTTTAACAGTAGGTTGTAAAAAAACAACCGAAACAATTCAATATAGTAAGAGAAATACCTAATACAACGAAAAATTAATTTTGAAATTAAGTAAGGCATTTAAAATGTTGGTCATTTACTTTCTGACAATAGGCCAAATACTGTGAGAAAATATTTATTACATTAAAATAAATGCCAGTCTCCTCGATTCGTAAACATTCGATTTTTATTCGCTCCTTTAAATCCTCGAGATTACTGGGCTTAGTTTTATACACCACATTTTTAAGGTGTAAGTACTCGAGGGTTGTCAAGTCCGGAGACCCAGGTGGCCAATCTATTGTACCTCTAAGTCCAATCCATCTTCCAAAAAAACATTGTCTAAATATACCCGAACATTTAGAGCAAAATGCGGTGGAGCACCATCCTGCTGAGGTGTTAAGGGACAACATTTAGAAAAAATATATCGTGTGATACCATTAAAATTCAATATACCATTTTTTTTTTATTAAAAAACTTAATGATCTTGTAAAAATATTTATTTTGCTAAACTCTTATAAAAATACAACAGGAAAACTAAAAAACACTCTTTTAAAGATTTATAAACATAAAAACTAATCTCTAAAAGGAACATTCTCATAATACTGGAACTGCTTAATCCTAAATTAATTGAAAGTCGTTGGTATCCACATTCTGGAATGTGTATAATCTACGTCTTTCTTTAAATAATTGCAATTTTTTGATGATCTGTTTGTTATTAAACTCTGCATCATCCGGTGTATTGGGATAATAGTAAACGGGACCAGTTTCGCCTTTATCACTTTCTTTTTTCGTAAAAAAGAGCCAACAAAATTTTCATCTAAAATAGAAATAATTTTTCCTACATAAACTCTGTTTTTTATGCAGGCAGTCTTTCTTTCTACTGGGAACTTAACTAAAACCCAGTTATCAGTCTCGTTAAGTGGTGAGTTATCATTGCAGTCTTTGATTTGGGAAGTGGTTGGAGATTCACTGGATTTTTTTCGCATCCAATTAGCTAGAGGAAGATCTTCACTATTATCGTCGCTTAATGTAGCATTAATCTCATTGGTGCTTTGCTCGAGAGAATCATAAAAATCTTCTTCTGCTAAAACATTGTCTTTATCTGCATAATTATTAAGCATTTCATCCTCATGTAAGCTGAGATCGCTTTTGCTGGAGCTATCACACTGAACACTTTTGCCAGGTTCAACTGATAATTTTTTATTTATATTTTTTTTCCTTGGTTTCTCTGAATATCTCATCTTTTTCAATAAATCGATCATTGTAGTATTCAGTGCTTCTCTTTCATCTTCATCTAATTGTTCTTTGGGCAATAACTTTAAGACTTCTTCTTTGTTTAATGGTATAGTCATTATTTTTTTACGTCCTAAAAACAAAAGATGACATTACCTATGTGAACATTACCAAGACAAATTATATTTTACCAATATCATCTGACAAATTTGTCTCATCGTAGTTTATAATATGCAAGGTGGCACATCCTGTAAAGCAATCGAGAGATTGGTGAAATATTCATTTAATATGTCACGTAAAACTTGAGCCCTAGATCTTTTAATGTTTTCGCACATTCTTTTCGAAAGTTGTGATCGATGTCGTTTTAAAAAACTCGTTACACATTCGGGCCCTGGAAGATTATCCTTAAAACGAACAACTTTTCTACCCAATTTGTCTAAATAATTTTTGACGATCAATCTTAGGTCATAACTATCGATTGGATAACCCCAATCAGAACATGTGTTTATGTTTCTAATCAGTAAATCCTCTTTTTCATTGTTTAAAACCGCCTGACCTTCTTGTTACTTTACATTTCCTTTCTTGTGTCGACATAAAACTGACCTAGGAATACCATGAAACTTTTCTGCGTTACGATAACTCATTTTTCGTGCTATAATGTCTTGTAGGGCAGCTTGAATTTTTTCTAGCTCATAGTGGTGATACAATTTCTTTCCTTTAGGAGTATAAAAGCGAGGCATGTCTGTTTTGCCGATGTCCCTAATCACCCAGACCTAACCTAAAAAGTGCCCTATGCATTAAAAAAAATAAATAAAAATTTATGTTAGAAATCTAAGTAAGAATTACATTTTATTTCGGCACAGGACTGTCTTAGGTCTAATTATTTCCAATGAGGTATTATTTTACTTACTTTTTCTATCAGTTACCACCAACACTCTCGGGTCTTTGGAAACAGCTGATTTACAACTGACGTAATTCAGCCGATGTCAAATGTCAAATTTGATTTTTGACAGGGAATTCAGTAGCGTCACAGTTAAAACACATATTTAGGAGTCAACTTGACAAGTGGTTGCGTTTCGAATGTCTTTTATAAATAAAGTAAAATATATATTTTATAAAAAAAAAATTTTGTCCCGATTCACCTGAAAGTCTCTATACACCTGGTTTTAAAGTACTTAATACAGCAGGTAAAGCAAGAAAATATCTTTCTCCAGTTAATGTGTCTTCCATGAAGAAGGGGCCGATTCTTTTTGCACCCCTTATACCACACCAAACATTTATCTTTTGGGGAAATTGGGTAAAAATTAAAACATTCAGACCCTCGTCACTACCTGTTGCGCTTTTAGGTCTGCCAGAACGTACATCATTTATCTTTCCAATTTCACGTAGATTTAGTTATTGGATTTCTGTTAGGATATTTGTCATTAAAATGTTCACATCTTGCAGGTTTCGGATTCTATCCCCATAAGCCAGTGTAATTAAAATTTTAATTCTTTGGGTTTCAGTTAAACGATCCATTTTTGTAAATCAACGAAACTGATAATGTCAAACATATCAGGTAATATCAGGTGCATATATTTTAACAAAAGGTGCATTAATTTATGGATATTAAATCATTATTTTCTTGGCACACGTCGCAGCAATGCCATTGGATGGAAGTGTACAGATTTTCTTTAAATTTAGGTAAACGGTACCTGAAATATTTCGCCGTTCTCTTACTTCTATGTTGATAAACTAATAAAAACCGATAATTTCGAATCGTCTACTAGGTGTCTAACTTGGTGTGTACCTAATGTTGGAGGAGAATTTCACATTTCAATATGTTAGAATAGGAGTAGTTGATTTTTGTATTAAATAATGTTCTCCTATACTAACACTAAAATTTATAAATACCTACATGGGCTTGAATTATGAAAACATATTGGCACAACATAAAATCAAAAAAACATTATTTATTTCCTATTTGTATCTCTCGTCCGGTTTCCTCCCAAGCAGCTTAGCGAATATTTTGAACTCTATATTCAAGAGAGCTATCGATGATCACATAAAGCTACTTGCATTGCTTAATCAAAATCTAGTCCAATTTTAAAATGTATGCTCTATTATTGTGTAACCAGAACAGCATTGAAATATGATGCGTTTTTCGAATAAAGGTCAAGAGACCAGATTTGCTCCAAAATAAATGAGTATTTCAAAAATAATATTCATTTAGAAGAAAAGCAGTGACGTGCTTAATTTTTCTTCGAAAATATTCATTCCAAATCCCGTTGGACGCCACTAGCAGAGATTTAAAAAATCTTTTACGTCTAAAATCATCATTTGATGGTAGAAAAGAGTGTACTATTTTATAGAAATCTACAGTAATATGAAAGTTATGATAAAAAAAATATTTTCTTACAATTTTAACACAACCAAAAAATCCTTATTTTTCCCGAATTCTATGTCCTGTTAAAAAAAGCATCAACTTAAAAATCACCCTGTAGTACCATCTATAATTATTGACAACCTGAATGTTCCTATCTAAAAACATGTCATATTATTTCTAAACTGTTTACCGATATTTTCGCCAAAATAACCAACACGGTTTGCTTTGATCTTAAAAGAGAACAGATTTTAAAGTTGTTTTTACAATGAAAATCATAGTTTCTAAATGTGTGTCGGTTGTAACAATTTTGATTGACAAACATGTTAAAGATACATTATGAAATGATATAAAAAAGACCGGAAATTTGTGCTTTTTGAAGTTTCAAAGTTACCATTACCTTTCATCATTATTAATTAATATTTTTCTTGTCCTACATATTAGTTTTATTAATATAAACATTCATAAAGAAACATTGTAAATTAACCTAACAGGCTTTTATAGAGACGGAAATTTGGGTCGTTTGAAGTTTAGAGGTTCTGCAATTTACTTTTTTTTTCCTATTATATCAAGTCCTTCTTTTGTGCAAAATATATTCACTGGGAAAAATTTGTAAATGACTTTCGTTATGAAGCTTTCATTTTGATTAGGAATAGTGAACAGTAATCCAACTCCGCGAAAGGAGAATGAGAAAGAGCCACGTTTATTTTTCTCCATATACGAGGACCTTTCAACAAAGACCGCACCGTTGGGATAAGGTTATGGCATTGCAGGGGGACTATATAGAGCGTGATAAAAGTATTGTTGTTTAAGATTAATAAAGTTTTGGTAGTACTAGTCCTAGTCTTTGTTGAAAGGCCCTCGTACATGGCACTACAGACAAAACAGGACTTTTACTTCGGCGGTCCAACATACGTACAATCTTTTATACATATAAAAATATTGGAAAATGCTTGCAATCTCTAAATATATTGTACCTTTTCACACAGAAGGAGTAACACGGTAGTCCAACCAGTGCGCGTCGTTGAAGTTATGGAAAAATTTTCTTAATAAAACTTTTAACGTTCTATCTCTGCTTCTACCCAGATATATTTTCAAAAGTACAAGCTGTCCGAAACGAAATACTCAAAAAATAATATTTTTTTTAAACACCCTAAATTTTTATTTGGCAAATAAGGCCCCTGTGGGTTCTGTATTCAACTTTAAATGTGTATGTGGGTCGAATGCAGCGTTTTTGAGTTAGAAGATAAAAAAACAAAAATTATTTTAAAAAACATACTTTTTTTAAACTGTCGTATCTCCGCCACTGTTTGTTAACTTCACTAAAAAATTTATATGTAACCTAACCTTAGTCTAATTTTTCCTAAACTATCTTCACTTTTTGATTTAATTATACAGGGTTTTCAAAATATTTCTTCAATTTCTTCTCCATTTAAAATTCTATTTTTAACGAGTTTCTTAAATACAACACTCCGTATATGATTTTGTTGTTAAAAAGCTAAAAAGGTGCTCTTTCAGAAAATAGCATGTATCTCACTATTATTCAGAAATATCAAGAATTTTCCTAAAGTTTGGGAGAAACAGGACGCTCAATATCAACTACACTTAAGGAACATGAACGATATATTAAAGAGGTTCCAGGATTTTATAAACGAAAAATAGGTAATCTAAATTGTAAATCTGTAATTCTGTAAATCTGTAAATTTTTAAACATACAAAAAATATCAATAGATCCGCCTGAATCTCTCCGAGCTCATGAAATGTTCAAATCTCGCCCAATAAGGGTTCCTGAAGATGCATCGAACAATCAAAAGCGAAACGTCGGATAGTATTTCCAATTTGACACGGTCTAATCCCAAGAACCGAGATTTCTTAACCTACATTTTTCACCATGTGAGGTTCGGTTCTTTGGGCAGACCACAACAAAAATATCATGATGTAACTGTTATGCTCATAATAAGGACGTTCGTTATTCTATAAAACAATTCATTATCGTAAATGTACTTCGTAATTGTTTCTGGAAGTCTGCTCAATAAAGTTGTCGAAAAAGAAATGCCAGGTGCACTGAAATCGATAGCTATGCATGCCTTTGCGAAAAATCTTTACGAATATCTTGTAAATATTTATAAGAACAACGGAAAGATCGATTTCAGCGTTTCAGTTTGGTTACAGTACATCAGTAATTGAACTATTTATACGATTGATTTTAAATTTTAGTAAAAAATTAAGGGACATATGGGGATGACCCTGGTATCATTTTGGTAAAAATCCAATATGGCAGTACAAAACGACAGCCCAGGGAAAAGTTAACAGAATTATTACTTAAAAACTAGTCAAAATTAAAATCAGTAGTTACATAGGAGTGAATATTGGCGTATTCAGGATTTTGGTTTAGTTTTTGGGGGGGTTTTTTTTAATAAAAAAAACGCTTCATCAAATATAGTAAATTTGAGGTAAGCTTCCTAACAAAACCAAAAAAATCGAGATGTATTAAATCGTACCAGACCCGATGTCAGAGCCGCGGGCGTCGATAATTTTTTTTTCTGGGAGGGGAGGGTAGTATAGCAGCATCTTTAGGAAAAGCTAAAAAAAGTAATTTAGTCTAAGATTTGCTGCAATTGATGAGAAATTCAATTGAGATTAGCGTAAAAACAGTTATATATCAAGGAAAAGAGATCAAAACTTTTTTTTACTTTGTATTTAAAAATGTATTAAAATAAACCTGTGTTTATAAAAGTACAATACTGATGTGATATTAATAAATATTAAGTTATTTTGCTCTAGATTTCCCTGGTTCTTAACATATAATGAAATTAACCTAATAACTGAATACCAAAAAAAAACTGGTCTGTATAACAAAAAAACTGCAGTAATTAGTTTAACCTACAAGAATCGCGTTACTACTGTACAGGGTGATCAGTTAAGGGTAGCGAGCGGCCATATCTCATAAGATATTGGTCGTATAGGTTTGAGAAAAAAAAATCGTAATAAAAGTCGCCAAGAGAAATTGCTGAAAATTATTTTCGAGTTTGTCAAACGTCCGCTAGAGGGCGTAACAACCAACACCAAGTAGAAAAATGGGGTTTTTATAGAATTTTGCCTAATGAAAATATATCGATGATATCATTTTCATATTTAGTGACCATTTCCCTACACTTTTTGTCTAAAATGTTTTGTTCTATATATCAAAATAAAGCGGTGGGGGAAGTTCAATTGTTTTTTCAAACAAACCAAGATGTCTCCCGTTTCTTTTGACCGATTTTAGCAAACTTGGGCTCATATGAAAGAGCATAATTTGCACTACAAAACGCTTATTTGGTTTTGAATTTTTGACTTTTGCTGGCGTCGCTAGATGGCGTTAACTGAATTAGTAGCATATTTTTTAGTTTTTTTCAAAAAAAACAAATTTAATGGTATATTCATTTTTACATATTTTAAAAGGGGATACATTTCTCTATAATTTAATGAAAATAATTTAACATCTACCTTTTTCTGAACCGTTGATATTGACCAAAATATGATTTTATTTTATTAAAAAATGGCACGCCACTGCTTTTTGTCAAAATAAAAATCATTTTCGTAATCACTTATTAGTTCCTAACAAAAAGAGCCTCTTGACTTTTTTTCGTTAGACGAACGGTTTTGGATTGAAAAAATAAGATGTTTAACAATGAAAAATCTTAATAAAACTGTCCAACAACAACATCTTATTGGGCTCACCGCCGTATGCAGCTATCCGGAAAAAATTCATATTTTGAAAACTAAAAGGAATAGAAGAGTGCGGTTTGCGCTATTAAATTAAGAAATAACCATTTTAAAAGATATTCCAAACAGATGGTGCTAACTTAATGGGAAATGTGAAAAAAAATTTCAAATTGAAAATTTATTTATATTTTTCTTCATACCTACACATATGGTACGATAAAAAAAATTCCTTTATGTTTGCAACATAAAACTTTAAGAATATCATATAGACAGTATAGGTAAAGATTGTGTATAATTTCAGATCGATATCCTACCCGCTTCATTTTTTTTTCCCGGTGTCGCGCTTTCGAGACAAAATAGGGCGGACGCAGGTATGCAGCGGTTCAGAAAAAAATTCGTATTTCGACAACTAAAAGAGATAGGGGGGTGCGGTTTGCGCTATTTTTTAAAGAAATAACCGTTTTAAAACATATCCTAATGAAATGAAGCTAACTTGACGGAAAATGTAAAAAAAAAATTTCAAAGTGAGACTTTACTCATATCTCTGAAAATATTAATCGCCCGTACATTTGTATGCGTCCATTGCATTCAGCAGCTCAAAATACCCATATAAACGTATATTTTCGAAAAAACATTTTTTTTCGAAAATTTTTCTCAATACCAATGCAAAATTTCCAAAAATTTTTTTGTTTCCAGATTTTGCTGAAATATGGTTTATATACTAATTTGATACCGTGAAAACCGAAAATAACACTCGTTTGGTCGTAGAATTTATGAGTGATTGTTCACAGCCCGTGAAAATTCGGAAAATCTGTGATTATTTACATGGGTTCGAAAAATCATCGATATCTGAGAAACTATTAGAGCTAGGCAATCATTCCTGACAAATTCTGGATCTACAGAAAATTGTCTATGAATCTAATATCTAGTCGGTGCAAAATTGCTTTTTTAGTACATTTTTCACATGTTGAATATATCGACGTTTTTGTATGTATTTGGTCGGTAAAAAATTTTTTCTCGTATGTTTGGAACATGAAACTTTAAGAATATTATATATATATATAGGATAATTAAAGAGTGTGCACAATTTCAGGTCTGTAATTTACCCGCATCATTTTTTCCCTTTCTATATCTGGTGTTAGCTTTTTGGTCAGGAAAAAAATTCATATTTCGAAAACTAAAAGGGATAGGTGGACGCGGTTTACGTTATTTTACTAAGAAATAACTATTTTAAAACATATTCTAAACAGATGGTGCTAATTTAATGGAAAATGTAAAAAAAAATTCAAATTGAAAGTTTATTTATATTTTTCGTCATAATTTTATATAGTATGATGAAACTTTGGAACATGAAACTGAGAACATTTTGTAGATAATATCAGTGAAGAATGTGTATAATTTCATGTCTATATCTTACCCGCTTCATTTTTTTTCTCCTATATCTTTTGACGCGCTTTCAGGACAAAATAGCGCGCACCGCCGTATGCAACGATCATTATATTCCCAAAACTAAAAGTTAAAAGAGATAGTGGCTGCAGTTTGCCTTATTTTATTAAGAAATATTTTATTTAAAACATATTATAAACAGGCGGTGCTAACTTAATGGGAAAGGTACAAAAAAAAATCATTTTTATTTTTCGTCATATTTACGTATACAGGGTGTCCCAACTAAAAGTATCCACCCCAAATAACAAGTCGCCAAGACAAAGAAAAATAAAACGCTCGGACCTGTCGATTTTGCTTTTGAGGGGGAAACATTTTGCGCCTATTTTCAATTTCGCAACATCACCCTCTGAGCGGGGGTGAGATTCACCCCCAAAATGTTAAATGGAAAGGGGAATCGAGTGATACCTTATTTTGAAGGATTTCCGACCCTGGTTACAACTGCCAAGTTTGAAGCCTCTGCTGTCATTCCCGAAGAAATGGCAGCTTGTCCAAAAAAAAATATTAATAAATTAACTGCAAGAGTTGGCTGCTTTAAATTTAGGGGATGATTCAAGCTAGTGAAAAGATTTTAATAATAATTACTCCGGACGAGAGGAAAATAAAAATAGTAAATGTAAATTAATGGAGAATTTTTGCGTTTAAGAAATGTTTTCTACAAAGACTAAATTATTTTATGAATTGTTCGAAATGTTCGCCATTTACTTCCATGCAATGATACAGACGAGCCTCGAATTCCTCTCGAACATTTTGAAATGTTTCAGGTGTTAACTGACGGCATTCAGCTACTATTCGCTGTTTTAAATCCTCAAGTGATTCTGGCTGCACCTTAAAAATCTTTGTTTTCAAGTGTCCCCAAAAAAAGAACTCCAACGGCGTCAAATCAGGTGATCGTGCCGGCCATTCGATGGGACCTCTTCTTCCAATCCAGTGATCGGGAAAAGTATTATCGAGAAAATCTCTTACCGGACGAGCGTAGTAAGGAGGTGCTCCATCTTGTTGAAAGAATATCTGATCTTCAGCTAAATCCTGGTCGTTTTCTAGAATGTCAGTAATCTGCGGATCGATGGCATTTTCAAGTAAATTTAAATAACTTTCACCATTTAAATTGCCTTTTATGAAAAAAGGTCCAACAACGTGATTGCCTAGAATTTCCCCGTTTACTTTTAAAGGATGCTGGCTATGGGTTTCCCTGAATAAATGGGGGTTGCTGTCGCTCCAATACCTGCAGTTGTGACGGTTTACTTCTCCATTTAAGTAAAATGTGGCTTCGTCAGAAAAACAAATATTGTACAATGAAATGGTATGGTTGTTTAATTTTTCAGAAATATTCTCACAAAACTCTACTCTGCGATCAAAGTCATCTTCGTTCATTTCGTGAAGCAATTGATATTTAAAGGGTCGAAACTTATGGGATTTTAGAATCCGGTGAACACTGCTTCGGGAGACTCCTGATATTGCAGCTGTTTCTCTGATGGAGTTACTTGGGACCATAGCAACATGGCCAAGGACTGCAACCTCAACATTTTCATTTCTTATTGGTCTTACTCTTTCATGCTTTTTATTGACAACTGAGCCGATTTCCAAAAATTTGTTCCACAGTTGTAAGACACTTCTATGAGTCGGGATGATATTCATTAAAACTTACAGCTGCAGCTCTCGCACAATTATTGTTTCTAATGTAAAGAACAATAATTTCGATTCTCTCTTTTATCGTAAACGTCATAAGCAATTGTTAGAAACTTTCGTCTTTTAACACTTTCAGACAAAATAAATTTTAAATAAAATGCACAAACTGTAATAAACGCATGAATGCTTGACAATAAATAAACGATAACAATGTGATTTTATTTTGTTTGTTGCTGATGTTTTATGATAACAGTAAGAATGGAATGCTGATTTTTTTTTAAATTTTGTACAGTGACAATTCGACAAGTTAGCTTAAACGTTTTGGCAACGGTCTGTTTCATTGCAAGGGAGTAAATGGCGAACATTTCAAACAATTCATAAAATAATTTAGTCTTTGTAGAAAACATTTCTTAAACGCAAAAATTCCCCATTAATTTACATTTACTATTTTTATTTTCCTCTCATCCGGAGTAATTATTATTAAGATCTTTTCACTAGCCTGCATCATACCCTAAATTTAAAGCAGCCAACTCTTGCAGTTAATTTATTAATACTTTTTTTTTCGACAAGCTGCCATTTCTTCGGGAATGACAGCAGAGGCTTCAAACTTGGCAGTTGTAACCAGGGTCGGAAACCCTTCAAAATAAGGTATCACTCGACCCCCCTTTCCATTTAACATTTTGGGGGTGAATTTCACCCCCGCTCAGAGGGTGATGTTGCGAAATTGAAAATAGGCGCAAAATGTTTCCCCCTCAAAAGCAAAATCGACGGGTCCGAGCGTTTTATTTTTTTTTGTCTTGGCGACTTGTTATTTGGGGTGGGTACTTTTAGTTGGGACACCCTGTAATGGTGATTATATTTTCAAAGTAAAAATTTATTTATATATCCGAAATTGGATATTTCAAAATTTTACCTACACCGTATTTTCCAAACGTTCCCTAAAATCGCATGCTACAATCTTGCCCTCACCGTTTATTTATATTTTATTTCATGCGTTTAAATAAATATTAATTTGTTTCTGGATACGTTCATTGTCTATTCGAATGACAAATTACCTGGCACCCGACAGGAATTCCGATTGGATCCTGATTTCATGGTAATTAAAAACAACGGCGTATTTGTTACTCGAAAATAAGTGCACATGCCGCGGATTGTTGTCGTAGCTGTTGTAATAGACTATTCTTATTCTATTTCTGAAAGTCATTGGTAGAAAAAAAAACAACAGCACATAACAAAAATCTAGTTATATACCAAGATACAGTATGGCAACTGAATGAACCTGGATAGAAAGAATTCGGGCAAAAAACTTCCTTCCGTTTTTCCATATAAGTGGTCCGTTCAAAATATATATTTTTACTGCATCACGAATAGTAAAAATATATTGATCGGTATCGATAGTATATCAGCCAAGATTTCCCAAACTCCGGCCCGTTCAACAAGCAGTCTCTGATGTCCGATTTTCTGATCAGTGGTGTCACCGAAATAAGGAAAATTAATTACTAATTAATATTTATAATACCGACTTAAGTTTTATTTGTGTATGTGGGTATTGCCTGTTTTTTTTTTATTTTCTTGTGTGTATAATAAGTAATAATCATGGTCATTTGGAGAACTTGGGACAATACTTGCAATAATGTGGAACTTGTAGAACTTGTGGTTGAAGACTTTTTTCACAAAGATCTAGAAGAGCACACACAAAAGGTGATAAAAAAAATGAAATATTCATGCCCACATTATTGTTGGAACACCCTGTACAAAGTGGTAACAGTTTTCTAACAAAATTTATATATATTTTCAATCAAATTTTTACTCTCCTTTGTCAAAAAATATATATACGTGAGAACTCGAAAATATAACAAAAATAATTTATTTGAAATGGAATACCATGTATACTTTTCAATTTCAAAGACATCGCTTTCTCTTTCTCCTAAATATACCCGGTGATATATTTATCTTTGAAGATGACTGAGTGAATCGACAAAAACCTTGTCATAAATATCAATGTGCTAGAGAGAGATTTGATTTTTACACCAATCAACAGAACAAAAAAATAGTCGTTTTTTGCCAAAAATACTAACCAGAATCCGAGTGCGCCATCACACACAAGATAGTCCATAGTAATATTCTTTTATGTTTCCCACTCGCGACTAGGGATCAACTTAAGTTATAAACAATTTAATGCAAAAAAATCCAATTTTTTTCGTTTTTGTCTTTTAAAATCGAAACTAATGAAGTTATCTTGATGGTATAACGACATGAATAGTAGAGAATGAACTTACAAATAATATAATGTCATCGCCGACTTGATCGGATCATTAGAACAGGAGAAAAAGCTGAAAAATCTGAAAAATTAGGCTTTTTCCAAAAATGCATGTCCTTATTTTTTGAAGATGTGGTGGAAGCCTTTGATGAAATAATAGTCATTGTTAAGTACTTTATGCACACCAAAACCAGGCTTTGTGGAACTAATAGTTTTTGAACAATTGCGCCTTGAACCAAAATGTTATGGGCTCATTCCTGTAACACTCGAATTTTGTGCCGAATTTTAGACACATTAGTTAATTACATTTTTAGCAATATACTTTTTAGCATTTCACTAGGCCACCATTTTGTTCCGCCGTATTGGAATTTTACCAAAATATTATCACGTTACTGTCATGCAATCCTTAATTTTTGACAAAAATTTAAACTTAATATGGCGAGTAGATTTTTAGCTATGCCGCAAATTAACAAAGAGACAAACAGACAGACAGATCAAAAGAAACTCTATTTCTTCTAAAATATTGATTTTTTTCCATGTTTATAAATGTTGTAGTTGACCGCCATTTTGTTTTGCCCTCTTGAAATCGTACCAAAATTTTACAAGCTCATCTCTATACAACAATTATTTCTAGAGCAAAATTTGAAATCAATCTATAAAAAGGTCTTTTCGGGCCGAATTGTGAAATTATTTATTAAGCCGCCATTTTGTTTCGCCATCTTAAATTTAAACCAAAATTTACCAGCTAATTTCCACATAATCTTAGTATTTCTTAGTAATATTTCACTAGACCGCCATTTTGTTTCGCCTTAATGGATTTACACCAAAATGTTACCATTTTATCTTCTTATGATCTATGGTTTTTGACCAAATCTTAAAGATAGTGGATAAATAGTTTTTGAGCTATGCCGCATACAGATAGACAGACCGACAGACAGAGCGATGGAAATGAGAGAACATGTTTTTCGAGGTCTAGAGATCCAAAAATGTAAGGATCTGCAAAAATCGGTGGGTGATTTTTTTCGTGATTACAATCTTCCCTTTTACGAGGGAAGTCCAAAAGTAATATTTATTGATATTATCATTATTATTATTGTCATCAATATTAATGAATAATAATCTGATTAAAATAACTTCGCACGCCTATGACACGGGAAGATTCGCTTGTCACACTATAAATATATTGTCATTCGAATATTAATACGCGACATTGCCCGCTTCCTTAAGAGGTAAAAACTGGCTCTGATACAGTTTTTCACGTAGAATACAGTGGCGTAGTCAGATGTGAGTGAGCTGTCGTTTTTGAGATATAACACAAACTTATAATTTTTTAAATGGGACACCCCGTATATTTTTATTTTATATTATTCAGTTCACAGTAAGCTTCTCGAAAATATTAAATAGTATATACTTTTCTATTCGAATCGCCCAGTAATTTGCATTTTTTTGGAGATAGACTCAGTTTTTGGTAGTAGGCTGGGATTTCCTAAACGAAACAAAAGAAAATTGTTGTCTGTTAAATAAATTACTTGTGAAAAACCTCTGGTTCGTTTTGAAGCTTATGTTAAGTTCTTATGAACATGTGTCCGGAGCTGTCTCGATTCTGAGATACGGGGTGTTAAAGTTTTTAAAAAAATCGGTTTTTATAAACATCATAAATATCCTTAAGCCGATTTGGTTAAAATTTGGCAGTGTCATTTCTATTACTAAGGTTCTAATTCAGCCCTAACTAAATTGAAGTTATTATGTCCACTGGCATCTCAAGGGGCACTGCAACCATTATTATTATTAATTTTTATAGTTTTTTCAATTTAAGCAACTAAAAATACAACTTTTTTGTCTCTTGTGTTTGTTCGTATCTAGCCTCATTTTTTAGAAAACAAAATTATCCATGGAAAACATTAAAAAAATAAAAAGTATGTATTAATTACTATACATATTCGCTCTTGCATGTAGGGATACATCTTCTAACAAATTGAGTAGATGTTCTTTCAAAAAGTCTGTATATTAGGTAGTCATCAATAATAATTCCTACCTATACGTTCAGCGAAAATTGTTGCTGAAATGCAGCCATATCCGGATCCGAGGCAACGACTGTAGTATCATCGGCATACAAGAATACCCTGGGAAATATGTTCGGGCAAATCATTAACGAAAAGAAAAAAAATTAGCGGGCCCAAGACACTATCCTGAGGTGTTCCTGTATTTTGATCAAAAAGATCAGACTTTGAACCGTCAACACTCACCGAAAATGTCCTGTTAGTTTAAAATGAAATGATCCAGTCGTACAAGTTACCCCTTATCCTAAAACTGTTTAATTATAAAGCCACAAAATTTGTATCAACAGAGTCAAAAGCGCAAGTAAGATCAAAAAAGAAGGAAATTATGATTTCTCTATTATCAATCTTATCTGTTACATATCGAACCAGGTCAAGCAAGTACATATGTACTGACCGAAATTTTCAAAAAATTTTTTTTTTTGAAAATGAGTGGAAAATATACGTTTATGGGGGTATTTTGAGCTGCTGAATGCAATGAACACATAAAAATGACCGAGGAATTAGTATTTTCGGAGATATGACTAAATTTTCATTTTGAAAATTTTTTTTTTACATTTTCCGTCAAGTTAGCTTTATTTCGTGAAGATATGTTTTAAAACGAGTATTTATTAATAAAATAACGCAAACCGCGCTCCACTATCTCTTTAAGTTTTCCAAATATGAATTTTTTCCTGACCGCTGTATACGGCGCATTCACCATTTTGTCATAAACGCGTGTATATTTTTAGTTGACATAATAATTTGAGATTACTAGCAGTTATAGATTCAATCTTTCTGAATGGAATGGTGAAAATCGCATTTCAGTAACTTTTAAGGAAAAAATGTTATGGACATTTTCGCGAGAACTTGTAAAATTGCGAATTTTCCGATTTTCATCCGGCTGTGAAAATTCAACCATACATTCTACGACCAAACGAGTGTTATTTTCGGTTTTTACGGTATCAAATTAGTATATAAACCATGTTTGAGCATAATCTGAAACTGAAAATTGGATTTTTGGAAGGAAATTTTCAAAAAAAATTTTTTTTCGAAAATGAGTGGAAAATATACGTTTATATGGGTATCTTGAGCTGCCGAATGCAATGGAAATATACAGGGGATTAAGATTTTCGGATATATAACTGGATTTTCAATTTTTTTATACATTTTCCAGGACGGGAATAGAATTTTGAATTAGCGTAGAATGGACGAGTAGTAAAGTTGGCCTTTATTTTTTTGTAGTCTTTAAAAAAATACGCTTCTGGACTGGCTAACTAAACTTTTGTCTGTGTGTAAGTAAAATTCTGTACGATGAAAGTTCCAGGTAAAGGTGAGTATTTTAAATTCGGTCAAAATTCTTTACAAATAGAAACGGTGTAACGAAATGAATGTTAAATTAGATTCACTGACCTCTGGCAATACACAAGAATCGCACACTTGTAGCACAAAAGCGCATGTAAAACAATTTTATAAATAGTCCCTCTGCTATTTCGGTCTCCGCAGATAGACCCACAAAACCTTTCAGAGGCCATAAATCACACCGAATTCTACACATTATTCTCGAATTCCTACACGACTCAAAACAATCGCTTTTTGATCTCCCAGCGCGATATATGTCCAATGAAAAAGCTTAACATTTGTCAAATATTCAACAAAAAGTGTGTATAATAAAACTAAACTAAAATAAAATGTAGAAACGACAAACAAAAGTCGGTAAAATCTACTTTACTGGCAACTTTCTACATACAGGATAATACAGTCTGTAAACGCATATAACACTAGTTTACAACCATTTTGTGGCTGTGGTGTAAGATGCAATTTTTTGTTAATTTTTGGTCGCTAAATGAGAAAAACATTACATTCAGACGTAACATACTGCGGCGTAACGTTGCCAAATTAAAATTTTCCCTAAGTTAGGGAAATTGTGCACAATCTGGCAATTCCGCATGGGGGTGTGTCTGGGGATAACCCCGTCTACGAAAGCTCTGCCTCCTAGGACCTAAAATAAAGGAGATGCCCCTTAAACCCCATGTAATTCCATATTTCACCATACCCCGTAGTCTTCGAAGGGTCAGCTCCTTATCGAGAAAACCCTGTATACAGGAATTACGTTGTCACTTCCAGTACTCTCTTTTAGTCAATACCAGAGTAATCATTATTATTAGACAAACGAAATGCGAAGAGCAAGCCAAGTATTAGTGTTTTGTTTGCGTTGAATAATAAATATTTACGAAACAAGTGGGATAAAAGCTGCGGCTACACACTCGTACAACTTCCACTCGTGTTTGTTAATAATGATGTATCAGTGAAGTAGGTGAAGTGCTACTTCACCAGGAAAAATAAACAAGCGAACATCTAACTATATTTATTATATATCTCTTAAAATTTTAGTTTTTGCATTCATTTATTCACCTAATTGGTAAAAAATAAACCGTACATCTCGAATAAATATTTTACTTGACCGTCGGCGGCATGTCTTTTTAAAACTTTCAATTGAGTTTTATTATAACAACTATAACAGTGGAGCAAACCGCTTCGACTTTGCTGGAGGTGCTACGTTTAGTTTACGATTTTCCTACTACGTTGACATGACAACGCGTACGCGATGACGTCGACCGCATTGAACGTTAATGTTAACTAGCGCCATACAACGCTCTCGGTGAATTGCTAACGCAGTACACTACACCCACGTGTCGTTCAGTTTGGGGTGGTTGTTTACTTGTTAGTTCCTTTGTAGTTTGCTTGACTGTTTTATGTTATATTTATTTATAGTGTTGTTACAACTTTATTTGGTGTCGGGTTTATTAATTTACGTTATTGATGAATCCGATCACGGATGTGTTTTGCATTTTGTTGGAAACTCCATTTAGTCGATGGAAAAACGTTCCTGTTAAATAGACTATTTATGTGCTTCGTAATTGACGCAGTTTTGTACCTTGCAAAACAAGAGTTAGTCTTTCGCGGCAATGATGAAAGCAGCGAGTCAATAAATAGGGGGAATTTTAAAAAGCTTTTAGGTTTATTAATATCGAGAAGTTCCCAAGAACTAAAAGATCATCACAAAAAAATTAAAAATGTTTTTACTGGTGACTCGAAAACTATTCAAAACGAAACAATTGATTATTAATTGAATTTTATTGAATGCATTTCTCATTATTTAAATGATTATGTACAAAATGAAATAATGAACACACAGTTTCTTTCTGTGCAAGTGGATGACACCACTGATGTTACGCAAACCTCCCAATTTTGAACCAATTTAACTATAAACATAAATAGGTTAAAGGGCATATGTTGCGATGGCGCAAGTGTGATGTCTGGCCATCTGGAATTGGTTCTGATGCAGCAAAGTTTAAAAATATTTCTAAATATCGAATTTAGCCTTAGTGGTATTCCCTAATTTTTTCATCACTCAGCCAAACGAACGTATGCTCTTACATCTGCATCTACGAGGCGTATGCTAACTATTACAGAAACTTGTTGGTCTTCAAATTCGAAGTTAGTAAATGTGATTGCTCAAGTTGTGTTCTTCAAAAAAAATAGTTGGACATTCATTTTTGCATATCCAATATAAAACGCTGTCGTGAGGCGCTCTGTAAAAAAAATGAACTTTTTAATACCATGTTTGATAAAGCAAATTCTATTACAGAAATAAATCATTACAAACGTGAGCTTGCTAAGCTTTCGTCTGATGAAATATTGGACCATATTTTAATGGAAATGACACTAAGCTTTCGAGACTCTGAAAAACTTATAATTTTATGTTTGGTAGATTCTGCTAAATTTTCCGAATATAGTTTAAATTTTCCGACTGGCCCGTTTGAAAATTTGTTACATGGGGAAATATTTTCAAAAAGTCAGTGACTTAAAAATGAGCTTGGTCTTATTTTTGCCAATGACAGTAATTGGAAAATATCGCTGCAAGAGCTAATGAAAAAAGTTAATGAAAATAAAGTTGTTTTAACCAAAGCATATAAAGTGTTTTCCCTTATTTTGACAATACCGTCGACAAGTGCTTCAGTGGAAAGAAGTTTTTCTTGCTTCAAATATGTAAAAACAATATCTCAAGAAAGACTTACTTTTCTTGGCAATATTTCAATTCAAAAGGAAACTCATCCATTTTATGAGGATGTTATAAATAAATTTGCTGCTCTGAAGGATAGAATTGATTTAGTATACAAAATTTAAAATTAATTTAAAATTTTAATTTAAAAAATTCTGGAAAAAAATTATTGCGATATTTTCTTGCTTCATTTGCACTTTTACTTTTTCACCCGCTAGGCGCCGCTGGTGCTCCTCTGCTTAGGTTAGTAATGAGATTAAAATTATCATCAACAATAAAGTCTTTATCGCATATCAAAGAAGTTTTGCAATATTTGCATTTTAGTCTCTTTAAAGCAATGTAAAGAAGTAATCCCCGGCATTTCGGGTTTTAACTTGTCGATATCAGATTTTTTAACCCCTTCAAGCCCAGGCTAATTTCATAGAGTACTGTCTATATCCCAAAACCCGTTTTTTTTTTAATTTTTATTTTTGTTATTTTTTTGATTATTATTGTTTTATCATATTCGAAAAAGTATTTTTATTGAATTAACAATTTTTTTTCTAATGCAGTGGCGTAAAATATGGGGGGGCAGAACTTTTTTAAACAACAGATATGACAAGTTGCCATAATGTAAAAGTTTGGTATTATATTTTAAACATAAATGAGACGAAATTTAAATAGAAAAATCATATAATATTTATTATAACAATAATGTTAGTATACAGAAAAATAACTTAAGAAAGTATTCAAAAACAGTGGCGTAGAAGAAAAAAAATAAAATGTAACGTCTATTTCTAAAGCAAAAAAAAAACCAAAAACAGAGGCGTGTGAAAAACGAAATCAACCTTGATTGGCATCATGGTATTTATCAAAATGCGCTTGCGAACATAAGTAAATTGGCGCGTTTGAGCAACTAGCACACATATTAGTTGTAAAAGTTCTTTTTTTTTGTTCTTGGTAACAAATCCTACAGGTTCCTCGTTTGCGACGGGCTCCAGGTTCCTTTGCAGAAGAAGATAAAACGTGTCGTTGTTTCTTCTTTTTTCCCTGATTTTGCCGTTCAAACTCTTGCTTCAGTTTTATATATGCTGGGGAATATTTTGTAAGTAAGCTGTCAATCAAACGCTTGTGGAATTTTAAAACACTTACATCCTTGCCTTGAGTATGTGTATATAAAACTTTGGCATTTAGAACCATGCGCTGCATAACATGGAAAACAACTTTTTTAAACCAGCTGTAATTTTTTCTTGCACAATTATAGGGCTCAATATCTTGGTCGACTGCATCTACGCCTCCCATATTTGTATTGTAGTGTTCAATAGCAGTTGGTTTTTGAAGTAGTACATTGGCAGATACTGATGACTGGTAACGATTTTTTTCAACAAATCCCGCTGTGAGCTTTGAAGACAACAGGTAAACATCTCTTTTATCTTTATATCTCAGAACCAAAATATCATTTTTTCGTACAAAACAAGTTTGAGAAGTGTTGAGATTTATTTGGGTTAGTTCTTTAGGCACACCCCGATTGGCCCGTATGGTGCCAGTTACGTAAGTTTTTTTTTCAAGCAAAAACTCTGCCAGTCTCAGAGACGTATACCAATTATCTATAATGATTTCTCGACCTTGCTCTAATAGTGACTTGAACAAAAAAACCACGATTCTTTCAGATAATGACAGTTGTTCTGCTCCACGAATATCCTCAACATCATATATGTCTTTTCCAAAATACATGGTAAAATTATAAGTGTATCCTCGCAAATTTGGGTCGCTAGGACATAGGCAAAACATTTTAATTCCAAACCGTGCACGTTAGGTTTTGATAAATTGCTTAAAATGTAATCGTCCTTTATATAATAGTAAACACTCATCTATTGCTACAGTTTCGCCTGGGTCAACAAGGTTCATACAATTTTCTTTGACCAAAGCAAAAAACATACCCAAACGAGTAATGGGTCTACCTAGCACGAAAGCTTGAGGATTGCTAAATCTTAAAAACTTTAAAATTGCAAAAAACCTATTTCTACTAATTATTCGTGAATCAAATATTTTTGGACCGGATAATAAAAAAGTTTTGTTCCAATAGTCCCGTATAGTCGGATAATGTACCAGCCCCATATAAAAACATAAGGAAAAAAAAGTATACATCTCCGGAACTGTGATATCCTTCCAAATTATACCGTAGACTTTTTGTGTTCCTTTTTCTACAAGGTATCTTCCTGCTCGCTCATTCGTCCAATCACATATAAGTGAATTAGTTTTGTAGGTATGAATGCCTCAAAACAATTTATAGGGTCCTTCATGTACTCTAGTTCGATAGAGGGGTGTAGGACTTCATAATCGCTGGAAAAGGGAACTTTTGTTGTAGCTCTTTTATCCTACAACGAGTATAAATAGAAAAAAACACAAAAAATATATCTATAAAAAAGAACTTACCGAAAATGGATCTGGTATAATAGTAAAATCACCCATGCTTGCAGGCGGAACTGGAATTTCATCATCTGAATTACTCGACAAACTGTCGTCACTTAAGTCGGACATTTTTAACATGTAAACAGCACAAAAACCGATTAAACACTGCCACAACGCAGCGTTGTGATTTACTTCTGAAGACCGGCACGCGTAAGAAATCATACGAGCATTTGACCTTGGAATAGCCAATGAAATGTGCCTCCGCTCCCAAAAGTGTGCTATCCCAGAGTCATTCTTCTCATCAGCAATATTATCCCAACGTCTATTTAATTCATTTAATTTGTAGCCATAATGGCAATCTGGGATATACGAACCAACCAAGCATGTTGCCACTTGTGGCAACATGGGCCTGAAGGGGTTAATAATTGGCCATTGACTTCTTAAATATTTGTAGACATGAGGACTAATTGTATATATAAAATACCATAGTTGTACATGAATATCGGTATCGTTCTTTTGCCAAAGTTCTTAATGTTATTTTATGTATAATAAATTGTAATGCTTCTGCGTTAGCATCGTCTACTTTTAATTTTTTTACCAATTCTGAAACAAAGTTCAGAACTACATTTTTTTTGATAAATCGTTACTATTTTTTCTATCTCGGTCATAATGGGAGTTATTGTCTTGTTCGGTCTCTAAAGAAAGAACATTCATCGAACAATCAATGCTATCATTTCAACCGGAAGTGTTTGATGCAGAGCTGTTTCTACCGAACTATGTAGTGTTTCGAGCGGACCGAGACCGTCAGGCTACGGGCCTTTCAAGAGGCGGAGGTGTTATGCTGGGTGTAAATCGTCGTTGGAACTCCCTAAGGCTTGATCTAAACTTCCTCGCCAATAGTGCTCCCAACGTAGACTGTGTGGGTTGTAAGATAAACTTCTTTAATTTTGTTGTTTTTATTATACTTGTTTATATTCCTCCTCATATCAGCAACCCTGAACTGGAAGTATTTATTGACTGCATTGTTGCTGCCGAGCAACTACTAGGCATTAAATTGGTTAATATGGGTGATTTTAATATACCGGATTATGTAAGCAACACTGTAATTGAATCGAAATATGGCTTAATCTGTAACTTAGCAAATATATTAAATGTCAAACGGGCCAATAACGTTTTAAATTCAAATAACCGTTTACTCGATCTGGTGTTTTCAAACATATCTTGCGAGGTTGTACGATATGGTGATGTTCCTTTTGTTGCAGAAGACACACACCATCCCTCTCTTTTCATTACTTTTGAAGCTATTCATCCTTAATTTAATAATTTTCCTATTAATAAGAACAGTCCTAAACAGTACAACTTCAGAAAGGCGGATTTTCCTCGCTTACATAGCTTGCTGCTTGAGGCGGACTGGTCATCAATACTGGAAAGTCAGAACGTCAACACATGTTGTGTAGCACTTTACCAAGTAATGGATACAATTTTTCAAGTCTCTACTCCGCTAAAACGGCAACGCTCAGAGTGACGATGCATATACAAATTATATAAGAAACACTGAGATGAAGATGATTTCTGATCCTTCCACCTTTTGGTCTTGGGGGGCATACCGGCATCCCTGGTACCCTTAAGGAGGTTGACAACGAATACACAGATCCTCAAAGCATTGTTAATGCATTTGAAAATTATTTCCAAAGTGTTTATACTATTTCTTCTCCCAATAAATATGTTAAGTCCAGTGTGTTAAACTCCGATATAATAGGCATTCGCACAATATCCTCTCAAGATATAATACTAGCTAGCAAAAAACTCAAAGACAAACTAACAGCCGGTGTTGACGAAATACCCAGTCTCATAGTAAAAGATTGCGCGGGAGTCCTTTCTGTCCCATTTCTACACGTTTTTAACTTAATACTTGATAAGGGCATTTTTCCGGATACTTGGAAAACAGCAAAAGTCATACCTATTTTTAAGAAGGGTGACAAAACATTGATACAAAATTTTAGACCCATCTTGATACTCTATAATTTTTCTAAACTATTTGAAATTATTCTGCATGATCAGTTATATTCAGGAGTTCGAAAGTTTCTCTCTCCCCGTCAACATGACTTTCTAGATTCACGTTCTTGCACCGCAGAACAGATTGCCCGCGAGTCACTGGATTCCAGGGGACAATTAGACGTTATTGACACAGACTTTCAGAAAGCTTTTGATCAAATCGATCTCTATATCTTGATCCATAAATTGGAGAACTTTGGTATGTCACAACAACTCTTAATAATGTTCAAATCATATCTATTAGGACGTTCCCAGTTTGTCGAATATGAGCACTTCAGATCACCATCATATAATGTCTCTTCTGGTGTACCACAGGGGTCCAATTTGGGGCCCCTGCTTTTTCTCATTTTTATTATTGATCTCCTTGATCTAACTGAATGTCATACACTGGCATATCCAGACGACTTAAAACTGTTTACGAAAATTCAGGCTCTATCAGATTGTGATCACCTACAAAAAAATCTGTCATTGGTAAATGAATGGTGTCTTAGCAATAAACTTGTATTAAATGTATCAAAATGTTATGTAATGACCTTCAGTCATTACATAATTGATGTATAATTGTGCTCTAGATGGTACGGTGCTTGACAGACCGGATAGTAGTATTCGAGATCTTGGCATTGAATTTGACCCTAAACTTACCTTCATTCCCCATATAAATTCTCTAATTACAACTTCCTTCAAAACGCTAGGATTTCTTATACGGAACTCTAAAAATTTTACTGAGACCCAAACAATGATATTATTATATTGCTCTTTCATAAGATCAAAGTTGGAGTATGCCGCAGTGGTTTGGAATTCTATTTATAATTGCCATGTTCAGGCTTTAGAAGCCTTGCAGCTCCGTTTTCTAAAGTATTTAGCTTTTAGGGCAGATGGTGCTTACCCTCCAAGAGGTTGTGATCGCAGTCAGCTTTTGCAGAGATTTAATATATCATCCTTAGCAACAAGAAGAAAAATTCAAAGCTTAAAACTAATATATGGCCTCACTCATAATAAAGTTGACTGTCCATTTCTTCTTGGGGAGTTGCATTTTCGCCTTCCCCGCCTCGAAATACGGCATACTTTGGTGTTCTATCTCAGCACAGCCAGATCAAATATTTTTAGACGGAGTCCGGTATACTTTATGTGTTCAGTCCTCAACTCGGTGTCTCATGCGTGCGATTTGCACTTTGACTCATTGAGTAGCATCATCGATTCCTTTTTAAATCTGGAGTGATCTAAACACTCATTAAGTTGCTTTTGTTAATACATGTAATTTACTTACTTAATTTTCTATTTTTTATTAAATGTTAGATCAACTAACTTAGGTACTGTAATACATATTTAGATTTAAGTATTGTTGCATCTCACAAACAGTTATTTTGTATTTTTCTTTCTTGTGCTTTCACTTAATTTTGTTATTGAATTTCCTCTAAGTGGGTTTTTTACCTGTTGGAAATAAAGGCTATTTATTTATTTATTTAAATTTCATAATTCGTCCAAAATACTTGACAAAAAGGGCGTGTTCTATTTATCAATTTTTATACTTATTAGTTGTTCATATAAAATATTTCTAAATCGGTATTTATTTTAACAGCCCAGGTAATTGTAGGCCCAGTAGTGTTCAGTCCTGAAGAGAGTCCTAGAAATTTTTTCGTCAATCATAAACCACCCTTTCCTTAAATCAAATGTCTTAAACAAAATACAGAACCCTTCAAAAGAATCATAATTTGTGCGCGTTTATGCTTTAACATTTCGCACTTGCTTTCGTCAAGACCCTGCTGAAATCCAATTTCGTCTAGTTCCCGAAGCTTTTCTTCCCTGCTATTTCGATGCGTTATGGTTTTCGATAAGTATTTTGGACAATTATAAAAAATTTAGTTGTTACGCTGTGTTCTTTCAATCTTGGTACATTTAAGTTTACAGAAACGATCTCACCCGTCTTGAAGTCCTGCTGGGATATCTGCCAAATAAAATCTTCTTTTTCAAAATGTCACTCACACACTCGGCTGCTATCATTAGGAACAAATACCCCGCGATGAATGGCACTTTGCTATTTTAATCGGCGTTCTTCAGTTTTCGGGAAGCGAAAGACTCGCACTGTTATGTTGGACCGTTCGGGTAATTACGTTTAGAACCGGGTACACAACATCCGTAAGACATTTTGAAAGCATTTTTTCTAATTCTTATTCTTTGACCTAAATATAACAAAATCAAAAATATCGAGTTTATTGACATGGACGTCCATTATCCCGTCATACTCAGCAGTATGACCACAACCACAGCGATTTGATTTACAGTAATAGATTGGTTAGTAAAAAGGTAATAGATTAAAATTTATTTGTGCGAAGATCTAATTTTTTAATATTGTGCTTATCTTTACTTACGCTAAAACTGGGAACAGGCAGAGCCGACAAAGTTTACCTGGCTTAACTTGGCTCCTAGTTATATGGTAAATAATACATCCACAATTTAACAACAGTAGTGTAAAACAGAGAACGGCCAAAACCATAAAATTAAACAACGACCGACGGCGCCAAAATGATAACAAATAATGACAATTACCAATAACTAGCTATATTGTAGGATCAAATACTTGTGGCTACGTTTATAAATGCATCTCTAAAATATATGCAGCTTTTGGCATTTATATTAATAGTTTTGGTCTATTAGGTAATAGAGTAATAGATCCTTCATAATAGTAATTAATAGATCTATTACAATTGTAATAGAACGGCAACCCTGACATTCAGATGTATGGTTCGACGTCACGGGGGGATACGGTACGAAGCAACGATGCCAGATCGATTTTACTGTTTCATTTTATAGCCTTAATGGAATACTGCTATAAAACTATTTTAGCCATGAATTAATAATAAATTTGAGGTATTTATAAACTTTTTACGAAAAAAAATGTTTTCTCAAGTTTCTTAAAACCAGAGTTTTGGCCTAGTTTCACAACGTCGCTTTAACCGAACAAGCTAAAAATGGCTGAAGACGAATGTAAACCGACAACTGCCGAACGGCAAGAATGGACCACGGAACGTGACGTCACTAAAAATTTTCATCTCATCACCCTGCTCTTGTCTTGTAAGAGGTGTTCACTAATCCCGATAATATCCTTCTCCAATAAAACTATTTTAAGTAGGTAAAATGAATGGTACATCGTAACGCGCAATTCCCGCCTTGGGACCTTGTTTTCCTTACCGATATAATTGTAAATTGTATTTATTTTTCTAGTTTACCCGTCCATATTGCATCGTTTGAATACGATTGTCGTAATAAAAATTTGATTGCGATCCAATAATCTCGATCTAACTGGGACATTAAAATTGTTATGGACAGTTGTAAAACGCATCCGTTGTTTTCATTTTCAACACTGCCACAGGGAAATTGTGTTTTCTTTATTAACGGAAAAATAAACGTACTGTGTTGATTGAAAAATGTTCTGTTTTGATGATATTAACGGCCAGTCAAAATTAATTCAATTTGGGAACTTGTATTTTGAGCTCAATTATTTCACTTTAATGTAAAGAAAAGGGGGGAGTTAATAATATGGTCAAACAGATTCGTAACATCTTGTTTTTTTATATTCAACCGAAATGGCAAATCTCTGACAGAATATCCTTTTGTTTAAATAAGGTTAATAAATTATGTGTACCTACCTAGAGTACAAGGTGTATCTCCTTTATTTTGATAGATAGAAAGTAGCGGTTTTCGCGACAGAGTGCTACTTTTTCGTAAAACTAAATATGCCGTTAACAAAATTATCAAAGCCCTTTTAGTTTTTAAGTTACAGGGTTAAATTTAAAATGTTGCAGCATTTTCAGGCACCCCTCGTACCTCAACTATCAGATAGATTATCGAAAATGTGAAAACTGTTTCTTCCATAACTTTGCCCGTAGAACTCAATTGCGCCTTCGGAATTAGCATACAGGGTCAGGTCAAAAAGTTATCGAACCCAACTTTTTTTTTAATAGAACACCCTGTATATATAGATAGATGGTAGTTTTCTGAAACTAAATGCATAATTTAATACTAGGCCATGAATAACAATAATAAACAATTGAGAGTTAATATATATATTGATAACGAAGAATTGGATATAGATATCTTCTTATATAAAAATACCTATAGAGTTTTTTTATGACAGTAACATGACAAATCAGAATAGCATAATCTAATAGAATGGACCTATCCAAATACGAAAATGACAAATAGAAAATTGTAGCACGTAGGGTTTTCGTGTTAGAGTTGTAGAACCATATCGAATGTTACAATACTTAATATCTATAGAAAAAATGATTTCAGAAAATTCTTAACCCTGTTTATTGACTATGTTTACAGTTTTCGCCTATTAAACATACAATACATCTAAGAGAAAAGCAAACGAGAAAAATATTGACTTAAAAGACTAAATAAACTTTATTTTTTCCGTTTATGAGGAGTTCTCTCTTCAAAAACCAACAGTAGTCACCCATCATGGCTGGATCCCACAAATCGCTATAACTTTTAAGTCCTCACATATCTGCCATTTATACTTATTGTAGTTTATTGTCTCCAAAATCATAATTTTCTTTCATTGCAACTGAATGGGCAAATTTCCATTATGCAATAACACAGCTTTTAAGCTATATTTAGATCAGTCTATGAATAAGCGCCACTCACGGGGAGAATGTTCAATATCAAGTTCCTGCATTAAACTGTCTATATCAGTACACGCGCACAACGAATTTTCCATTCTGTAGAATACAGAAAACCTAGCATTTCTTTTTCTGAAATTCGTAATTTTTGTTTCTTTGGCCAATAGGTTCCATTCCTTAAGACGGGAACCCAGAAGTTCTGACTGTTGCTTAGATAACCCCAAATCACGTACTAAACCATTTAATTTACTTTGAACAATCAAATGTGGCTCGCCGGAACTGGGACCTGTGGTAAAAGTGGGATCGGTGGACTGTTCTTCTGAGCTGCCTGATGATGCGTTATCTCCATTATCTCCCAAATCAATACCTTGCCAACTTAAAGGCGCAATCGGCACTGGCAGATTTGCCTTTTAGCCGCCCCACAATAAAATTGTTTACTTGCCAATATAAAAGGTTCTAATTAGGCTATTAAAAAATGGAACGTATTAGGGCTTTCTGAATATTTTTTTTATTATTGGGAGGGTATTTCCATTGTGAAAATAATGAGCTGGCCTGTGTTAGAAAAAACTTGTCGGCCAGTGTAATCAAAATAAAACAAGTGAATCGTTTTCAAACCTACAGGCTTTTTTATACTTCTCTGTTGACAAAACACAGGTGACATCACATTGATGTCCAAGCAAGTAGCAATGTCGCCATGTTGCCTTGGAACTAGTTGACACCTTCTCCAAAACATTTTAAAATTAAATATCTCAAAAACCCTTTCGAATTTACCGATGGTTTATAAGAATATTTTGTTTAAAATCGTTCATACTATCCTATGTTAAAATATTTGTAGTCAAACCCCTAACACCCTGTATACTGGAATTAAGGCAATAAGTTGAAACTTAACCCAGATTTTATTTCCAACTCTATTCTAACAGTAAATTAAGGAGAAATATTTTTAATTGTATAAATAACCAAGGAGGATACTTAAAAAACATGTAAAATCTTTTTGAAATATTTTTACCCCTATTATGCTTCATTTTTTTCTTCTCTTCATATGCTATAATTATTGGAATAAAGCAGTGATTTTTCTTTTAATTAGTAATGACATTATGAGTTCACCTATATCGAAATGTCACAACGACAGTATTAAAATCAAATGTTTATTTTCCAGGCCGCCTTAATAACATATATGGCCGATTGCAGAAAGCTCAATTAAAGTTTCGAATGTTTAACGGAATGTCAAATTTGACAGCGGGTTCCTAGATTTCTGTAAGCAGCTTGTCAAATCCGAAAGCTCGGTTAAATATTCTAAGCAGCAATTAAGTATTGTGCAACCGGGGGAAGGTAGGTATATTTTATTTTCTACTTGCTGAAGAGGGGGGTAGACCTTCCCCCGAAATGTCCGGAAAGCCAGATATTTTTCTGTCTCGTTCCTCGAGTCCATTTAAAATGTACCTAGAACTCAGGACTACAATAGGATTATTCATAGATTATCGAATTGAAAGAACACAAAAACGTTAGTAAATTCTGTTGCGGTCGTATCTCATTTCTTGCCTCGTAAAAATTCACAATAAAATTCTTTCGTAACGCTGATTCACAATGTCCGACGAGGTGCAATAAAAATGTTTCGCTCTCATCATTTGCCAAAATAAATATGGCGGGGCATTGTTATTGGGATATCTTCTAATTATAGCGGTTTATAATTAAAAATGAATACAGGCGGGCTTGCCTAGAATTTGTTATTCATTAATGTCTAATTTATTTAGGGCAATAGTCCTTTTAAATAATAAGGTTTTTGTTCTAATAAAAAGAAGTAATAAGTTAATTGGTTTAACACAATCATATTAGGGGTATGTGCCAACATGGTTCCTCTATTTTTCACATTCTATCGACCAATGTTTACGATAAAACAAGAAGTGGGGATGGGCCATGTTCAAGCCGTGGCCATTTGTTGATGAATGCCAGTGGCGGCGCGAGTTTTCGCTTCCCGCATAAGGAAATATCATTAATCGTGAAAAATCATGGTTCCGGGTTTTTACAAATCTTCATGTTTTTCCATTACTGTCGGTCGGTCGGTCTGTTCCGGTATAGCTAAAAAATCCACTTACCCGATTAACTTTAATTTTATTTAATTTTCCACAAAAATTACGTCTGATACAATATAATATTGGTATGATTTCAATATGGAGAAATAAAATGACGACCTGTTAAAATATTTGATGTACGAAAATGAAGAAATGGGCCATGCTTTATTATCGTTGACAAAAGGAAGGATTCTTACCTATTCCTTAATGAGGTAAATAGGCATTTTTTACAAATTTCAAAGAAATAATAGTTCCCTACTTCATTATCTAAAATCAAACCGTTAAGTTAGGTAAGTTTAAAAGGAAATTAGTTATTTATATATTATTAGAGTTTAGTTTTTGGCTATGTTTGCCTTATGTCACTGTCATTTTGTACTTGTGATATTTAGAAAAATTATTTGTTCAGTTGTTGAAAATGTCATCCTAAACCTGTAACTGTCAAGTTAGACCTTGTATAAATTTAAACCTCTTTAGTGAATACTATTGTTAGAGTTTTAAACTATAATCAGTGCTTTTAACGCGCTTTTATTGGCTTCCTACTCGTCTCTTTGTATGTTTGTATGTCTGGTTCAAATCTTGTAATGGATTTTTCACCACTTCCATTACAGATTATTTTCAAATTTGACATGCATACACTCTCGGATCTAAAAAATCCGAATCTTTTTAGTCAAAACTGAATATTCCACTCATGTACAAATTTTCCCTTAAGACTGGTGGTGTTTTCGAAAAATTATAGGGGAAATACCACGTCGTCTAGGAAACATGGTGTTTCCACTTACCTGGTTAGGTGTGGTTACATACCTAACCAAAAAATGAAATCTTGACAATATGAAACCTGCTTTTGAGAGACGCTAGAGTCCCTAGAAACTGATTTTTTTTAAGTATGTTTCAAACACTTTTGAAAAGTTGTCAATATGAATAATCGCTTTGGGCTAGTTCAAGAAGAGGAAATTGATGAAAATATAATTGGAAGCAAACCAAGAAACACCGTTAAATCCAAGAAGAGCATCTGGAGACAGTTTATGTCATTCTGCGATGAAAAAAACTATACGTTTGACCAAGATTCTCCAGTATCCCAACTAGCAATGATTTTGAAAAGCTGGGCCTGCAATATGCGAAAAATGAACGGGGAGGAATATAAAGAAGGCACGGTAAAAATTATTTGGAATGTGACAACGAAATTATTGATGGAAAGGCATTTCAATGAATAAAAAATTAAAATAAATCCCTTCGAGCAGATCGAATTCAAATCGGCCCGAAACGCAAAAAATGCCAAAAGGAGACATTTGCAAGGTATTAAAGGGGAACGCAGAGAATCGGCCGTTTTTTTAACATACAATGAATCAACAAGTATCCAATATCAGTGACTTTTGCCAAACTTAACCTCAAACAGGTTTGCATGTGCTTGAATTTAATTGTGACTTATCGTTTCTGCGATGTCTGGTAAATGTGCAGAGTGTAATCTGCTGTGCACTTTTAAGGATCCCCCAAAAAATCCTGGTGAAAACTTTGGTTATCCTTGCGACTGGTGCAAAGTAATAAAATGTAAAAAGTGTGCGAACATTGGATCCAGCGAAGTTCATGCCATTGCTACTGCAAGTCGTTCTATCCCTTATATATGTAAGGATTGTGCCCCTAAACTTAATAATGTTTACGAGTTTGAAGCCAGAGTTACCTCTTTGGAGCAACAATTTAAGGAGGTACAATCCGAGACCAACAAAGTTGTTAGCTTCATGAACACTATGAAATCTATTTGTGACGATATTAAATCTCTGAAGCAATCTTTTCAAAATTCATTTGAAGAGCTCAAAGCAGATATTTCTTGAGCTCTTTTCCAATCTCAGAGCTAGGTGCAAGGCCCTTACGGATATTTGCTATCAAAATTATATTTTAAATTTAGATCATTTACTTTTTACTAATCCTAAGAGCTTCTGGTGTAAGTTCAATGATAAAAGAGCGATACATAGTATTCCCAATTTGATGTACCATGATGAACAGGAGTTTTTGGGCTGTGAAAGTATTGCAGAAGGGTTTGCCCAGTTTTTTGAGACAGTGTATAGTCAGGTTAATAATTCCTTTAATAATATGCCTTTTCGTCAGGCTAATGAGAATATGACCATTCCTAATCCTCTGCTGTCGCTTGAACTGGTTTTTGATAAAATCTCCCGATTGCCACCCAAGGTTAGTTCAGGTCCTGATGGTGTACCCAACTATTTTTTGAAGAACTGTGTGTGTACACTTACCTACCCTCTTTTTATTTTGTTCAAGAGATCCTTGGATTTATCAATATTTCCGACGCAATGGAAACATAGCTTTGTGTTACCTATATTTAAATCAGGGGACAATAATATAATATCTAATTATAGGAGCGTGTGTATACAGTTTGCAATTCCAAAACTTTTAGACAGCATTATTTATGACCATATCTATTTTTATAGTAAGGAATTGTTAATAAGTGAACAGCATGGTTTTAGTCTTGGTAAGTCTACTGTGACCAACTTGTTAGTGTTCCAGACCGATCTGTTGAATGCTATGGAGAGAGGTCAGCAGGTGGATGTTGTGTACACGGACTTCTCCAAGGCATTTGACAGGGTCATCCTGAGTATTTTGCTAAGGAAATTGGGGCTCTTTGGCTTCTCTGATTCTGTGGTGTCTTGGTTTGCTAGTTTCCTGTCTGGAAGAACTCAGCAGGTGCGTCTAGGTAGTTCAAGGTCAAGGAGTATTAGTGTTCCCTCTGGTGTACCTCAGGGAGGTCATTGTTCACCTTTACTATTTAGTATTTTTATAAATGACATTAAAATGTGTTTTAAAAACAGTAAATTCTTGCTATTCGCAGACGATTTAAAATTTTACAGGGAAATTAGTTCAAAAGAAGATATGATTCTATTGCAGGAAGACCTGAATAGGCTGAATGAGTGGTGTGTTAGTAATGGATTATCCTTAAATGTGGGAAAATGTAACTTCATTAGTTTTTACAAAAGAAATAAAAAACTAGATTCGTCTTACAGTATAGATAACATTGACCTTGAGTACACTGAAGTTATAAAAGATTTGGGTATTTACTTTGATGAGCAATTGAGTTTTGATTGCCAAATTAATACTATCGTACTCAATTCTTCTAGAGTCCTTGGCTTTGTTCTGCGTAATTGTAAGGAGCTGTCTTTAGAAACCTGTAAAAGGTTATACATGTCACTGGTTGTCTCTTTATTGGACTATGGATCAATAATCTGGTCTCCCTATTACATGAACAAGTCTCTGGCTCTGGAAAGAGTACAGAATAAATTCATTCGATTTTGTCTGTATAAACTTAATATAAGAATTCCTGATGATCATGTATATGATGATGCAATGAATGTATTAAATATTAAAAGTTTGCATGATAGGCGGACACAGAGTGATTTATTGTTTGTGTTTAAACTTTTAAATGGGCACATAATTTGTCCTGAACTTATTGGTAGGATTTCATTCAGTGTTTCATCGCGTAATCTGAGGGTTAACCGACTGTTTTCTTTGCCTCATCATGGCACCAACTATGCTATGCATTCGCCTGTCGAGAGAACACTAAATCTAATTAATTCTAAAGATATCGAAATTTTGGGCATTCCCTTATCTCACTTTAAAAATCTTATCAGGGAAATTATCTGATAATTTTGTATAATATGTGATTGGTCTAGTTTTTATGTTAATGTAGGTGCTTAAATACTGTTTATTTGATGCTGTTATAAATACCTTACTTATTTTAAGACTGTTGTTGGTTAGGTATTACTAGTTTATTTTATCTAAAATTGTATTCTTTTTTTTTGTAATGGGGTTGATCCCGTCTATTAAATAAATAAAAAAATAAAAAATTAAAAAATCTAATCGAAGCTTGTGATGAATCAACTCCAGAGGGTTTACAAAAGAAGTGTTTTTTTCTTTTGTCGTATGAATTAGCCTGGAGAGGAGGAGAAGGTGCAAGAGCCGAAACAACTTTTTTCAAAGAAGAAACTGACAACTTCGGAGGAAAAACATGTAGAATTCAATACAACCCTGTTTTTTTCTAAAACATGTCAAGGTGGTGGCCGAAAATTCGCCGATTCGAAGTGGTTGGTGAGAAACGAGAGAAGTCCCAGCTTTCGCCCAGTAAGAATTTATAAAGAAGATAAAAGAAAAAGTATCTCCAACACTCGACTATTTTTGACGCCAAACCCCCATTGGAAAATTTCCGGAATATGGTAGAAAAACAGCCCAGTAGGAGAAAACGAGATTTCAACTTGGACAAAAAAACAAGCACAGAAATCAGGCCTCAATACTACAAAAAAATTACCAACCATTCCCTCAGAGCTACTGCCGTGTCCAAGCTGGCCAAAAGCGGATTGTCGGAGCAAAACTTGATAAAAATTACAGGTCATTCGAATGCGAAATCCCTATCAAGTTATTTGCAAATGGATCCAGGTCACCACAAACAAATTATTGAAAAAATGAGGGAACCCGGAAAAGAACCATCTCAACAGCACGTTCATCCAGCCCCTGTAGCAGCATCACCCAGCACAAGTACAAGTAGTGGTCTGACGGCATCTTCTACGTCGTCGCAAAACAACAATGTTGTTAATAATTATCAGAACTGTACCTTTTTTTATACAATCAATAATTAAAATTGAATATTTAGATTTATATTAAGTACTTTTCAATATTTAGACAAACAATTTTATTAGTACATATATTATTATTCAATTTGTGTTCAATTTGTTACAAAATTCAAATTTCTGAGCTTGAAATAGGTATGTATTTAATATTTAGTTAATAAAACTTAGTTTGCCTGTATTTGGTTCGTGGAATATTCCTCCTAAATACCATTCGTGCTTAAAAAATTAACCAGATAATTTTCCACTCATGCGTGTTTTCTCTACAAATTTGCAAAATTATAAGAAAACACGCATTCGTGAAAAATTATCGGAAATTTTTAAGCACTCGTGGTATTATCCCCGAAAGTCGTTGCCTAGGAAAATTTAAGAGTGTCAGCATTTAAAAATTCAAAATAGCGGTGCCAAAATGACAATGTCAACAGATCGGACGGATGATTTTAACATTCCTAGGGATTATTTAAGAATGCACAACAAAAATGAAAATGGTGGCGCCAATATACCGAACGATTTTTGTCATTTGTACAGATTCGGCTGAAATATCAGTATCTAGAAGTATTTAAGAATGAAAGTTATGAAATTTTAGTCAATATTTGAGAATTAAAAATGGCGTCACCAACATAAGACACTAATTTCAAAGTGTTTGCAGATTTAATTAAAATTCGGAATTTAAGGGTATTTAAGACTGCACATCATACATTTTTGTCAACATTTTAAAAATTCAAGATTGTAATGCCAACACAGCGGCGGAGTTTTAACATTTGTACAGATTTGAGAATACATATCATACATTTTTAGTAAATATTTAAAAAATGAGAGTAGGAATGCCTAGATTATGAGCCAATTTTAACATTTATAGAGATTTGATCAAAAATCAATATTAAGTATGTAATTTATACATTTATATACGGAACTGAGAAAACATATTTTTTTGCAACTAGAATACTTTCCTCTTGCGAGGAAAGTAAAAAAAGCGAGCGCTATAAGATAAGAATAGAATAGCCAATTTAATTAAAATTTAAAAAATAAAAGTTTTTTTTTAATTTTCAATATCCTAAATCTTAAATTCTAACCAGTTTTAGAACACATTTTTACTTTTCATACCCAAAGAATCACCGTTTAAATTCCTTTACCTGGCAACACATATAAAAAATTGGCCCAACTCAAGTGAAAATTAAAAAAAGGCACGAATCATCCCAAACTCTATTATTTCCCCAGATTTCATCCAAAATCAAGTGATTTTCGAAATCCCAGTACGTTTTTTTGAGCGTGACACGCCCTTTGATTATTTTAATATAGTATAGATACAGGGTGTCCCGAATTGCAGTGTCCAAACTTTAACAGCGCATTCTACATTCAAAATAAGCCCTAATTTTCTATATAAACATATATCGGCAAATGCTTCGTTTTCGAAATACAGGGTGTTAAAGTTTTAAGAAAAAAATTGTTTTTTAGTCATTACTTTTTTATTACTCGAGATAATTTGGTAAACAGCCTTGGAGTAACAAAAGGCATTTTTTGATTTGAAATATTTTTTAATTTTTCATCAGTGGCGTCCGTACGGGATTTTTTATTGAATATTCTTGAAGAAAAAATGGTACTCTACTGCTTTTTCTGAAAACAAAAATCATTCCTAAAATCCCCACTCAGTTTGGAGCAAATTTGATCCCTTGTCTTTTTTTCGTGCGGTGTAAGGATTTCGAGTGAAAAACTAAAAACCATTTTTATGTATGGCATAGTTAAAATTTCCATTATTGTTAATTTCAGTAGCAAAACCTTTAAGGTGGGATTGTAACACCAAGTTTTTAAAATTATTTGGTTTCCGATATTTATTTCATGCATTCCGGGTGAGTTCATAATTTCTGAACAACGTATGTAGGGTTTCTAAAATAAAAGCTTGTCTGACAACTAAGGAGAAATGACGTCATCGACCCGTTGTAATGGAGATTTGCATTATGTTTGGGTTATCAGGGTGACATCACAGAAGTTAGCAGGCAACCTATTAAAATCTAATGTCCTTGGTACTTACCATCATTCCTTCATTGTCGACTCTTGGTATGCCATGATTGCATTTTTGTGATAATTGAACAATTGCTAGGTTCGTCTTTAAAGTATGACAGATGAGTTTATAATTTTAAAATCGTCGATTCATTTTGTAAAACGGTAATTAGAATTAATTAAAGATGATACTTCATTTTACAGAAAGTACTCTTTATTAACTAAGTTCGTAATTAATTTTACAAAAACTAGAATTCATAACTTTAATTAACTTAGATCGTGAAAAAAATTTATAGAGCACTTTAAATATCATTAAGGATTAATGTGGTCCTTAAAATTCACAATAATTGCTCAAAATGAGCTCTCTAACTTCGACACATTTTCGGCATCTGCTCTGAACTGTGTCAGTGGCATGGCGTATAAAATTCGTATTGGCTCGCAAAGTTTCACAGGCTTGCTCTATCCTTAGAATCAGTTCTTCTCTTGTATGAAATGGTGTGGAATAAACTAAATTTTTCAAATAACCCCACACAAAGAAGTCGACAGGTGTTAGGTCATGGGAACGTGGTGGCCAGGCTGTAGCTCCTAATCGTCCAATCCACCGTTCTGGATAATTATTATTTAACTACTCGCGATTTACAAGTGCAAAATGCGCGGGAGCCCCGTCGATTTGAATCCAGAATTCGTTTCTAAGATTTAGAGGAATATTTTCTAGATATTTAAATAACTCATTTTGCAGAAAATTATTAAATAACTGTCCATCTAGGCGTGGTAGTAGAATATGGGGCTCGCAAAAAATTTCATTTATTACACCACATCAAACATTAACAGAAAATTCTTACTGAAACGCTCTAGTTAGTACAATACGTGGATTGTCATGGCTTCAGATTCGTAAATTATGGAAATTTACTGAACCGCTTCGGGTAAATGTGGCTTCATCAGTCCATAAATTTTTTTTTGAGAAGTTCTCGTCTTCCTCTATTTGACGCAAAAAACAATTGCAAAAACTGACACGTTTTTCGGCATCACCAGGTTGTAAGTTTTGAACTGGCTGCATCTGAAATGGCTTCCTGTGATCTTTCCTCAAAACGCGATGAAGCTTATTTTTAGAAACAAAAACTGCGTTGCCTTGTAAATTATGAGCTGCTCTTCGTAGGCTTAATGTCCTATCGTTGTCAAACTTATTTAAAATTACGTTTCGATATTGTTCATTTCTCCTACCTTCGTTTTTCGGATTCTTTTTAAGTCCAAAATTCCTAAACATTAAATGCGTTTTAATGAAAACTTGTTTGCAAGGTAATCTTCATTGGTATTCCCGTACTGCTGCATTTGCATTTCCATTACAGAAACCATAAACGAAATGAATATCAGCATACTCAAAGTTACTGAATAACACCATTTTGAAATCACTAGTTAGACTGATAATTACCTTTTTGTATAAACTGTAATGTACCTGACATTTATTTACTCTAAAAACTCAAATGTCACACTTTAAAGACGAAACTAGCAATTGTTCAATTGTCACAAAAATGCAATCATGGCATACCAAGATGTTAAAGGTTTTGCCACCGAAATAATTAACAATAATGGAAATTTTAACTATGCCATACATAAAAATAGTTTTTAGTTTTTAACTCGAAATCCTTGCATCGCACGAAAAAAAGGCAAGGGATCAAATTTGCTCCAAACTGAGTGGGGATTTTAAGAACGATTTTTGTTTTCAGAAAAAGCAGTAGCGTACCATTTTTTCTTCAATAATATTCAATAAAAAATCCTGTACGGACGCCACTGATAAAGAATTAAAATATATTTCAAATCAAAAAATGCCTTGTGTTACTCAAATGATGTTTACCAAATTTAATAACAATATCTCAAGTACTAAAAAAGTTATGACTAAATAACAATTTTTTTCTTAAAACTTTACCACCCTGTATTTCAAAAACAAAGCATTTGCCTATATATGTTTATATAGAAAATTAGGGCTTATTTTGAATGCAGAATGCGCTGTTAAAGTTTGGACACTGCAATTCGGGACACCCTGTATATTCTATAATTATTTTAATTCTCTGATAGGAAAAACTACTGTAATCGTCAAAAAAATTACTTCAGAGTCTTTCTTGTATCATTTCGCTTCTGAGGAATTTCACATGGCCCCCGACAAAATAAACGTTCTATTATACTGAACTTGATTGGTCAATACGTTATGTGACCCAAAATAAGTGAATAAGGTATCTTCCATTAGACATGTCTCCTGGAATAGGAAATCTTGAATTGAAAAAACATGGTTTTCGGCATCTGGAATGTGAAGATCTGAAAAAACCTTTGACGAGGGAAGTAAAAATGTAAATTTAATTATAAACGGTGAACGGATTTCAATTCCTTCTTTTTTGAAGCCGGTTCAAAAACAATTAATTACGAGGAAATATCCATTTAAAATCAATTTTCCTTCTCTATAATTACATCCGTTTACCCTGTTAAAATCCAATCGCAGCTCAAATCGAAACGACACCAGTGCAGAACATCAATTACTCGTCATATTAACGTCGACCGAAAACCGAATTATCCGCGAAATTAAAAGCTCGTTATCCTTTAATTTCACATCGCTTAAAACTAATGCGGTATTATGACCTCTGTCGAATCGATCCAGGCACCCAATTCGATGTTCTGGCACGGGTCCAGCTTTCCACGGACCCATACGTGCCGTAAAAGAATTTTCGTGTCCCCGTGCTTTTACGTCACGACAAACACGCCAGGCTACTGTGAAGCTGTCAGAAAAAAACTGTCCTATGCACAGGGTTATCCCATTTTAGGCACATTTACTGGGTATATTCCTTATTTTTAAAGACAGAGGGTTGCTGTTTTCGCTGCGTTACTTTTTTGTGAAATTAAAGATGGCGCCAGCAGAATTATTCTGCCTAGTTACCTATAAAAATATAGCAAAAAGTAATGGATATAACGATAATTTTGTACATAAATTAGTAAATAGATATAAGCATAAGAAAATACTGGAAACTCACATACGCATACATGTTAATCTAAATAATATTTAACCAACGAAACAATCCGGATTTCGCCCTAAACATAGTTGCGCGACGGCGATGGCGGATGTTACTGACGATATCTTTTCCGCTCGGGACAATAACGAAATCACAGCATTAATTTTACTGGATTTTAGCCAAGCATTCGATGTTTTAAATCATAAAATATTAATTTCTATGTTACACTATATAGGGTTTTCGGTAAATGCGTCAAACATTATTAAATCAAACAAACAAACAAACAAAAGTATGCTTTATTGCCGCAGAAAAATTTTACAATTTTATGGACAAAGCAAAATATACCTAAAAATAAGACATATCAAAACATTAATCGAAAATAATTTCGACAGGTCAGTGCTTTTTTTTAAAAATGTAAATTATCAATTTACCAAATCGTAAAACACACGTTAGAATTTAACATAACATTGCAAACAGTAAATGAATCATGATAACCTTATAAAAGTAAACGAACACACATGTACGAGGTGAATAATTTCGATGACATTGAAATCAAAATTGCAACTATGCGACCTTAAACTCTATGTTATTATAGTTATACAAATAATTGTGATGTTAAACAGAAGGTATATTGAACTAGTGTAGAATGTAGTATACAAAAAGAATTAAATTGTTTTTAATCCAATACCTAACAAAAATAATTAAGTTTTAGGTGAATGTTCGACAGTTCTTTTCCCTATATAATGATTTACAAAATTCTATGCTACGAGTTAGGACATGACTCACAAAAGATTTAAGTAAACAAGCGAGTTTAGTGACAATTTAAAGAGACTTACTCACTGAAAAAAAATCATTAACGCTGTAAAATGGTCCCTCAATGAGGTATGCTTTGGTGTTTTTTCGAAATTGTGCAAGCATAGGGATAGATTTTAAATGTACTGGCAGATTGTTGTAAAGTTTTATGGCGTTGTAAATAATTGATTTTTTTATTAATTCTGTGGAAGGAATGGGAAGATAAATATCATGCCTAGAGTTTCTGGTAGGGTATACATGTTGTGGCCTTTCTGGGAGGGTGTTTATATGTTTTCTCAGCAAACATACCGTTTCCAAAATAAATAATGCAGGAAGTGTTAATATTTCATGTTTTTTGAAATAGTATTGGCAGTGAGCTCTATTATTTAGACCAAACAAATAACGAATGGCTCTCTTTTGAAGCATAAAAATACTACGAAATTGCTCGGTGGTACAGCAGCCCCAAAAGGGAAGGCCATAGCGGAGGTGGGATTCAAATAAAGAGAAATAAGTAAGTCTGGCAGAAGGAACGTCTAGTTCTTTTGAAACTGATCGAATGGCGAAGCAGGCGGTAGAAAGTTTTTTAGTTAAGGTGTCAATATGATTAGACCGTTTTAGGTTGTTATTTATATTTAAACCCAGGAATTTAACCGACTCTACGTATTCAATATTGCTGTTATGTACCTGAAGTGGTTGTAAAGTTCCCTTATAAGATAACGCCACCGTTTTATCGACGTTAAAACAAAGCATATTGGAATCGGACCAAGCCTTTATTATAACCAAGTCTTTGGAGATACTAGAGTGTAAAGACGTTGTATCAAAATCACTCCATGTTATGCTTGTGTCATCAGCAAAAAGGGAGATTCTTCCATTAATTTTAAGGTTCGTGATATCATTAATGTATAACAAAAAAAGAATAGGTCCCAAGACTGAACCTTGAGGGACTCCACTTGTAATCAACTTACAATCAGAATCGGAACCATTAGCCCTTACAAGTTGTTGCCTTTTCCCAAGATAAGATTTGAACCAATTTAAAGAAGTACCACGAATTCCATAAAAATTTAGTTTGTTTATCAGAATTTCATGACTAACACAATCAAAGGCTTTCGCATAGTCACAAAAAACTGAGGCAGTTGGGTGGTTGTTATTGAGAGATAAGTAGACACCTCTAAGCAACGTGAACATGGCGTCACTGGTGCACTTGTTGGGTAGAAATCCGAACTGATCCGGGGATATTATCTGATGTTTCAGGAGAAATGGCATAAGATGGTTCTTCAGTAGCCTTTCGATGATTTTTGATAGCACTGGTAGTAGTGCAATTGGGCGATAATTGCAAGAGTTAGTTTTTTCGCCGCCTTTATGAAGTGGAATAATTATAGCTGTTTTAAGGCAATCAGGGAATACACCTTTTATAAAGGACTCATTTATTAATGTTGTAAGGGCCTCTATGACTGGGAGTGGCATGTTCAGGAATATTCTAATTGATAGGCCATCAGTGCTACACGAAGATTTACTTTTGATATTATTTATTACCTTCAATAGTTCAGTGTTGCTAACGGGACTTAAGAAAAAGCTATCAGCTAAATTTTTTGGAGGGAGGGAGAAACGAAAGAGGGTCCAAACTTGGCGAGATACTAGAGGTAACATTTTTGCTTACATTAATAAAATAATCATTTAGATCATTAGCCCCTGGCAAGATCTGAGTCACAGGGTTTGATTTATTTCTGAGGTTATTGATGATGGACCAGGTTTCTTTTGAAACGTTATTAGAGTTTGTTAGACGTTTTCGGTAGTGTAATTTTTTTGCTGACTTAATAAGAGTAGTGTAGATCCTCCTATAATTAGAGATATAGTCGAGAATAAGAAAGGAGTCGGTGAATTTTTTTATATATGAGAGCGAGCGCATATTTTTAGCAGAAATTCGTATTCCTTTCGTGGTCCACGGTTTATGCCGCTTAGGTTTGATATTCTTAAGCGGGAAGGCCTTGTTAAAAGCACTTAAAGTTTTATTTAAAAAAGTTCTGAAGTTTGTGTTGACATTATCAGATTCAAAATTCCAATTGGTGTTAAAGCAAATATTATGAAATACTGAGAAATTTGCGGCCGAGAAAATTTTGCCCCGATGGCGAGATCTTGGTAAGGGCCTAATAGGTAAACTAAACCTGGAAATTACCGCCTCGTGATCGGAAAGACCTGAGTTATAGACCTGTGATTGCACCTCTGATGGAGAAAAACCAGACGCCATGTAATCGATGATAGAAGAAGAGTTTTTTGAAATTCTAGTTGGCGAGGATACATGCATTGAAAGACCGAAAGAGTCGAATATAGAAATTAGATATTTCTGGATGGCACAAACAGTAGCATAGTCAATATTAAAGTCCCCGCATAGAATTTTTTTACCTTTAATCGGTAGACTGTCTAGCAAACTTACCAGGCTATTTAAAAATGATTGTACATCAGAGTTTGGTGATCTATAAATACAAATTACATAAAGATCAAGGTTTTGATTATATACCATAGAGAATTCAAAAGAGCTATCCGCTAACAAATGATCATATTTAGATACCGACATGAAATCTCCATTTAGGGATAGAATCAGTGTTCCCCCATGAGCTGAGTTTTTTCTGTCACATCTAGCTATTGTGGTATACCTCTCAATATAAAAGGGTTCGTTTAGATTCAGCCTCTCCAATAGAATTCAACGTGTAAAAATTGATCAAAATTATTCAGATTTTCTTAAAGTTGATTCTGGGGTTCCTCAAGGCAGCATTTTTTAGGACCTCTTTTATTTAGTATCTATACATGCACTTTCCATATACATTTTAAATACTGTCAGTACCATCTGTACGCCGACGATACCCAGCTGTATTTATCTTTTAAACCTTCTGACTATAATCAAGCCATTATTATATTATTAAAATTATCTTCGATTTAGATCAATTGCTTAAAATATCCTCTAAACACATGCTAAATTTGAATCCGTCTAAGTCGGTTGTTCTCTTATTTGGTAATAAAAATATTCTTAATGAAATAAAGCCAGATATGGCTATAAGCATAGAAAATCAACGTTTAAATGTAGTTGAAAGAGCAAAAAGTTTAGGTCTTGTTTTAGATTCACATCTTCGATTTAGTTCTCATATTTCTCACATTCTTAAAAAAACGTACTGCTTTCTGAAATCATTGTTTCCGCACAGACACTACCTTGATCAATCCACTAAAAAGGAGGCTCTGTGATTCATTAATATTATCACATTTTAAGCATTGCGATCATATATATGGTCCATGTTTTGATAGTTATGACTTACGAAGACTTCAAAAAGTGCAGAACAGCTGTATTCGATTTATCTTTGGTATTAAGAGGAGAAACAGGGTAACCCACAAACTTAAAGAAATTTCATGGCTAAATATGTATAACCGACGTAAGCTCCACGCCCTTTGCTTTTATTATAAATTACTTAAATTTAAATCACCTCCTTATCTGCATAACAGAATCACTTTTCGCACGGATGTACATCATTTGAATTTACGCAGGAATACCTTAACGATTCCGCGCCATACAACTGAAATATTTAAGAGATTCTTCTCCTATAACATTGCTTTAAATATAAATTCGTTGCCTCCAGATTTATTACAAATTTCTACGTCATTACAAAGTTCTAAAAGAAACATTACTTCTCAGTTAGTTCATTCTCAATAGCATTTAAATTACTCTCAGCCTTACTTTTCCTTCTCGTTCTTCTTTGCTTTTCTTTCTCCCTTCTTTCCTTTCGTGTCTTCATTTTTTATAATTGTAGCATTTATTGTTGTATTTTTATTAACTAGCTACTTGCCAAAATGTCTTAATATTAGTTTGTAGCCGCATTGGTAGAACAGAATCTGGACTTCAGAAGTCTGAAATGCGTGCTTTTATGTGCCTTACCTTTGTGATTTTTAATTATGTTTTTATATATGTATACATGTGGTAAATAATAAACGTTATTATTATTATAAAATCTTAAAAGATGCCACTATTCTTCAAGCACCTGAGGCTCCCAATAAGTTCATAGTAATCCCATAGGATCCCAGAGATACGAGAGGTACTAGAAAAGTATTTAAAAACGGTTTTAGAGTAGCCTACAAAACGGAGAACAGTTTGAAAAATCTCCTTGGAAACCCTAAAGACAAAGTCGACTTGAAGGAGAGGAGTCGCATCTATAAAATTAGCTATAATGACTGCGATCTAAAACATGTTGGGCAAATTAAACGCTCCATAAACATTCGTTGTGTGTGTGGGAGAAAGAGGACGCTCAATATCAACTAGACTTAAGGAACATGAACGATCTATTAAAAAGAAACAAATTGTTCAATCTGCTGTAGCTGAACACCAGCATAACATTGGCCATTTCATAAATGTAAAGGAAACCAAGGTTCTAGCATCGGTTCCAGGTTTTTATAAACGAAAAGTTAGAGAATCTATTGAAATATTTAAACATACAAAAAATTTCAATAGAGACACGGGTTACGGTCTACATCACACGTGGAAACCGATCTTAACACAGGGTCACGGTTCGGCGAGCACAAGTCGGCTATAAAAGTCCGCCTGAATCTCTTCGAGCTCATTCAGTGTTCAGATCTCGTGGAGTAAAGATCCCTGAAGATGCCTCGTGCAATCGAAGGCGAAACGTCGGATAGTAATTCCAATTTGACACGGTCTAATCCCAAGAACCATGATTTCTTAATTGACCAAAGCCGTGAAAGCTTCCGTTCCATATAAGTTACTTTAGTTTATAACGTAACAAGTTGTGGTGTAGTGTGGTTAGAACTCTTGTATTTTGATTTATTTTTCAACACAGCTTCCAATGTTAGGATGTAAAAATATTGGTAAATTTTTTGTATAAATCCTTTATGTTTACCACGTTTATTGTCACAGAAAAACTAAATAATGTTTACTCTTTTTGATTAAAAATATTTTTTTTGGATTTTCATTTCAAGATGTTTCATTTCCTGGATATTTGTAAATATAGAAATATTTAACACCCTATATTTCGATAACGAATCATTTTTGGATCAATGTTTATAGGAAATTATTTCTTTGTTGGAGAACCACTCCTTTGTTTGTCGGCAGAGTATATTAACATTTTGTAAAGGAGTTTAGTTCAGTAAAAAAGAGTAGGAGTTAGTTTCCAAAATTAACGAGGGGGGCTGGCATACCTTGTTCTACCTTTTCCGTTAGCTGGCGCGTTGATTTTCCAGTGGAATTACAAAAACATGGGGCGCCTTCACCACGTTAGGGAAGTTGCGAGGACGAAAAAAGCAGACATGTTGTTCTCCTTCGAATCAGAAAACGACGGGTCCGAGAGTTCTTCGATTTTTTTTTTACAAAAACGTAAAGAACGAAGTCTAATTTGTATCCAGGCATTCAAAACTCTAACCAAGCAAGCTGTCATTTCATTGTGGTTAAAAATAACAAGCTACCGAAATGAACAAAGCTGAGAATCTACGCCGGAAATCGGGGTGTATTTAAACTTAAACCGTTAAGTATGTTTCATTATCTGCACCTCAATTTTAATAATTTTAGAAGTACTTTCCCATACATTGGTAATTGTTTACACACAAGTGACAGTCGAAAGAGAGGGTCTTGGCTGGATTTCTCTCTCTCTCTCTGGCTGCCTCTTCCCCTTTATTACTCTTTAGTATAAAATATTTTTTTACAGAAAAAAGTTACTAAACATTCTTATTTAAATAAATAAGTGCCATTCAATATTTTTCACCAGAAATTGGGTAACTCAATTGCAATGTTCCAATTACCTATTTCATGCTTCTTTCAGTGGCGGCTCGTCAGGGTAGGCCTCTGAGGCCGCGCCTCACCCCCAAAATAAAGGAAAAGAGAATTTTTTTATATAACTTTTTATCTATTACCAATTAGAAATATACTTTTTAACAGTTTTACAACATAATAACATTAAAAAAAAACAAAATATAATCCCATAATAAATATTTTAGAAAATAAATTCTGACCACATCAAAAAACCGACCGTGCAATCCGTGCAAACCCATTCCTAAAGAAAGTGCTCTCGAATGAGGCGAAATAATTTTAGCTCGGAAAGTTTCGACTTCTGACCTATTTATCAACGGCCGGTGCCGATGCCGGCGAGTCACCTGATTACGACAGAGCGGGATGGCGATTGCCGATGCATGCGTTTTCTATTGCATTCTTGAGGCGATAAATCTGTAGCTTGGATATGCTTTTATTGGTTATTTAAATCACATGACTAGCGAAATATTCTAACGGCTTCTTTTTACGTGGTGCGTACGGCTGAGAAAGAAATAGGAAATAGATTGCGATAATCGCTGATTGAGGGCGTTCTGTCTTTTAAGGTGAATAAATACGCGTGAGTAAGTTTTTGTTTTGTTTTGATTTGGTAAGTTGGACCGTTCCATTTTTTGTATTTGCTTTTTGCTTTTGAAATGAATCCTATGAAAACTGAAAAGAAAATAGATATTAGGTAGCCGTCCGACGCCGAAAATATTAGCAATATTTAACGATAAGAGGCAAGGTAAAAAATATTCAAGAACTTTTCAAATATCTTGGTACGAAACTTATAGGTGGCTATGCGGAAGTATTTATAAAGAAAGTTTATATTGTTGGCCTTGTATTTTATTAGGTTGCGTCAAAAACAATTGGAGTTCAGGGGGCGGATATTCGGATTTAAAAAATTTTTCACGAGCAGTAAAATCGCATGAAAGTTCAAGACAGCATATTAAAAATTCGGTAGCACTTACAAGACTGGAGCAAAATAGGGCGACTATTGCGGATGCACTACAAGAAAATGCAAGTCTTAATAAAATTGTTTATAGTGAAAATGTTCGAAAAAATCGTTTATTATTAAATTATTTAATTGATGTTACTATTACTTTGGGTAAACAGGACTTGGCATTTCAAGGTCATAATGAAACAACCGATTTTTTTAACCGTGGCAATTTTAAGGAAATATTTGCATGCTTAATAAAAAGAAATGCCGAACTTACTGAACATTGTGCTAAATTTAGTAATATTTTTACGGGACAATCTAAGACTATACAAAATGAACTAATTGGTTGCATACATGACTATATTCAAGAATATATAAAAAAAGAAATCAATGACACCGATTGTTGTTTTTTTGGCGTAATTGCGGATGATAGTACTGATATAACAGAAAAATCACAGTGTTCGATAACAGTTAGGTATGTGACCAACGGATCTTTAAAAGAAAGATTTTTAGGATTTTTTGACGTTAGCGATAATAGAACAGCAGAGAGCCTTTTTCATTTAATACGAAACAGCTTAGAGCCTTATGACTTTAAAAATAAATTGGTCGCGCAGTGTTACGATGGGGCTAGTGTTATGGCAGGTGAAATAAATGGGCTTCAAACAAAAGTTAGATCTATTGCTCCTTTAGCTATGTTTACTCATTGTTGCGCCCACAGATTAAATCTAGTTTTACAACAGGGAACAAAACTGATTACCCAAAGTCGTATATTTTTTACCACTTTATTAGGAATACCAAATTATTTCCACCAATCACCAAAACGGTCTTTTGTGCTTAATCAGATAGTAGGTAAAAGAATTCCGCGAGCTGTAGAAACGCGATGGTATACACGGTCTAAAATTTTAAACTTAGTGGCTAATGAATGGGACAATTTAATTATAGTATTTGAAACTATTATTAATGACTTAAGTTCTGGAACAGAATCTATTAATGGTGCAAAAGGATTTCTAAAGCATTTTAATGATTTCGAATTTTGCCTTTTAACGCATATTTATAAACAAATTTTTAGTTGCACTGATGTACTGTTTCAAATATTACAGTTAAAGCATTTAGATATAAATTACTGCATTTCGCAAATAAACCTTGCCAAGCAACGAATTATTGAATTTAGAAACGAGGACCATTTCAAAGAACTTTTCAATATTGCTAAAAAAGCCACTATTCTGCCAACTAACACACGTCGAGGGCAATGTTCTAGCGACTTTGATATTTTTACTAAATATAAAATATTATATTTCGAAATAATAGATTGTATAATTCTTCAATTAGGGACGCGGTTTGAAAATTTAAATAATTTAAATTTCTTTGCTTTAGTCGATTGCACAAAATATTCGGAATATGTTAAATGCTTTCCAGACGACTTATTAAATAATTTATTAAAAAATTATCCAAACATTTTTGACAGAGATAGATTAAAGAATGAGCTTTCTGTATTGTATAGGGATGAACAATTTTCAAATTTAGATGTCGAAAAAAGTCTAGCTTTGTTATTTAAAGATTTTAAAGCAATTTTTGCGGAAGCATATAAGCTTTTTAATTTAGTTTTAACTATTCCCGCAACAAGTGTATCGGCCGAACGAAATTTTTCATGTCTTAAACGGATCAAAACCTACCTAAGAAACACATTGACACAAGAACGGCTTTCGGGTTTAGCAATGATGTCAATAGAGCAGGAATTACTGTCAGAACTTAGCGAAGACCAAAACTTTTACGACCAAATTATAGATAAATTTGCAACCTTAAAAGACAGACGTATAGATTTAATGTACAAAAAGTAGTTTTTTTATCTTATTTCATACAACTATTTATTTTAAGTTTTAATAAACTAAATTATGTTTTTATTATCGCAATCACCGCTATATTTTAGTGATAGGTGTACATATTTTACTTGTTTTGTTTACTTTTTATTTACTTTTTTTAGAGTTTATTTTTTTAGTTTTTAATGGTTTAGTAGGGCTAAAGGTCAACGCGTCGCAGAATAATACCTCATGGGTGACGTGGAAATTTATTCACATTTAAACAAAATTAACCTCATGTAGCCTCACCCTTCAATATACTCACGAGCCGCCACTGGCTTCTTTGCTTAATTTTAAAAACCATAATTGCTGGAAATATAAAATACCTCTTGCCAAAACCCTCCAATGTCATAATGAGATTTTAAGTTTGATAAGCACACAGCAAACAATCGGGACAATTTTAGCGGTAAACGTAATATTAAAACACTTCGTTTAAAAATAAATGGACGATTTGAATTGTCCCAAACAAACAGATAAATAAAGCTGATTTGTTTTTAGGCTGAGACAGGTAAAGTTTGAAGTCGTTTATATTTACATTTTATTCTAATTGCTTTCCTCGTTGCTTGAAAAAGTTCTAATCGTATCATATCATCATTCGGTAAATTTTCGAGGAACATATTTTAGCCCTAGCGGAGGCAAACTCTGGTTTGAGCACTCGAGAAATCTCGCGACAAGTTGGATTGTCTAGCTGGGTCATTCATCGTACCCTTTGTGAAAACCTTCTGTATCCTTATCATGTCCAGCGAGACCAGGCTTTCACTTTAGAGGACTTACCCCGAAGAAGAGAATTTTGCCGGTGGTTTCTTCGGAAAAAAACAAGAACTGAACTTACTATAAAATGAAGAGGGAACAAAAAAAGCGTATTATTCGACCCTTATCTGTAACCCCTTGGGCAGGGTGAGATACACCCCTAAAATCTTAAATAGAAAGGGGGATCGAATGACACATCATCTTAAAGCTCTTGAAAAATGCTTTCCAATGGTACCATAGGAAGCTGTTTTTCGTGAAATTCTTCTGTGTTTATTAAAAGAAACAATAATAAAACACAATTGTGAAATTTTTTATAATTATTTAATAAATGTTCAAAATGGTTCCCGTTGTTTTGAAGACAATAATAAAGCCTTTGTTCAAATTCTTCGCGTACATTTGCAAATGTTTCTCTGGATATAGCACGGCATTCCTGAACTATCCTGTCCTTGAGTTGCTCTATTGACTCAGGTTGCGTTTTAAACACCACAGATTTAAGGTGACCCCACAAAAAAAAGTCAAGAGGTGTTATGTCCGGGAATCTAATTGGCCATTCAACAGGACCTCTTCTTCCAATCCACTGGTTGGGATAAATATCATTCAACCATTGCCTGAGGGGAACTACATAATGAGGAGGTGCCCCATCCTGTTGAAAATGTAGTAAGCGTTCTTCTAATGCTAAATTTCCTTGTATGTCCCTCTGATTTTCTAAATCCCGCACTATTAGTGGTTCAATAGACCTCTGTAGCATTTCAGCATACATGTCGCCATTTAAATTCCTTTCTATAAATATTGGGCCGATAATTACGTCTCTCAATATACCAGCCCAAACATTAATTTTCTGGGGGTACTGGGTATGCCCTTCTCTAAATACGTGTGGGTTCTCGTCATTCCAGTAACGACATTTTCGCTTATTAACATGTCCATTCAAATAAAAGGTACATTCGTCACTGAAACAAATATTTTTACCTAGTCGAGACTGGATTCTTCTATCCGGGTCGTCGTCAACAAGTTCTTGTAGTATGCGCAGTTTATAGGGATGAAACTTATGAAATTTAAGTACCTTTCTTATTGTTTCACGAGATAAGCCAGTTGTTACAGCTGTTTGACGAGTTGATAAAGTTGAATTAATTGCAAACTGTCCCAGAACTTCAATTTGCGCTGCTTCGTCAACTAGTTTCGGTTGATTTCTCTTTTTATTCGCGACAGAGCCAGTTTCTTCAAATTTGGCTTCTAGTTGTCGAACATACTCCGGACTTACATTTTGACCTGGATGCCTTTCATTAAATCTTTGGGTTGTCCTTAAGAAACATTGATCCTGAGAACCATAAATGAAAATCATTTCTACACGTTCAGCTGTGTTGTACACCATTATTTAAGATAAGTGCTGCTTTTCATTTAAACTGAATTAAAAGTCAACTGTTAAAATATCAATACTAATAGTACAAGTCACTTTTAAAGTAAATATTGTGATAATAAAATGCGAATATTCATAAACAAATAAATTACCAGGCTTAAAATGTTTAGAATTTTTAAGAGACATGCCAGGATATCGGTACCAATCATTTTGAACATTTACTTAAATAAAAATAAAAATGTTCAAAACTGTGTTTTTTTTTTATTGTTTTCTTTAATAAATACCGAAGAATTTCACGAAAAGTTGCTTTCTATGGTATCATATCAAGAGCTTTAGGATGATGTATCACTCGACCTCCCTTTCTATTCAAGATTTTAGAGGTGTGTCTCACCCTGCCTGAGGGGTTACAGATAAGGGTCGAATAATACGCTTTTATTTGTTCCCTCTTTATTTTATAGAAAATGTTTTGGGCGTTTTTTGATTAAGTTTTTTCTTCCTAAGATATGGCCATTTCAAGTTTTTAAATTGTCACCCTGTATATTTGGGCTAAAATAATCCACAATTGGTTAATCGAACCTTTTGAGCTACCAAGGCGGTTAACAGGAGAGGCATATCTCCAATTTTTAAGTAATGACTTGCTCACTCTTTTAGAAGATATTCCTCTAGCTCAGCGAGCCAGTGCCTGGTTTCTTCATAATGGAGCTCCAGCCCACATAGGGGTCGAAATGCCCCAGAACCTAGAAAATGGCCGCCCAGGTCACCAGACCTAAACCCCCTTGATTTTTATTTTTCGAGCCACATGAAAACGTTAGTGTACAATAGGGTTGAAATTGAAAACGAAATAACCTTAGAAACCGTATTTTTGTTGCAACGCAACAAACTAGATAAAGACCTAACGTTCTTGAATCTGTTCAAGAAAATTGGCTTCGCCGTATAGGCATTTACTTTAAGTTTTTAAAATACTTTTTTTAATGAACTTTTACAATTAGAATAATTGAGACTATTCGGGACACCAATGATAATCATTCATTTTATTATTAACACTATAAATAAAATCGAGAGTGATTACATACAGTGTATCGAAATGAACGGTGGGAACATTCAGCAGTTGTAAATAGTTTTAGTAGATAATATCACTTTATATTTTTTTATAAAAAAAAACGATGATTTTGAATATAAAAATATAAAAACCCAAACATCAATATTTTTGTATACGTTAAAGTTAGTTGTAGAGTATGCTACATAAAAAATGTTTAGAATATTGAGGAAAACGCAAAAATCAAATAAAAAATAGGGTACCCATTTGAAATAAAAAAGTAGGACCACGCCCAGACTTTTTGAACCACACTGTATAGGTGATAATAAGTTTTTCTAAAAATTTATTTTGAACTATTAAACTTCTATTTTGGACAATTTTTTCCAAAACGTCAAATAAAAAAGACAAGGAGGGGGTCAATATATAAAAAAATACCCTGTATACGGGAACTCTTTTTACTTATATATACTTATGACGAGGCTTAGGATATACAGTGTGTCTACTTAAGTTCTCTACATATGGGAAACTTTTTTATTAATAGTTTTACCAAAAAAGGTCACTCTTTATAAAAAGTTCTGCTTTCTGCCAAAATAATATTAAAACACTCAAACTTGAGATTGCATATACAGGGTGGTCAAAAATTCCAAAAAATCGAAATTGACTCAAGAGAAAAGTACCTTTAATTCTTATTTTATAGCAAAATGTAATACAAAATCTTACTTAGAATAAAAAAACATATCTAGCACTAGATTCGTTGCTTCCTATCTGAAATCACTTCTTAAGGAATGTAAAACTTTGGCTTCTTATTGGCAAGTCCAGTTTCTTACTTTTGTTCCTACATACATACCAGCAAAATTTCCTTATTTATCGATAGTTGATAATGGCATTGTCACTGCCATTGTCAACCACAGTTTTGTATTACTTTATTGAAACATCACTTTGAATATTATAGTAAAAAGAAATGCCGCTGAAATTAAGCAAAGAAGATAAAATTGAAATAATTTTAATTGTCGGAGAAAATTATAAAACATTTCGAGAAGCTGCAGACATTTTTAACAACAGACTCCCCGATAAAATTATACATTTCACAACAGTGGGGAATATTCTAACTAAATTCAAGACCTTTGGAAATGTAGAAAATAACTTCACTAATTTTAATTCTGATAAACATTACATGTAAATAATTTAATTAACAATAAAAACTAACAGTTCCGTCCCTGCACATTTGCCTCAACATATCCACCATCTCTTTCCATACAGGTAACCGTTCTTACAGAAAATTGTCTTAAAACGTTTCTAATCATGGCAGGCGTTATGGCCTGTATCTCTTCCCTAATTACCCTCTCCAAATGATCAACATTCTGAAATGGCCTCTTTAGATTTAGAGCCCCAAAAGAAATAATCAAGAGGGTTCAAGGCCGGAGATCTAGCTGGCCAGAAAATATCAGAATACTTGTCGATTACTCGTCCATTAAAGATAAAATTTAAGTATTGTCTTACATCCCTTGCTCTGTGGCATGGTGCGCCATCCTACTGGTACCATATTTGGAACCTCTCACTTATGTGTAATTCATGAATAAAATCGTACAAGTAAGTATTTGGAAAATCCAAGTAGCGTTGACTATTTAAATTATGTCGAAAAAAAACTGGTCCAGTTTTGCGACCTTACAGTCCCATTGGAAGTAAACGTTGCTTCATCGGTAAAAATAGTACCTCTTGCCATAAAAGGATCATCTTCTAGCTCCCCTTGTATCAAACAGCAAAACTCGAACCGTCGCTCAAAGTCTCCTGGTCTCAAGGTATGTATAACTTTTGGTTTGTAAGGTCGAAAACTGTTTTCTTTCAATATTTTTGAAACTGTATGTTTACCTACGTTATTTGGCAATGTTGCTGACATTTTGCGTAGGGACTTTTTAGGGTCTTCTATCACAGAGAGCATTACTTGATTTGTAGTTTCGTCATTCGCAACTCTTGACCTCCGTTTCTTGTTAAAGTTATTTTCTACATTTCCAAAAGTCTTGAATTTAGTTAGAATATTCCCCACTGTTGGGAAATGTATAATTTTATCGGGGTGTCTGTTGTTAAAATGTCTGCAGCTTCTCGAAATGTTTTATAATTTTCTCCGACAATTAAAATTATTTCAATTTTATCTTCTTTGCATAATTTCAGCTGCATTGACAATGGCAGTGACAACGCCATTGTCAATGCATTAACAATCGATAAATAAGGAAATTTTGCTGGTATGTAGGTAGGAACAAAAGTAAGAAACTGGACTGGCCAGTAAGAAGCCAAAGTTTTACATTCCTTAAGAAGTGATTTCAGATAGGAAGCAACGAATCTAGTGCTAGATATGTTTTTTTTATTCTAAGTAAGATTTTGTATTACATTTTGCTATAAAATAAAAATTAAAGGTACTTTTCTCTTGAGTCAATTTCGATTTTTTGAAATTTTTGACCACCCTGTATATGCAATCTCAAGTTTAATTATTTTAATATTATTTTGGCAGAAAGCAGAACGTTTTATAAAGAGTGACTTATAAATAAATGCTTTATTGTCAAAAAAAATTTTACAATTTTGTGGACAAAGCTGTTGTAAAAAAAAATAGTTTACAAACATCAAAATTAGCAAACAAAACAAAACAAAAACACATCATAAATATTATAGAAAAATAATATTTAAATCAAGAATTTAGAATATTAATATTATAGAATCCTAAAAGAAGTACATTAGAAATGTACTTTGTCAGTCGTACTATGTTATAAACATTTTCATAAATATAATGTAAAAAAAATAAAAAAGCAAAGTAAAAAATAAAAAAGTACGAAACAATTAAAAAAATACATATACAAAATTCGGTAAAAATGGTTGGTAATGGCAACTATCACACTAGGGGTTCATAAGTATAAATTTATGTGTTGTAAAACTCGTTCACGGTGTAGAAGGCACTTTCCAGTAAGAATGATTTCAAAGCCTTGCGAAATGGAGTCAGAGATATTATGGATTTGATGTTAAATGGCAGGTGATTATGCATTTTTTTTGCATTGTAGATTACTGATCTTTTAATTAACTCTGAGTGTGGGGTTGGAAGATAGAGATCGTGCTCAGTATTTCTGAGAGGGTAGTTGTGAGAAGGTCTCTCTAATAGAGCAGGTGCATGCTTACGAATTAAGCAAACCGATTCCAAAATGAATAAGCAAGGATGGGTTAGTATTTTATATCTTTTAAAGAAATCTCGGCAGTGAGTTCTACTGTTAAGTCTCAGTAGGTAACGAACAGCTCTTTTTTGTAGTATAAAAATTCGATCAAATTGAGTCGCACAACATGTACCCCAGAATGGAATAGCATATCTGAGGTGCGACTCAACAAGAGCAAAATAAACAGTTCTAGAGGTAGAAAAGCTAAGCTCCTCGGAAACAGATCTTAACGCAAAGCAAGCAGAACCCAACTTCCTTGATAAAGCGTCGATATGTGGATCCCATTTTAAAGAATCATCTACAAGAAGCCCTAGAAATTTTACAGAGTTTACGACATCAATAGTGGTGCCATTAAGGTCAAAAGGTTGCAGCGTGTTTTTATAAGACAAGACTTTCGTTTTAGAGATGTTCAAACATAGGAGATTAGAATCGCACCAGGATTTAATGCTGATTAGGTCATTAGATACAATCCTATGTAGGTCCGTGACATCTGGGTGGCTCCACGTAAAGCTGGTATCGTCCGCAAAGAGACATATTTTTCCACTAATGTTTAAATTAGCCATGTCGTTTATGAACAGAAGAAACAAGATAGGGCCTAGTACCGAGCCTTGAGGCACTCCATATTCCATTGGCTTACAAGAAGACATCCTGTTGTCAACTTTCACAACTTGATTTCTGTTGCTAAGATATGACTTAAACCAATCGAGAGGAGCCCCTCTAAATCCATAGTACTGCAGCTTGTTAGTTAATATATTATGATTCACACAATCGAAAGCTTTGGAAAAATCACAGAAAATTGTTGCCGTAGCGTGATGGTTGTTTAGGCTGGAGTAAACTCTATTAAGAAGGGAAAACATGGCATCGCTTGTGCATTTGTTACTTAAAAATCCAAATTGATGTTTTGTAAGTATTTCATATCTAGACAGAAATGATAAAAGCCTTTTTTTAACCAATCTTTCGATGATCTTAGATAGCGTAGGGAGAAGTGCAATTGGGCGATAGTTCGAAGCTTCTTCTGAAACACCTCCTTTGTGAAGAGGTATGATTATTGCAGTTTTAAGGCAGCTTGGAAAAGTACCATTTTGGAAAGACATATTTATCAAAGCAGTCAGATGCCCTAGTGTGCACTCCGGCAGACTTGAATACATTTTTAAAGTAAGCCCATCAGTTCCCGAGGAAGATTTATTTTTGATATCATTAATTGTACTACGAAGTTCTGATAAAACTACTGGTGAAAAGAAGAAACTGTGCACTTTTTCCGTAAAACTACTAATAAAAAAGTTTCCCATATGTAGAGAACTTAAGTAGACACACTGTATATGCATTTGCATGAAAGCATATGCAAATGCATATTTTATAGTTATTAAAGGAAAAATGCATATATTCTAATTTTTCTGAATATATTTTTATTTCCCAAGACAAATTTGATGTATTTCAAATATAATCCATAATAATAAAATAATTAAAAATGTTTAATTTCTGGCAGGCCAAGCGTTTTACCCATCCTTTCTTAAAATTGTTGTAGGTACCCAATAAAACATCTGTGCTTTAAAAACTATGGATTTACCTGAGATTTACAATCATAAATTTAGAAATAATTTTTCAATTCAGTTTAGTTTACACATTGTGACGCGAAAATTGGCCAATATGCCGAAAGAAAAGCGTTCGTTAAGAGCGGTATTAAATCAATTCGTGAAAAATTTTACGATTGACGGTTTTGTGCTGTTTTGTAAATATTGTGATGTTCCTGTTACTGCGAACAAGAAATTCCAAGTGACACAACACATAGGAACTGCAAAGCATCAGATCCAAAAAAGTAAAAAGTGTGCTCAGAAAGAAGTTTTAATCACCACAGCATTTTCACCAGAACGGGGACACAAACAATCAAAGTTCAATGAGGATTTGTGCAAGGCGTTTATTAGTGCGGATATTCCACTGAATGAATTAAGTAATCCTGCCCTCAAGTCATTTTTAGAGCAGTACACAAAGACATCAATTCCACATGAATCCACGTTAAGGAAAAATTATGTTCCAGATTTGTACAATAAGACAGTTACCGAATTGCGGGAAAAAGTAGAAGATGAAAGTATATGGGTGTCACTAGATGAAACAACTGATGTAGAATAGAGATGTGTTGCTAATTTTGTTTTTGGTGTGTTGGGTGTAGAAGCAGAAAGAGATATTTACTTACAATGAAGATCTTAGACAAAGTAAATCATTCAACTGTTGCTGAATTTTTCAACGACTCTCTCACTCTTTTATGGCCCGGTGGTATTAAATATGATAGAGTGTTAGTGGCAATTACAGATGCTGCTCCATAGATGTGTAAAGCAATTTCTGTTTTTTGATCCGATAATTTATAATAAATCATAATTAATCATTTTTGAGTGCATATTTTCCCTTGTTTCGACGCATATTTGCCTGCATATTTTTAGATTTTTAAATGCATAATTAAACTAAGCCTAGTTATGACAGAGATATTCTCCCCTTTATGTTTATTTTGGGTACACTCTGTATAATGAAGTGCCTATTTGCATTTCTATTAGTTTTAGTACCAGTCTTACAAGCATGATTGTGGTAATTCTTGAAATTCACACATTATAATATTTCTTGAAAAAAAGTAATTAATTTTTTTTAATTTAATTTTAGTTTATATGACAAATCCAAACAAACAATTCGTCATAACGCTTCAGTGAACTAACACCGAAAAACAATTTCCCATAAATATATATCGTTTGATTAAGTTGCCGAATTCCGAAAACTTTTACGTGTTTGCTGTTTTTCTTTCAGCTAAATTATCTCCCTGGACGTATTTATTAAATACAAAACATTAAAACATTGTTATACGCTCCATAAATCTCTCAACGCCATCGATAGTTTTCGCCTCAGATAAATTCTACATTAACAGGCCTTTGCCGAAAAAAAAAATATTTTCCGCCAGTAGGTGCATTTAGCTTGTTCTTGATCATATTTTATTTTGAGTGAGTTATACAAGTCTCTAATTTGTATTACAATAGTCTGATTACATACTGTATTTTGAGATACTTCATCTAGTGCTAAATATACAGGGTATTTTAATATGGGCTCCTATGGGCAAATTTGGACAGAAAAATGTGTATATATATTATTTTTGAAATATTACATAGCAGTTTAGAATGTTTAGTGTTATTTCTCTCTCTCTCTCTCTCTCTTTCTCTTGCCTCTTCCTCCTGCCTCTTCCTCTCCTTACCTTTCTGTCTCCCTCCTTGTCTCTATCCATCTTCCTCTCTCTGTCATACTCGTTCTCTCTCTCCCTTTCCCTCTTCATCTCCCTCTCACTAACCAGCTTTCTCTTTTTCTGCAACTTCCTTTACATTTAACTCCCAATCTCTCCCTTCCTGTCCTATTTCATATTTACTTATGTTGATAGTACTCTAAGTAATATACAACAAAATCAACAAAGGTCTCAAAATCGAACCTTGGAGTACGCCAACATTTATCTCCCCTCTTTAGGGTATGCATTATTAAAAAAGACTTTCTTAGTATGACTCGAAAGATACGACAAAAACCAGTCCAGAGCTCTACCCCTTACTCCACACTTCTCCATTTTTCACAGGAGTATCTTCTGAATTACTGAGTCAAAAGCTTTTGACAAATCACAAAACACCGTTGATAGATTGAAAGTATTTTGGCCCTCGTTTGTGAGATATTGTGCAAGGGGAAAAAAGTTTTCTTACAGAGTCGAGAACAAATCACGTTTAAGTTTTGCCATGTGGTTTAGTATCAACAAATCCATAAATGTTGAAAAAGTTAGGTCAAAGAACAGACATATTAAGAATAGCAAATTAACAAAAACTTTTTCTGTACTTTCTTTCAAATTCAAATTAGTTTATTAAACAAAGATGAGAGTTCACAAAAAAATGTATGCGTGATGCACAATTTTCCTCAGTGGAGTGTGCGTACACCACTTTTAAATAACAAAGGCAAACAAACAAATAGAGAGCAATGTGTTCTAAAAATAAATAGAATCGTGGAAATATTAAAAGTCGTTGATCTGATTCTCTATCAACCATTTCACCACTATATGTTTTACCTTACTAAATGGTTTGCTTCTAAGATGGAAAGGCAAAATGTTATATATTCTGGGAGAGGTATGGGATGTCCTTAAACAAAGTAATTTGTGTTATTCTCTTTTGAGCCACTATTAACGGATTTGAGGTCGTAGGAGATACAGATCCCCAACAGCTGACACAGTAATTGTCGACTCTGAGCGCTCACATCGCATGTTGGAGTATGATCAAGACTCTCGATTCGAGAGTATTAAAGTTGCCTATTGCATATACAGGGTGGTCCATCTCAGCTCCCTTCTTCTGTAGCTCACTTATCATTTCACTTATGAATTTTAAATTTTGTGCAACTCATATGTATATTAAGGCGCATTTTCTAAAAATATTTTTGATTATACAGGGTGACCGAAAAAAATGTGACGTCACAATGACAAATTTTTTTAAATTAGATGACATATATTTTCTTGCATATTTAGATGGCTTCTATAGTTGTTTAGATCATCCTAAAATTTCATTGGATTCAATCGGTAAATAACGGCTTAAAAAAATTAACTGTGAAAAAAAGTGAATTTACACCACTGGTTAAAAATAATTATAAAAATTCAAATATTGCCTCGACGTAAAAATCAAACTAGAAGTTCACTAAATAAGGTTTGACAACCTCGTTGACCAAATTTAAATGATCTAAATTATACAGGGTCTACATACAAAATTAAGTGTCAAAATTACCAAACTTCAAAGTGCATTTTCTTTCTTATTTTAAACGTCAACCCTATTCTTTTTTCATTGAAATCGATGCGTAATTGAAAAATAAAACTTTTTCGTAAATGAATTTTTATTAAAATTTCTAACGTATTAAAAGATATTCGCCAAAAATTGGTAAAGCGTCCTAGTAATCCAAGGTGGCTTAGATTATTAAAATGAATGACGTAGAATTCAATCAATATGACAAGAGACAATTTTGACATATCGCAAATTTTTATTTTCAAATTATTTTTTTATTTATCTTTTTATATTGAATTTTATTATAATTTACCACTTATCTTGACATTAAAATTAAAAATTTACTATTTAAGTATCATATTTGAGACTTACACTATACTAAATTCAACTATATTTAATCTAATTTTTTCACTAGAACTTATGTTCAATGTGTCTTCCGTTTTCTTCCAAACACAAACGAAGACGAGTATGAAAAGATGCTGCCACTCTCCTTAAAATATCGGGTGTTACCTGTCGAAATGCGTCTTGAATTCGCAGCTTCATGTTCTCAGGTGTTGTTGGGGGCTTGTGGTAAACGATTTCTTTAATATAGCCCCATAAGAAAAAATCAAGCTTAGTGAGGTCGGGTGAACGGGGTGGCCATCTAATTGGCCCTCCTCTTCCGATCCACCGATCCGGCTACTTCAAGATGGTGCCTGACCGGTAAAGAATAATGTGCTGGAACGCCGCACAGTGGAACGAGGTATAGGGAAATATGGACATTGGCTGTTGTTTTAGAACTATTAGTGTGATTTGGATAATTTTGACCATTTTGAAACGAAACAACCTTTAAAGATTTAAATTCAGTCCCAAATTTGATTTTTTTCAAAATCGAAATACAGGGCGTTGAATAATCCACTGTCTTTTTGGATTTTTTAAAATACTTCAAAAGCGTAATAAATAGTGTATTAAGTTTTGTTACATGTTATGACAACACAAAAATTCATTTTTTCTGATTAAATATTTTTTCAGTTCCACCAGTGGCGTTCGTCTAACAACAGTGTCCAATTATGTTTTGCAAAAAAAATTGTGGATCTAGTAAAAAAATGTTAAAAATGTACATTTGGGAGTTAAAATTAGACCTTCGTCAATAAAATATCGTTGACGTCCAATGTAAATATTAAGCACTTGATATACGAGGCGTTTTAATATAATGTGGTCCACTAAGTAGATACGGTACACAGAGGAAATCTTTATTAGTAACCCTATACAAATCGAAATACTGTCATAAATTCGTGTATATACATATTTGAAAACCATATTAAGTATACTTGAAATGGTTGCAAATCAAGCAACCTTTATACAGGTTAAGCAAAAAAATCATTCAAAAGGAGATTACTTTAATTGAAAGTATTCGGGAAAAATATTATTAAGAAAACTTCGAATTAAAATATCCCAAATATATCCAATTCAAAATGCTCCCATTTAAAAAAAAAATCAAATAAAAAAAAAACTTATGAGTTCTTAGTGGCCTACATTGTACTACCATAAATATGGTCCGATTTTATTAAATTTAAGAGAATCCCTGTATAGAACGAATCGATTTACAAACACTAAGTATAGCAGAAAATTATTTTTGATTGAGAAGCTGCTCATTGCTGCTGGATTTTTAATTTTCACAATACAAAGGATATCTCATATAAAGCATTAATTCGAATTTAAATTATTATTTTAAATAAATTCTACTTTACCTCAAGGGAATTCTTCCAGCAGCAATCTGTTCCAAATAAAAGACTTTGCAGTGAATAACACAAAATATATAATAAGGTAGAAACAAACTTAAACACCAATAACGTAGAAAGCTGTCAGTCAAAGCTTATATTATCTAAATAATAACAAGTACACAATTTACTACAAAGCATATTCTTCATTTTTAGTACTATCTAGTAGCAACAATACTTCTGGTTGTAAGTTGTCAACATTTATTTTATTTCTAATTGGTCGGAGATTAGAAATAACTGGATCAGATGAAATTAGTAAATTGTTTAATATATCTTCGTTGGTAAATTTTCTGTTGCATTTCCGGGATCTGAGCTCTCTATACTTTCTGAAGTCTTTGTTTCTAGCTTCTGCTGCTTCCTCTGAAAGGTGCCCAATAGGTATAAATACATCTCTAATTATTTCAGCCCCATGAAATAAGATCTTATGGACCGTAGCTGGCATATAGTACCAGCTGTATAATCTAACATATAGCTGGGCGGTTTGTTTTGCATAGTTGTGAAATGCGTTAACATCTATGTTGCGACCAGAAGCTATAGCCTGTAGTATGACGTAAAATCTTTTGACTAAATGAGTATCCAAACCGGTAATTTCCGCAGATTTTGTAGTATTTCTGAAAAACTTTCTTGCGGTGTTACCGTCATTGGTTGTGCCAAATCCTTGTTTCACCATATCAACGTTTAGTCCCAATTCCCTTTTAAACCTTTCTTGAATAATCATTTTGGTTTTTTTCTTCATATTTTTTTCTTCTATGGTTCTTGCTGACCATTTCTTAAATCTCATATTGTACGAAATATGGAGCAAACATTCAAAAGTTCGTATCCATGCGTGTAGCGAGGACATTCCTAATTTGTAATACTCCTGAATTGGTACTTTACGAGCTATTAAATCCAAATTGTTCATTTCTGTAGGTTTTGCTCCACAAATATAGCAATTCATTGTGGATTTTGATCCTGCTATTGTAGAACAAATTTTACCATCGATCATTGTTAAAAGAATTATGTGTTTTATAGACGTAGTTTCAGAAAGTTCTGTATCATCCAGTAGATTGATTTCATCTTTTAAAGATTCCCATGCGTTATTTATTACCTCTTTAGATTCTTTTATAAACTGAAAGTTAATTGGGCGACAGTAAAACGGTGATGATGGCCGTGGATTTTCCCAAACAACAATTGACTCCTCGTTAGAAAAAACCAATTTAAGTGGAACATAGGCGGTCATAAAAATACTTGAGTCATCCGATTCACTGTTTTGAAAATTTTGCTTGTAGTTAGATTGGCCAGAAGCGCCATCAAATCCACATTTACCAAAAAGAGTGAGTCTGCCAGTGATACTATTCTCTAATGATTCTAGAATTCTCCTAACTGTGTGATCCAAAAGGGACTGCAAAGTAATTCGCGCAAACGTATCGGTAATCATAATGGAACTTTGTGGAGGGTAGCACTCACGTTTTGCTTGTTGAACCTGGTAATATGACGGATACAGGAAACAACCTTCTAGCTCAGCAGATCTTCGTAAAGTTAAGTAGTCATTTTTTGAAAGTTTTAAGGAAACGTATATTGCTAGTGACTTTTCCTTTGAGTAGGAATGCTTGTGATACTTCTGAATGTTTTCACAAAAATGTCTTACTTTTTCTACGTGTTGGGGATGTTGAGATAAAAATTTAAATATTTTATTTATATCTTCATTTTTACAATTGCTCATTTTGGTAGTTATGGCAAAAGATAATTCTTCCACGTTTTCTTGCTTCAGGAAATTCGTTCTTCTTTTCTTTTGCCTTAACGAAAGATCTTCAAACCTCTTTCGTTTTTTCTGTAAAATATTCGATGCCGGTTTTATTGACTGAGACATTAAGACAAAACGAGGCCAAGCAAAGTCTCGTTTAATCCACAATTCGTTTTTCTTTAAAAAGTAATCATACGTACGGTTACATTCTCTCCATCTTTTTGACACATTTAGACAAAATTTTCTTAGGCACTCACTTAAAACGCAAGTCTCCGTTTCACTCAAATTGTCCAAATTAAGTTTTTTCACGGTAACACTCAGTAAAGTTTTAAAGTCACTTAAACTAACGTCCAACGATCTTAATTGTGTAAATAAATTAAAGTTACTTCTTAGTTCTTCCATATTTTACTTGAAATGAATTAATTAAACGTATTTTATACTGCACGTACCAAAAAAATAAGTAATACAATTTTTGACAGCTCATATACTGTGATAATGTAAACAATTTCTCCAAAGCCCACTATGCGCCAAGGCACTCTACGACCTATAAACTCCAAATAGGCGCTTAGTGGCGGCCAATCTTTTTATATTTGTTTTAAGAAACCTTTGAACTCAATAACAGATATAAAAGAAGTTTATGCATATTTAAGCATTTTTTTAAAAGTCAAGATAAATTTTAGTTTTATGCAATACACGTATCGTAGAAAACTTTTAAAAATCATTGGTGCTAAATAAGTGTTGATATTAAAGTAACTATGCAATTTGCAAGCTCATATATCACATAGAATAAAACTATAAAAAATAATATAAGTTTTTGTTTAATTACGAAATTATGCCGTTTAATTTGCAATAGTCAGTTTAATAGGAAAATCAAAAAAATAATTTTCTTCTCAGAAAACACCCCGTGTATTACTTATTAAGTTGTCAAAAAAAAAGTAAGAATTATTTCAAACAAATTTGATGTTTTTAGAAGATATTTATTTAAAAATATATATCAAGTTAGGAATTTTGCATAATTGCTGTATGTCCATCTAAATACATTGGCTCGATCCACTGTGCGCCGTCGTGTTTTAGCCATATGCCCTCCTTTACGGGTCTGGGTAGATGTTGACATAAATGGAGCAACTCATGTTGTAAGAAATTTAAATACATGCCCCCATTCAAATGCCCATCGAAAAAATAAGGACCGATAATAAAATCTCCTATGATTCCCCCCCACACATTAATAGACCATCTGTGCTATCGATCGATCTCCCGAAAATGTCTTGGATTATGATCGGAGTAGTAATGAAAATTGTGGCGATTCACAAATCCATTTTTATAGAAGGTAGCCTCGTCTGGGAAGAGCACTTTATCGAAGAATTCAAAATTTGCTCTAATTTTGGATTGCGCTCAGTTACAAAACGCTATCCGATGCTCATAATCTTCTTCATAAAGCTCTTGGTGAAGCTGAATATGGTAGGCATGAAAATGATTTTTTTTTTTTAACATGTTGAACGGTGGTTTTGCTAACATTCGCTATATCGGCGACTACCCTTTGGCTAATTGAAGGGGGTTCTGTGATATGAAGTAGCACATCCAGTTCCTTTTCATCAGTTTGAACTAGCCCATTTCTACTAGGTTTTGAGTATTCGACATCTCCCGTCAGAATAAATCTATCTAATAAGTTTTGCAAGCTTCTCTTATCGGGATGTCTTTGTTCTGGATATCCGACTAGCCAAAAAAACTAATTTTTTGAGATTCTTCAAACACAAAAATCATATCTACTAGCTCTTCTTTGGTATAATTCATTGTAAAAATACTTATGCAAAACGTAAACAACTTAACAAACTACTTAAAAAAATTCTTGAAATAACCTGCAAACAACTATAACCGCAATAAATAAACTATACTACTGGAACAAAATAACGCAATACTTTGTAATAATTATGATCAAGAACAATATTAACCCGTTTGTAAACTAAACAATTTTTTAAATTTGTAAAAAAGATTCTCCTGTCATTTTGATTGAATTCTACGTCATTCATTTTAATAATCTAAGCCACCTTGGATTACTTTTCATTAAAATGACTGCTAAAATAGGACGCTTTACCAGTTTTTGGCGAATACCTTTTAATACTTTAGAAATTTTAATAAAGATGTATTTACAAAAAAGTTTTATTTTTCAATTACGCATCGATTGCAATGAAAAATGTATAGGGTTGACGTTTAAAATACGAAAGAAAATGCACTTTGAAGTTTGGTAATTTTGACACTTAATTTTGTAGACCCTGTATAATTTAGATGGTTTAAATTTGATCAGCGAGATTGCCAAACCTTATTTAATGAACTCCCAGTTTGATTCTTATGTCGAGGCAATATTTGAATTTTTATAATTTGTTTTAACCAGTGGTGTAAAAACACATATTTAATTTTTTTAAGCGGTTATTTACCGATTGAATTCAATAAAATTTTAGGATGATGTAAGCAACTATGGAAGCCATCTAAATATGCAAAAAAATATAGGTCAAAAATATGTCATTGTGACGTCACCCTGTATAATCAAAAATATGTTTAGAAAATGCGCCCTAATATACACATGAGTTGTGCAAAATTTAAAATTCATAAGTCAAATGATAAGTGAGTTACAGAAGAAGGGAGCTGGGATGGACCACCCTGTATAAATCGTTCAGCGCGTCAGACATCTTAAAGCTTTTCAAAACAAAATTCGCTTGTGGGAAAAACAAATAAGAAGTAAAAACTGTTTTCGTTTCTTATCAATATCCAGTCACGAGAATATTTAATACGGTCGCTTTGCTGAAGAACTGTCAGAACAATTCACTGATCGGTTTTCTGATTTTAAGGATATAGATAGCACTTTCAATATTTTTGCAATTCCTTGTAAGTGTAATGTGGAAGATGCTCCACTTCACCTTCAATTGGAGTTGCTCGAGCTTCAGGAAGATTCATATTTGAACTCTAAGTGAATTTTGCAAAACATACCTCTCCGAAAAAAGCACGTATAAATGTGAGCAGCTTTTTCCAATCATGGAAATTAATAAAAATAAGCATCGTTATGTACTAGTGATATTGACTACAATATAGATCATCTTGTTTCTCAGCTTCAAACTCAAGTCTCTCATTCATTTTCATTTGATTTTTCTATCTATTTTTGTTAATTTGTTTTTTATATGTTTGATTATGCTATTATAACTAATAAACAAAAAAAATATTGCCCATACCTGATCTTTACTATTAATTTTGTTATTTATTCTACATTCATTAATTCCCAAGTATTTATTTGAGTCAGATTTATACTGAAAAAAAGTTTATCACGGTGTCTTAGGGACACAAGCAATGCCTGACATTTTGTTGATCTGCTAATATAAACAGTAAGCTTCTCTATAAAAATGTCTAGGCCCTCATCCACATTCTCACTAGCAACAACATCCTCCCACATTTCACCCTCCAAGAGATCAGATGTTTGAGATCTTTGGTTTTATCTTTTCACCATGCTCTCAATGAGATATATTGAACAAACTAGATTATGCTTTGTAAGACCAGCATCAAGGCAGAGCAGTGGAGGCTCGCGGGTGAAAATAATTCACCCTTGTTAAATATGTTCTAATAATTTTAGGTAATTTCTTTTTATTTTATTGCTAGTACGTAAAAATTCCCAGACCTTTTTTAAGGCATTAAAATTTCCAAATGGTTGTATTATACTTAGTTATATAAATATCACCTTAACTTGTAAGCTAGCGCATTCGAGATGTAACGTCCGAAGAAGCTACTGTGTAGTGAAACATGTCACGTTGTTAAATTAAATATAGTGGAAGTGTTTGTAAAAAATAGTGTTTGTATTTTTACATTTTACATCATATTATTTCGTTTTGAATAGTTTTCGAGTCACCCGTAAAAACATTTTTAATTTTTTTGTGATGATGTTTTAGTTCTTGGGAACTTCTCGATATTAATAGACCTAAAAACTTTTTAAAATTCCACTATTTATTGACTCGCTGCTCTGATAATGGCCGTAAAAGACTAACTCTTGTTTTGCAAGGTACAAAACTGCGTCAATTACCAAGCACATAAATAGTCTGTTTAATCGGACGTTTTCGTTAAAATGTATATTATATGTTTTCAGCATTAATTCGCATTTTAAATGCTCTGCTGAGTCTTCACCTTTATGTAAAGACCTTTATATATTTATCATACCTGCAAATCCTTCCTTATTCCACACTGAATATTTATTGGAAACTAGTAAACAAGGCCAGCAAAACAATTTTTGTAATATTTGACTACTACATAACCATTTGCTACGCCAATATCCAGGATGACGATGTAAACTCGGATCTTGTTCCTTCCATCGATTAAATGAAGTTTCCAACAAAATGCAAACCACATGCGTGATCGGATTCATCAATAATGTAAATTAATAAACCCAACCCCAAGTAACAACACCATAAATAAATATAACACAAAACAGTCAAGTGAACTGCAAAGGAACTAACCGATTGCAGCGAAATCCGCGAAAATAAAAGTAAACAACCACCCCAAACTGAACGACACGTGGGTGTAGTGTACTGCGTTAGCAATTCACCGAGAGCGTTGTATGGCGCTGGTTAACAGTAATCTTCCATGCGGTCGAAGTCATCGCGTTGTCATGGCAACGTAGTAGGAAAATCGTAAACTAAACATAGCACCTCCAGCAAAGGCGAAGCGTTTTGCGCCACAGTTAAAGTTGTTATATTAAAGTTCGATTGAAAGTTTTAAAAAGACGACGATGATGACGAGATGTACATATGATATACAGTGACCGTCTAAAGTCCGTTCCCCCCCTACTAATTTTTGAGCCAACTCGTATATCGCAACGAAATTTGGAGGGCTTAAATAGGAGATGAAAAGCTATTTTTTTATGAAAAAATGATAGCTAAAAGTTATAAAATGGCGGCTACGAGCCATCTTGAATTAATATTTTAAATACAACACCCCGCATATTATTCCATTTTCAAAATCTGCTCATTATTCTTAACATTTTTCTCTAATACACTTTATTCCTAAATGTAATTGTTTTCGAAATAATGACGTTTGAAAATTGAAAATCCTGTTTAAAATGAAGTAATGGTTTTAGTCACTTTCGATAAAAAATTCTGCTAACTAAATTTTTTAATTAATTTGTAGTTAAATCTTTTAATGAATTCGACTAATAAGAGGCGTAAAGACAGTATTTTAAGGATAAACAGTACCACTTACCGGAAAATCTTGAAGGTTACGAATTTGTTCTGTAAATTCACAAGGAAAACAAATTAGTTGGTGAAAAATATTTTATTTATTTTTGAATAACACTTATTTAACCCCAACAATAATTATTTTATCAAGTGTTCGATGTGGCCCCCTCCTAAATCTTGACAATAAAGTGCCTTATTATGAATAGCTTCTCTCACGTTGATGAAAGTCTGTTCATCTATTTCTTCACATGCTTCTCTTATTCTGCGTTCCAACTCTTCTATTGTTTGACATTCAGTGGCGTAGATTTTTAACTTCAGATATCCCCAAAGGAAAAAATCTAGAGGGGTAGGATCCGGAGATCTTGGTGGCCATTCTGTACTTTCCCTGCGACCTATCCATCGCCCAGGAAAGTTTGTATCGAGAAACTCTCTAGCCATGCGATAGAAATGGGGAGGTGCTCCGTCCTGCTGAAATATGATTTCACGATTTTCAAACTCTTCCTGATTGTTTAATACAATTTGTCTTATTCGAGGTTCAATTTCAGTTTCTAAAAGATTTCTGTAAAGATCTCCTGTAAGATTGCCTCTGATGAAAATCGGTCCAACAACGTGGTTGCCCAAAATCCCCGCCCAAACATTAACTTTTTCAGGAAACTGGGTATGCCCTTCTCTAAAAATATGCGGATTAGTATCGCTCCAGTATCGTACGTTCTGTTTGTTGACTTTTCCATTAAGGAAAAACGTGCATTCATCTGAGAAACATACACGTTTTAGGAAGGATCGTTCTCCTTCAATTTTTCTTGTTAACCACTCACAAAATTCAACCCTCCGGTCTGGATCATCCTCCGTGAGAGCATGCAGGATTTTCATTTTATAGGGATGAAATTTTTCATTTTTTAGGACTCTTTGGACACTTTTCGAACTTACTTCGCAGGATTCAGCAACTGCAGACGTCGACTGAGTAGGATTAATTACCATTTCAGCAACAATTTCAATTTTTTTTTCTTCTGAAAGAGGTGGTCTTCCTGATCTTGGAGCATCTTTCATCGTACCAGTTGCTTGGAGCTTATTTAAAAGTTTGCGCAAATATGACCGCGAAATAGGGTTTTCGGGAAATCTATCGTTAAACATACGGACTGCTAGATGAAAATTTCTTTCAGCTTCTCCAAAAATCAAAACGGACTATTTGACAGTTAGTTATCAAGATGTTACCGCGACAACGATTTTGTTTCCAACGCAAACTTGATCGTATTTTTGATTGAATTTGAAATGACCAAAATGTCAATTTTCAAACGTCATTATTTCGAAAGCAATTACATTTAGGAATAAAGTGTATTAAAGAAAAATGTTAAGAATAATGAGCAGATTTTGAAAATGGAATAATGTGCGGGGTGTTGTATTTAAAATATTAATTCAAGATGGCGCGTAGCCGCCATTTTATAACTTTTAGCTATCATTTTTTCATAAAAAAATAGCTTTTCATCTCCTATTTAAGTCCTCCAAATTTCGTTGCGATATACGAGTTGGCTCAAAAATTAGTAGGGGGGGAACGGACTTTAGACGGTCACTGTATAATAAATATAGTTAGATGTTCGCTTGTTTATTTTTCCTGTTGAAGTAGCACTTCACCTATTTCACCTGAATAGCCGCCACTGAGGCAGAGTATATTTAAATTTAACAAAAAAGTGATCCATACATGTAGAACATTGTGTTCCAATTCTAGAATTATTTACTTACAAGACAAATTGCTTCTCAAATATCAGTAGTTCCCGAACAATACGTATTTAAACTGTCCTATTTTTTTGACTATTCGAAACTACCATTATCCGTACGAAAACTGTTTAATTTGGACCAAGTTCTTTACAACAAAACCCGGTGTCGTTACAAAAATAGCCCATCACGAACACAATCGCATACACATAGGATAAATATTTTGGTTTTTCGCCGATGCGAGATACGCTAAATGTTAAAATTAACAGAAAATAGATTTTTTCGAGGGAAACCAGTTCATATACGAATCATTCGCGTTGATGGCGAATATTATCAAACGCGTTGAGAGATTTATGGTGTGCACAACATTATAAATATAAGTTGCATTTGATATACGTTTAGCAGTTAATTTGGCGGGAAACAACAAACACCGTTGTTGTTTTATGGTTTTTGGAATTCGCTAATTATTCAAGTCTTGACGGTTTACCTGAATCAAATTTTTAGTGCTTTTTTTAGGTCGGTTTTACTTTTTTATAAAAATTTTTATTTCAATTTTTTTAGTTCTGTTTATACAAAGTCCAAACCTAGGTTAGAATTTTGGGGATTCAGAAAACTTCCGCCATTTTTTAAAAATTTCATCCAAATTGGTCAAACCATTGCAAAGAAATCGATGTACCATCGTCACCAAAAGTAACTGGGATGAAAATATTACCCGTTTTTCTCTCCTGAACTATTATTTCTTTTATTATTATTCTTTTATTTATTTATGGTCCTTGCGATTTAATTGAGAAAAACCCGTTATCAAAAATGATAACAGAAGTAAAAAATACCTTAAAACAGTGTAAAAACCTTGTGTTCTATAAACTAACACATAGTAACCCACAGTTATCTAAACTGTATTGCCTTCCCAAAATCCATAAACCTGGAAAGTCCATGACACCTATCGTTTCAGCTGTTGGATCACCAACGTACAATATTTCAAAATGGTTAGCAGAAGAATTCAGCAAAATAAATATCTCGTACGATAACTTTGAGGTCACCAGGGGCGTGCGGTGAAATTTTAAGAAAGGGAAGCAATTTGTAGAAACTTACCTATTTGTAATGTAATTCGATTCTTCTGTTATTTTTTGCAAATTCGTCAATGACGTCATCATAAAAACGTCGATGCTCCGACATATTTTGGAGAAGTTTATTTTCAATGGACAACAGCGATGTATGCGAAAGTCTCTCCTGCCCCATTGAATTTCTCACGAAATTTTTTATACGTTTAAGTGTTGAAAATTGCGTTCTACTGATGAACTTGTGATAGGTATTGTCAATACTAATGCACACAATTTCGACACTTCGGTGTAGGCATCTTCCAGCTCCTTGTCTTTTAAAAATTGCATTGGTTCCTTAGTGTTATTTTTTGCACTAATGTCATCAGTTTCGTAAATCATTTTTAGTTCAGATCGCAGTAACACTCGGTCGAAGACCTGGCCATAATGAAGAAGAAGAGATTTAAACGCATCTTCTGGAAAAGTTTTTCCTTTAAATGCATCAAAATTGAAGAGCTCAAAGAATTTAAAATCATTTAAACCGTTAAATCTATAGCTTATTTGTTGCTGAATTTGATCGATTATTTCATAAAAGAGGCGTCTGTATGAGATTTGAACATCTCCCCACCTTGTCTGTTCGAAGACGCTAGGCTTGTAGCTCTACATTTAACGTCATCGTTTTCTCCCAAAATAGGTCAAAGTCATCTCTTTTTTGGCTGAACATGGACTTAAAATCATCCACTTTTTTTTGACAAAAAGCAATATCATTTGTTTTAGTTTGTAATATATTAAAAACATTGTCCGAGAATGGAAATATTTCTGAAAATATGTTCAACAAATAATTAAAATTAAAATCTCGTTTCAAACAGTCCAAAAACCCCCTCGAACTATTTATTTCTTCTGAGTCCCACGTTTCGTTATTTTCTATTATATTCTCAAATAGTTCAATCAGTGATTCACGATTTTCAGATACTGTTAACACAAGTCTTCCATTATAGTTCCACCTGGTAGGAGCTACTTTGGGCAATCGTTTGTGGACAATGGAGTCCAAAGGTTGTTTACGTTTTGTTGACTTGGAAAAAAAAGCAGCCATGCCACTTAAAGTAACGAAAAATACTTTACACTCTTTAATGTGATTGATGGACTGGGATAAAACTAAATTTAATTTATGAGCAAAATAATGGACAAACACAGTACTTGGGAAAGTTTCTCGAACTTTAGCTTGCAGACCCCCTAATTGTCCTGCTATCACTGCAGCTCCATCATAGCTTTGAGCAACTAATTTTTTCTGTCCATTAATTTCTTTAGTAGCGTTATTAACTACGGTATATAACGCATCTGTTGTACGATTTTCGGACACATTCTTAAAACCTAAAAATCGCTCTTGAATACTTTCGTCTGTTTTAACGTAGCGTGTTACTATAGATTATAGATACTTGGCTAAAATTAGTAATATCAGTTGTTTCGTCCAGAACAATAGCAATGAACTGCGCTTCGCCAATCTCCTGCTTAATTCTTTTTAGAATAATGGAAATTAAATCATTCTGAATTCGATTCGACGTTCCGCGAAAAACGCTAGACTGCTCTAAATGATTTTTAAGCAATCATCATATTTAGCCATTAAGCTAAGTAAATCTTGAAAATTTCCTCTATTTGAAGAAACCCTTGTTTCATCATGACCTCTAAATCCCAATTCATGCTGTCCGAGAAAACAAACAACATCGATATGTCTTCTTAATATTTGCCTATTTTTATCGACTAGTTCATTGTGTTGGCGGTGACTAATTTCCAACTGACGGCCTGCAAATATGACATAATGTGTCTTTTTACAGCTTTATGGAAATTGTTTAAATCGGAAAAACCAGTTTTATTCCAGAGACCTTTTTCATTTTCAAAAAGTAAACATGGCCAACAAAATAATTTATTTATCTTTACACACCCTATTAGCCATTTAAATTGTTCGTATTGTTTTTCCGGATAAAAATGTCTAATACAGTTTTTCATTTTTGTGGTTAAACTTTTTGCCCTTCCTTTGGAAATTATTTGAAGCTTATCAGCGAAGTTTAATGTTGAAAATCCCTTTATTATTAAGACACACACCCCACACACTCGTCTTACTAAGTTCTCCAACATTTTCAACGTTATTACCGACAGCCGAAGTTGACGGTATTTGCATATCCACGTCCGTATTATTGTCTTCCATATCGTACCATGCACGACGCGACGTACGCATCATACAACACACGGATAGCCGTTCAAACAAAGAAACTACTTCAACGATAGCTTCCGCCCCCACTTAAAGCAGGCGACTGAAATGCAAAAATTGCAAAGAGTCGGTGGAAAGTTTAATAACCCCTGGCTCGATTCACAGGAAATCAAGCATACAGGACTCGGCTGCAGAGAAGCTAGTGGCCCGCATAGGTTCTATTCTATTTCTATTGTGGCTGGGTCGGAGTCAAGGTCGCATTTATTATGGGCTTGATAATTAAAATAATATTTTAGCATTTTTAAGATAAACTAAATTAATGGTTTCCTATTTCAAAAATTACTCTTTAGAAGATGTTTTGTAATTTTTTTTGGAGAAGCACTGCTTCCCTTGCTTCCATGGATTGCACGCCCCTGGAGGTCACTAACTCGTTAGAATTATTCTTAGATAAAATTAAGAATGTTCACTTAAAAGAAGGTAAAATTTTAATACCTTTTTATGTAAGCTTATTGTTTCCTAGTGTACCCATACCACTAGCTTTAGAGTACCTAAGGGAACTACTTGAATTCAATAATTAAAAGGAAGAAATTATTGATGAATATTTGCTTCTCACCAAAATATGTATGAATTAATTTTTTTTCAGTTCAACAATAAATATTATAAACAACTTGAGGGAACTGCGTTGGGCAATTGCTCATCTCCGTTCCTTGCAAACTGTGTATGGGTAGATTAGAAACCCAATTTAAAAAAGAACTCAAGTATTTCCCAAGGGTGTGGTATAGATACGTAGATGATATATTTGCTATTTTTGATACTAAAATAGAAAATTTGGACACTTAAACAATGAATATCCTTCTGTTAATTTTACTTACGAAAAGGAGAACAATGGGCAATTACCTTTTCTCGACACGTTAGTTTTTAAAAATAACGATTACTTAGAATTTGATATTTATAGAAAAGTTACTAATACTGATAGGTATATAACATCAGACTCATTTCATTGCCGTCAACACAAAATGGCAGCATTTCATTTCTTAACTCACAGGTTAGTTAATTATCCATTAAGTAAAGAACGTTTTAAAAACGAAATGAATCGGATTAAAAATATAGCTATAAGTAATGGATATAATGATAATTTTGTACAGAAATTAGTAAATAGACATAAGCATAATTAATTCACTCTAGTTCAACCCAAGATCAATCATATTTTAACATCGCCAATGCTGATCAATTTCTTGATTATTTTCACACCAACACTCCTCAAACGAATTTAAACAACACCAATTTTGTTAATAACCATTATAAATATAAAACATTTGAAACCGTGCATAACTTAGAAAATTTTGTGTTTACTAACGTTGATCTGGAGGAGGTTGAAAAAATAATTAATGGCATAAAATCTAACGCTACGGGGCCCGACGGAATTAATATTAAAATGTTACTTTACGTAACCCCACATCTTTTACCGCGTATTACTTTCATCATCAATAACTGTTTATCTGCTAACAGGTTTCCTGAATGTTGGAAGAGTGCTAATGTGATTCCCACCCCTAAGACTTCCATCCCCTCCTTCACATTTCCGGCCTATTAGTATTCTCTCAACTATGTCAAAAATATTAGAAAAAATAGTCGAAAAGCAATTTGGTAATTTTATAAATGTAAATAATATTATTCCAATTACACAATCTGGTTTTCGTGAGCACCATCGTACTAGTACTGCCCTTCTTGAAATTACTGATGACATCTTTCGAGCGACCGATAAAGGTCAAAACACCTGTTTAATACTTTTAGACTACAGCAAAGCTTTTGACACCTTAGACCATAGTCTTTTGTTTTTTAAGTTAAAATATTTTGGGATAGGAGATGCTGCGATTGACTTTTTCAAAAGCTATTTTAGCAATCGAAAACAAAGGGTGTTTTTTGGTAATAAATTTTCCGAATATGCAAGTGTAGATAAGGGGGTTGCGCAAGGCAGTATCATCGAGCCGCTGATCTTTTCTGTGTACACGTCTGACTTCAGCAGGCTACTCAATCACTGTCGTTCGCACCAATATGCAGATGATACTCAGTTATATCTCTCTTTTAGTCTTTCTGAAATTGACACCGCTTCTTATTGCATAAATCACGACTTAAATATTCTTGGCGATATATCGCAAAAGCATAGTCTTTTACTTAATGAAAGCAAAACTCAACTCGTAATTTTTGGCAAGGATAGATCGCAGATTATTGATCGGAAATTACTTAATGTCACTCTTAATAACACTATCTTAAACCCTGTAAATGTTTGTAGAGATCTTGGGCTACTTGTAGACAATAACCTGCGATTTGAAAAACATGTCTCTTCCCTCATACAAAAATCATTTTTTAAGCTTCGTATACTTTATCATAGCAGGGATATTTACTGACTCGTTAATTTTATCAGAGAGATAAAGTCAGTTTACAACGTGTTCAAAACGTTTGTGTTAAGTTTACGTATAATATGCGAAGGTTTGATCATATATCCGAATCATTTAAACTATCACGTTGGTTAAATTTGGAGGAACGTTTTCAGTCTCAACTTTTGGGTTTGGTTAATAAAGTCATATCTATAAAGCAACCGCAATATTTACTTAATAAACTTATTCGAAGTTCTTATACTCTATGAATACTCGCCACAAAGGCTTATTCAAGGTTCCTTTATACAACTCTGCTTTGTTCCAGCGCAGTTTTACTTACAACGCTGTAAAAATTTATAATCAGCTTCCTCACCGCCTCAAAACCTGTTCCCTGACTGATTTTAAACATAAGGTTAAGAAATACCTATTCGAAAAAAGAGTCCGAACACGCATATGATTGTTTTTCTGTTTTTTTGTTTTTTTTTTTTTGTTAAAAAACTTTACTAATTTATAATTAATTATTTTTTGCTAATAGTTAGATTATTAATTTATGTAAATATTTTTGATTGAAAATAAAGACTGTTTATTATTATTATTATTAAAATGATGAAAATAGATGCCACTACTCTTCAAGCATCTGAGGCTCCCAATAAGTTCATAGTAATCCCATATGATCCCAGCTATTCGAGAGGTCTAGAAAAAGTATTTAAAAACGTAGACCTTAGAGTAGCCTAGAAAAAGGAGAACAGTTTGAAAAATCTCCTTGGAAACCCTAAAGATAAAGGCGACTTGGAGGAGAGGAGTGGCAATCTGTGAAATTAGCTGTAATGACTGCGATCTAAAATATGTCCGGCAAACTAAACGCTCCATAAACATTCGTTTTAAAGAACAGATGGCACATTGAAGATACGGAAGAACAGAAAAGTCAAGCTTTGCCCAACATGCGTTGGAAAACAATCACCAAATAGGAATAAATAACCTTAAGTTGAATAAAAATGTATCTAATAATAGATTATTGGATGCATTTAAGAGTATAGAAATAGTTAAATGTTATAAAAAAAGCACTATACAAAGACAGAGGGCCTATTCCCTATAGTTCCCCAGATGATTGTTTTTTGAGTGAAATGAATTTAGGGAAAAGTGAAAAAGACTTGCATGATTTTAGAAACCAAATTTGCGATATTTTCTACCCATTTAAAAGTAATTTAGTAAAATATCCATTTAGACATAACCACAAAGATAAACATGATCAAAATGAAACTTAACAAAACGTAGTGGGGAGCTTTTTCTTCACTTTCGGGAAAATAAGAGCCGTCCTTTTCTTCAAACATTTTTAAATATTCCTAAAATTTGCCGGGGCCGCTGGAACCCGATTTTATTTTTTTTTATTCCAATAAATGTTACTTGTTGAAATAATGTAATTGAAAAAAAAACATAACTAAAAAAAGAAGTAAAACCCCCCTTATTTAAAAGAAGACTGTTTTTGTTTTTTATTCCAGAAGTCCAGACATCCAATCCGTCCAACAAGAGCACCCCCGTGCAGAATCCGAACCAAGGCATCGCCACCCTCCTGGTGATGATAGCGGTCCTGACTATAATCATACTGTTCTGTTGCTTTTCCGCCCCGGGAATACGAGGACTGTGCAAGAAGTACATATTCAGGTCGTGTCCCTATGACGATCCAGAAGTTGACAACGGTAAGTATAGCATTTGGAAAAAAAAAATTGTTAATGATGCGCCGAAAATATTCATCAAACCTTCTGCAAAAGCTCTTTTTCTCTCGTAGCTTCTAGTGATGAAATCATCTCTAGTTTAAAGCATTCTTGCACAATAATTTGATGCAAATTCGATTTTAATACCTCGTATTCCATGCCTCCCTTACGTGTACGAAATTACCTTCGCATATTCTCCATAACCACCAAAGAGTCCTTTGGCTTTGAAGGTATTTCCACCATAGTCATAGAATAAAATTTATGACTTGCTGGTAAAATTAATATTAGTTTAATTTTATATACAGGGTGTCTCAGAATACGTTGGCAATCTCTGACATATAAACAGAACAAGCAAAAATAATGTTAGTTTGTCATATAAAATAATCTCCTAAACTGCCCACAAACTGAGATAGTCGGTCTTAAAAAGAGGAAAATCTTAATTTTAAACCTAAAAAAAAATGTTTTTATAAGAACCTAAATTATACTTCGCTAGAATTTTCTTTAACTAAATTTATGTAGGACAGTATATCATTTTGAACCAAAGTGTAGATAATATTTAACTTTACTTAATTTGAAAAAGTAGTTATACAGGGTTATTCACGCAACCCGTCCATTAAAAGTTTTTGATGATGCCATTTAGATAAAAATTTCAAATTTTGGGATTAAGGTAAGGTCAAGGGGTACTTCTTTTTTGAAATATTTTTAACTTCCTGTCATTTCCGGTTTAACCGGAAGTTGGTATCAACTTGCTTATTTTAAACGGAGCACCCTGTATTTTATGATATTTTTGGATTCTACGGAGAATTTTAATGCTGTTTTATGTAGCATGTCCTATACCTAGGTTCGAGCATTCTTGACCATATCTTCAAGATACTTGACCTTGGACCAAAAATGAGCCTTCGGGGTACCAAGTTTTGAAGATATAATCTTCATATTTTGCAGACGATCGGTAAATAATCTTAGGTTTCTATTTTTTTATTGAATTTGTCTATTTTTATACAGGGTGTCCTAAATTCAGCGGCAAACATTCACATTTTCAAAGCCGCTAAAGTCCGTTTTTTTTAAATGGGACACCCTATAACTTTATGCACTATCAAATGTAGAATTTAATTTTCTATCGAACTGTATTGAGGTTCCCTATACCTATTCGTAACCATTTTCAAAATAATCAGGTTTTTATTAAACTATCATATGTATTTGCTAAATGCTTACACCTTCCCGTAGTAAGCCATGGAAAAACAATTGTTGTGCTTTTCTATTCAACATGACAGCTGATTTGAAACTTTTAAATTAAAATAAAATAACACTCAAAAGCTGATATTCTCAATTTATTTTATATTCGCGGAGAATGTTACAAAATATTGGAGAGAACGTGCTATGTTTTTAATGAAAAACAAGAGAAAAATGAAGAGGATTGAAACGAAATTTTTTCGTTTCGGAAAAGTTAAAGTTATAAAAAATATAATAAATTGTTTACATTATTTTTAACCATATCTACTAAGTTCGAGACTGTTCTAAACTTGTTTTAGTGAACTTAAAAATTATAGCAATCTAACAATCAACAATAAATAAATAAAATAATAAAATTGAACTATAACAAATGTTCTATATGCTGTCCGTTCATTTGAAGACACATTTCAATTCTTCTTTGTACAGTTGCTGTGGCCCGTTGAATTTGTCCGTTTTCTAATTCGGCAAAAGCTGTTCGTATCCTGTCCAGTAAATCTTGTTGGTTATTTACTGGGGAAGCATAAAAGTCTAGGGGTGTTAAATCAGGCGATCGCGGGGGCCATCTCCAAGGGCCATTGGGACCAATCCAGCGATCTTCAAAAATTCGAGATAATTGGAGATAAACTACAGCGGAATTATGTGCTGGTGCCCCATCTAATTGATACCAATCATTTTGCAGCTCACCACTAGGAATTTCTTCTATAAATTCAGAAACCGTCCCTCGTAGAATTTCCAAATACTTATCACTGTTTAAATTGTCTTCATAAATACAGTACCGCACCTGATCATTTAATACTATAGCGAAAACATTGAAGCTAAACCTCTCTTGAGAACGCGTTTCGCATAAAGCGTGCGGATTTTCTGCTGCCCAGAAATGTTCGTTTCTTCTATTTGTTATTCCTTCTCTAAAAAATTTCGCTTAATCGGTCCAAAATATTTTTGAAAGGAATTGAGGGTCCTCTTGAATTTTCAAAAACATGAATTAGCAAAATTCTACTCGTCAGATGTCATCACCAGGTCTCAAGGCTTGCACGTTTTGGAAGGAATAAGGGTGCATATGATGTTCGCTCAAGATTCTTTGGACAGATGAAGAAGAAATTCCCAAATCGTTTTCTGCAGACGGTATTGAACTTTGCGGGTTTGCGTGGAAATAAGCTAATGTGTTTATTGCATTATCCTCGGCATTTGTCACTGGTTTCGGAACATTTTTTATAACTTTAACCATGCCAAAACGCAAAAAGTTAGTTTCAATCCTCTTGAATTTTGACTTGTTCATTGGCGGCAAATCAGGGTGGCGTTCATTAAACACACGACACGTTCTCTCCAAAATTTTATAACATTTTCCATGAATATAAAATAAATTGAGAATATCAGCTTTTGAGTATTCTTCCATTTCGATTTAGAAGATTTAATTTATCACTGATAGTTTTCGATAAATAACGCATACTAATCATCTGTCATACTGGATATTGGATCTCAATTGTTTTTCCATGGCTCACCATTGGAACATGAAAACATTTAAGCAAATACATACGATATTTTTATAAAACCCAATTATTTCGAAAATGGTTACGAATAGGTACAGGGGACCTTAATACAGTTCGATAGAAAAGTAAATTCTACATTTGAAAGTGCATAAAGTTATAGGGTGTCCCATTTAAAAAAACGGACTTTAGCGGCTTTGAAAATGTGAATGTTTGCCGCTGAATTTAGGACACCGTGTATAAAAATAGTCAAATTCAATAAAAAAAATAGAAACCTAAGATTATTTACCGATCGTTTGCAAAATATGAAGATTATATCTTCAAAACTTACAAAAATATGAGATTTTAAAATTTGGTACCCCGAAGGCTCATTTTCGGTTCAAGGTCAAATATTTTAAGAACGCTTGAACCTAGGTATAGGACATGCTACATAAAATAGCATTAAAATTCTCCGTAGAATCCAAAAATATCATAAAATACAGGGTGTTCCATTGAAAATAAGCAAGTTGATACCAAATTCGGGTTAAACCGGAAGTGACAGGAAGTTGAAAATATTTAAAAAGAGAAGTACCTCTTGACCTTACCTTAATCTCAAAATTTGAAAATTTTATCTAAATGGCATCATCAAAAACTTTTAATGAACGTGTTGCGTGAATAACCCTGTATATCTACGCACAACTAAAATATAAACTTACATATAATCTTCATAGTTAGATACAAATAATTGGGGTTAAGCAATGGCAATCACCCCAATTCACCTAAAATACTAAAAAATAAATTTCAATTAATTTTAGTAGTATGAATTCAATAAAAATCAAAAATTAATTATTTTTTTGAGTGCCCAACTTATATTTTATTGTTCTAAAGTTTTAGGAAGTTATGTTGTTTCAGTTTAGCTAAGAAAATAGGTCATTCACCAATTACTAGGTTCTTATAAACAATGGTTGTCTAGAGGTGTCACCTCTCATGGCTTGAATTACGTTTTTGTGATGGTCGATATCCATTTGTCCAGCTGTCTCCCTACCAGAATAATTCGTTACTTTATTCCTTTTTGTATCAATGTCAATATTGATGTCGCCTCTTTGAACCAAGAAGTGTGTTAAAACAGGGCAGTTTTTATAACACCCTTTGGCTTGCGGATGCTTTCAATTTGCATTTGGCGTTAAAAATAATCTATTGAATGTTACAAAACTGCCCCGTTTCTCCATAAGTTTTTCAAACATTCTTACAGGACATGCTTGAGGATCTGTTACATTTTAATAAACCACTCTCTGATAGTTTTTTACCCTCCTTAGTCTTTGTCTTAGATAAAATTAGATTATACTCAATCCTGCCTGTGAAGTTGCTTTGATTGTCAGTTTCTTTCACAAAATATTCAATTTGGGCCGTTCTCCCCTTCCCGGCTCTCCAAGCTAATTCGAATGATGTGACATAAAAAAATTTTCGTTGTAAGCCATCAGGTGTGTTTTCATTAAAATGTTGTAGAATCTTATTATACTCATCTTTACTTAAAGCAGCACAGCTAGATTTCCTTGTGGGTGGGTTTTTCTGAAGCTGCCGATGTTTAGTGTCACGGGCAGCTCTAGCCGCTGCAAACTCGAGATCAAATTTGATTTTGAATTTATTAAAAAATAATTTTTTGGATTTCTTTTGCTGTCGAGTTCCACATGACCTTTACCACAGTTTCCTTGTATTCTTCGGGGTCCTTTCTTTATGTTAAATGCATAGTCCTCCAATATGTCAGCTTATTTTTGTAGAGATATTGTTTCACCCATAACGTCGTATGATTTTTCTTTACAAAACTCCAAAAATTACCTCCAAACACTAGCCTTAGATCTTTTGGTATTGTGTGGTGTCAAATTCTCAACCTCACTTCTAATATTACAAGGGGTCTGTCTTTTCATCATTCGCAGCCGACTAAACAACAATTGAACAACGCTTGCCATCAAACTACACGAAAATCAAGATGAAAATTAAATAGTTATTTATACTATAAGGGATGTAAGTAACATTTACCAGTCGAGAACGAGTTTGCGCCTGAGCGATAGCGAGGGCTGACAAAAAAGTTCGAGACTGGTTAATGTACTTACATCCCATATAGTGTATAACATTTTTCCCCCTCCCTGTATTGTATGTTTATAAGAAAATGCGGGATATATTTTTGGATTTTCATTGCCATTACAGTGGATAGCATTCTCATTAAATTATGAAGGCAGGCGTGATCCGTTGCCAGAGCAACATAACCAGTTTTTATTTTATCAACAACGTCAAGTTGACAATTCATAGCGAAAAGTTTGAAGAAGTCGAATTGTTTCATTCTGTGTGGACAAAATGTTTCAGACATAGAAGAATCAGTGAATATTGCTTGTTTTTCTCTGCTACCGGAGAAGTAAAAAAAAAGTATGAAGCAGCATATAAATCCTTTAAGAATTGGTGCCTGTGGTGTATTGAACCACGTTTTTTAAGGTTCTTATTTTACTAAATACTTAAAGGAAACACAGATGATTTTAGATTTAAGTGTCCATTTATTAAGTACCAGAGAAAGAATGAAATACATTGTCAAAAAATGATCTAGTACAGTCAATGTGATTAGGTGGGGATAACCCAGTGTGACAAACCGTATATTTAAATAGTATAGCAGTTGTTACCAATCCAATATTAACAATATATAAATAATAATAAATGTTGCCAACCATTAACCTATATTACAGTGCCAAAGCAAGACGGCTACTGCAGTCTCAGAAACCTTGTTTTTAGCGTATTTCCACGAAAAAAGTGCTATATTGAAGCCCCCATCAAGCTTATGGTGTGAGTATTCGATGTTGAAGTCCAGCCTTTTTATGGAGGAAAATATAGATATTTCTAAGTATGCAGAACTTCGAGCATTTTTGAAAAGAAAAAATTATGGTTATAGACCCAAAAAATCGAATGTGTTTACCAGGGAAGATATGAATAAGTTCATGCTTGAAGCCCCCGATGATATATACTTATTGATGCAGATCGTAATGGTAATGGGAGTTGCTGGAGCGTGCCGTTCTAATGAATTCTGTGAAATGAAAATGGACAATATTAAAATAAGTCAAGAGACATGGTGGATGGAAATCCGCTACTATTGCGGAAAGTTACTTAGCTGAGAGCCTCAATAATAAAAAGGAAGTAGCGAATAAAATTTTATACAATAAGACCCAGCCAGAAATCTCTTGCAGTGCTTCAACAGTGGCAGAAACATTGATTAGAAATGACGGATCTGTGGAGTCAGAAAATCTAATACACATCGAGAAGAAAAGAGAAAACGTGTTTCCAAATTTTGTTAATAATGTGAATAATTGTAATAATTGTACCATTAATATTCATTTCAATTAATATCACCGGATTTTTGTAATATGTTGATGGAATCAAAAATTAAAGCGGCTTATAATAATTTTATTTTCCCTAGGGATGTAAGTTGACTAACATCCTGTCGTTAAGGGCAACCAATATCTTGTTGAGTAGCGATGTGTCGTTCGTGAACGTGTCGTTCGAATTGAGCGGCACAGTGCGGTGTGCTGTAACGAACGACTCTTTTAAACGTGTGCTTTTCGTTCATTGGGGAGCTACTACAGATATTTAGTACACAAACATAATGGAGCGCTTTATTAAGACTCGCGTCAGGCCGCTGTGCGGTTGATGGATTAATCATTGGCACGGTGCTCAGCACTTTAGCTCACTTTACACATTTTTGAATAATTTGTTTATAGGGGAGCATACGATATGCGGATATATGAATGAATGTGTTGGAGTTTAAAAGATATTCTTTGATTAAAATTTGTGTTTTTTTTACAGATAATTTAATTAATATATTTATTGGACATAGTACCAGACACATTTACTTGTTACACATTTATTTTAATAAATACATGACAATCACATGCGTTGTAACAAAACGTCAAATTCCTTTAACCTTAATTATATTTTAATTAAAAATGCATTATTGATATACCAACAAAAATAAAGTTAAATAGGTTTAAAATCTTATTCTACTGTTAGTTTACTACATACAGGTACGTTTATATTAATATTAAATTTAAGAATAAAACAAGCAAATATTAAATTTAAGAATATTTTTACAAAAATATGAACATTAGAATTTAGAAACACAAATAAACAAATGCGGTAACGAGTAAAGTCAAGTAGGTAACTTTTGTGCCGACCTAGTTATTAGTTTGTTTTTATGATTAAACGACCAATAAATACTTATTACTTATAGATTTACATTTAGGAACAATATTTTAGACACTTTATCTCCGGTTAAACGACTTCTTCTGTCAGTAAGAGTCTGTCCCGTCTTTGAAAAAACACGCTCCGATGGAACTGAAGAAGCGACTACAGAAAATCGTTGCCGTGCAACTTTATAGAGTCGTGGATACACATTTTTCCGATCTTCCCACCATTTTAACGAGTCCTCCTGAGTCCTGGCTAATAATGGTTCTTCTAAGTATTTATCGATTTCCACAATACTGGCCACTTTTGGATTTTTGCTAGATATTAGCTGCGATACGTGATTATCGAAGTCTATCCACAACTTTGATGAGCTTGGGGGATTGATAACAGCTGGTAATTCTTGATTTTGGTTTTTATCTTCAATAGTCTGAATTGAAGAAATCGAATTGATCAGATTTTGTTTGGTTATATCAAAATATCTGGTATTTGCAAAACCATACTTTTTGAAGCGCGGATCTAAAAATGTTGCTTCAGAAAAAATTCTGTTACCTTCTACATTTTCAAACTTCATGTTTAGCCTTTTAAGTAACTTATCCGCCATAGATTTTACAACAAGGGGCAAATCTGGATTGTTCTTTAAAAAATGACTACAAGACCTTTTTAATGCATTACTTAGCAAAATGACTTTCGACGCTGTTGTCTCAGTCTCACTGCTGATTTCCTCCGTAACGTCCTTAAATATTTCTATTATCGCATTTTTGAAGTACCCAAATATCATCATTTGACAGGTTTTCTAACTGAGGATAATTTATTGCTATGGTAGACATGAGAGGATCCTTTATTTCAATAATCCTTTTAAACATGTCAAATGTAGAATTCCACCTTGTCACAACATCTTGCTTCAAGGTAAGCTGACTCCATTTGGGTTTGCATTTTCTTTAGTCTTTCACTGGCTTGTGGACTCCTTTTAAAAAATTCTACTATGGACTTAACTTTTTTGCGAATGTCCGAGATTTTTTCCAATGCAGCTTGCACAATTAAATTAACAGTATGTGCGAAACAGGGCACGTGGGTCCATCCAGTTTTTCTAACTGCTGCTACTACGTTAGCAGCATTGTCTGTTACAACAGCAGAAATTTTTTCGGAAATACCCCACTCTTCACAAACACGCACTAACTCTCGAGACAAATTTTCTGCTGTGTGGCTTTCTCCATATTGGTAACAATCTAGTAACACCCTTATTAGATTGTTATCTTCATTAATAAAATGTGCTGTGACCGATAGGAAGCTTTCATCATTAATTGATGTCCAGCCGTCGCACAGTGTAGCATGCCATGGACACAATTAAAAATAAACGAAATTTTGAACTATACAATTCTAACATTTTTTTTACATATTTAGATAAGATATTGGTCACTGTATTACGTAAGTATAATATCAAATCGCAGTAGGCCATGCTTTTGTTTATCGGCGCTTAGCAACTTTAACCTGTCAAGACTCGTCAAAATTTAAGGTTATAAAAGCAATTAATTACGTGTGTGAAATTTATTGTGTATATAATTAAGTATTTTGGTTTTTTCAAAATATTAAAATGGATTCTATTTGTGAGGGTAAGTACTTCATAATGCTGAATAATTTACATTTTGTACGAAGTTTAATTAAGAATTTATAATGGTTTAAAGTTTCCAGTTAAAATTTTTTGTAAATTTCGACATTTTGAAATTTGACTAGAGTTTTAAAAAAATCACTTATGATCACCTTCAATATTTTTTTATCAATTGTTCATAAACTAATAGTGTTTTCCTAGAAAAAGTTTTAATCACCATGGGTTACCATTAACGGAGTTATGTTTTTTTTTAGACAGAGGTGTTATAATAAGAAATATCGACCTGATAGATGTTTGGCTGAGAAGTCCAAAAGGAAATCGAAAGCAACTTGTATATGAAAAAATACTGGACCTCATTAATGTAGATGAACCTTCCAAACAGTTGCAAGATCAAATTCTTAAATGCAGTAAGTTTTTTGGTTTAAAAATGGCGGTAAAATGGCAGAAAGTAGGTTGCTCCCGTAACCAACTTTTGAAAGGCGAGATGGGTTGGCTAGAACAGGTCATATATGTGCATAATTGCATTAATCAACAAGAACCACTATCTCCGCATAGTGTTCAACTTAAATCTACCAGCAGCCGTAAAGTAGGAAGACCCCGAGTTCCATTTGAGGAAGCATCGTCTAAAACAAAAAGAAGGCGTATGGCAGAGTTAGCCGACAGAACTCCAGAGGAGCTACGATTAGCTGCAGAAGCTATGTCAGAAACTGTCCGTGGTCCAGTAACCAACAGTTTTAGTGCGATTGAAGCTTTAGCGCTTATGATAGACTTAGATATATCTATAAGAAAATATATTCTTCTTAGGTCTGTAATCAATGCAAAAGCCCAGAACTGCCTTCCAAGTTATTTTCAGATCAAAATAGCCAAAAATGCTGTTTTACCTTCCAAAATAATTTTAACTGATATATCTGCAGAAGTAGATCTACAAGAGCTTTTGCAAAAAACCATAGAAAGCATTTTGAAGTTAACTGAGGTAAATAATCAAAAACGGCTAAAACTTATATGCAAGTGGGGCATGGATGGCAGTTCTGGGCATAGCCAATACAAGCAGGAGTTTACTAACATGGAAAGCACGGATGAGTTTTTATTTTTAATAGCAATGGTACCTCTAAGGTTAGTTGATGAGGAAACAGGAAAAGAGATGTGGAGAAATCTTAGGACCTCGTCAACTCTATATTGTAGGCCAATCAAGTTTTTATTTCAAAAAGAAAATTCAAATCTCGTGCTTAGTGCTGAAAAAGATATTAATGAAAAAATTAAAAATTTAAAACCCATCCAAATTGAAACTACAGAAGGTCGAAAATGTGAGATCAGAGCGGATTTGTGGTTAACAATGATGGATGGCAGTGTAACCAACATACTTTCGGAAACAAATTCAACTATGAAATGTATCATTTGCGGAGCCACACCTAAAGATATGAATACTTTAAACATAAGTAGTCGTCCTTCCAATCCGGATAATTACCGCTTTGGTTTGTCCACATTGCATTGCTGGATACGTTTTTTCGAGTGCCTTTTGCATATCGGATATCGGCTTCCGATAAAATCGTGGCAAGTTCGAGGGCCTGAAAATAAATCCATCGTAGAAGGCAACAAAAAACGTATCCAAGCAGAATTTAAAGCCAAAATGGCTCTAACAGTGGATAAGCCAAAGCCAGGGTATGGCTCTTCAAATGATGGAAACACTGCCAGAAAATTTTTCCAGAATCCTCACATAAGCTCAGAAATCACAGGGGTTGATGAGAATTTAATTAAAAAGTTCTCAATTATTTTAGGAGTGTTAGCTAGTGGAGGCATAATTGATCTATATAAGTTTAGATTATTGCTGGAGGAGACTAGAAATTTGTATATAACGCTATACAAATGGTATAATATGCCCAACACCATCCATAAAGTGCTTGTTCATGGATGTGAGATAATCGAAGCATTTTCTTTACCAATCGGAGAACTTTCTGAAGATGCCCTTGAGGCTAGGCACAAAGAGGTAAGAAAGCATCGATTATCGCATACCCGGAAGTGCTCTAGGATAGCTTCCAATAAAGACTTACTCCACATCCTTCTTCTTACCTCAGACCCTTTTATTTCATCAAAAAGAAACATACCCACCAAAAAATGTGTAAGGTCAGATGAAGAAGTGAATAAGTATCTAAAGAAAGACGAAAATCTAAATCATGGTTTAGATTTAGATTTAGAGGAATTCATTAATTTTGATAGTGATAACGAATCTTCAAATTCTGATTAAATTGTTGTTATATTATTTTTGTATATATTTAAATTGTTGTATTATGTTACGGTTGTTAGTTCTTTTATTTTTTGTTAAAACTGTTCTTTGTTTTTGTACACATTAGGTACTTATGAGGAAAAGTAAAATTAATTAGCCCTAACACAAACACAGAAGAATTAAATAAATAATTAAGTTACCTAAAAATGTAAGATTGAAATATATTTTTTCCTCATTGTATACTCACTATTTTTTTACATTCTTTAGAGCTTACCATAAGTAATCAAACACCGTTTACAGAATCGAAATTGGTGGAGTGCTTTTTGAGATATCGAATTTTGTCCTTAACACATATAACACGTTACACTGTGCGTCGGTCGTAATACAAACTGTATCAGCAAATATTAGCTTGTTCTTAACTTTTTCTTTTATCATAAAATACATTTGAGGAATTAGTGTTTCAGATATAGTTTTTCGTGTTGGCAATTGATAATCCGGGTTCAAAACTCTACACAACTTTTTAAAACTTAAACTTTCAACTAATTGAAGTGGCAAAAAATCTTTAACTATAAGTTCAACAATTACGTGGTGAATTTCAATACGCCTTTTATCACTCATGGCTCTCCGAAAATAAGAACTCATCGTTCCAGAAAACTTTGATTGTACCTGTTTGTTTTCTTTTGACGTCTCCGCAGACATCTCACTCGTACTTGGTTCTGCAGATGTGGAGGGCGAGTGTGGATCATCTCTATTTTTCGTTTGGAAGACAAAAGAAGGTGTTAGATCACTCTTTAAATTACTATTATAATTTTGGTGTTCTGCTTGAGGATGTTTTGAACGAAGATGTCTATTTAAATTAAAAGTTGACCCACCTTTAAAAGACAAGTTTGAGAACAAAATGAACACTTTGCGAAGTTTTCTCCTACTACCAATGTCCAAATTGAACTTCTCTTGCCTTGCTTTTCCTTTGGCATGTTCACACAAATTTAACAATACTAACACAAAAAGGTGTGATAACTATCTTATGCAACAATAACAAAAATATAATATTTTAACTTTATTATTTATGAATTAAACGCAACCCACAAAACAATATCCAAGTTAAAGGTGCGTGCGTCACGTTCGTTCGTGGCTTCTTAGAAGACAAACCGCATTAGCTTAACAAAACAGCAACAATCGCGTTTAAAATAATAACCACATTCGTAGCCGTGTTGCCAAAACTCTTTCATTTATACTAATAGAGTATATAATATATTAACTTAAAGATTATAATAGATTCCGACATAATATGTCAGTAGGACGCCGCCGCCGGAAGGTTTCAGGGAAATGAAAATTAGTAATCGAAATAAAATTTAAACTAGTAAAACTTTAAAAACAAATCTGTTTTTTTTTGCCTAGACGTTTTCTGCAGTGCAATTTAGAAAATTTAAAAATCCGGCAAGAGTAAGTGAATGGATTTAGTGAAAAAGTAAGAGTAAAAAATCTGTTAAAATATTATTAAATCTATTACAATAGTAATGGACTGGCAACACTGATTCGTGGAAGTGCTTCCATGCCGACTACTTCCGAGGGGAGCCGAGCACTAAAATCCCAAAACATTAATTAAATCATTCACTTCGCTCCGTTCGTCCGTGCTGCTTATAACTGGCTCTAGACGCTCTGAATTGTGTGATGAGCGCTTTTAGTAAGCACAATATCGGGTTTCATTCTCGTTCAATTGAACGAAAGAAACTGAACGGCTCTTTAAAGTGTGCTGAACGAAATGTGCTGGCACACCTAAAATGAACGAGAGACCCATGCCTATTGTTGAGTAACTTTCACTTACGTCTGTCAAAGCAGTGTCAAAATAGGTTGTTTACAATACAGGGAGGGGGAAAAATAAATTTTGGTGTGAAATTTTCTTACCGAATATTCCACGTGCATAAATTAATACCGGAAATTATTTCCTCGGTGACGAATTTTTTAAGAAAATTTTACCTGGTCTTCGACTCGGTAAAATAATTCAAGCACTAGGGTTATTACTAAATTGAAAATTTGCATTGATTGAAGTTTTAATCCTAACATCTAGTTAGCATCATTGACTAATATCATTTTGTGGAATAATTTTCAAATCAATTTTCTGCTATAGTGGAATACACACATAACGATCAGCGGACATGCATTTGATGCAGATGAAGCAGGATTTATTCGAGGAGGAATAATAAACTGTGATAACCTGCACATCCCGACATATGCGACAATTGTGGGGCGCTATCAGCAGGAATTTATTGCTATCGTATGAACAGATTTAATTGGAAACAATATTTAGGTAACGTTGGATCCCTAAGGTTTGCTTTTTGCAGCGCTACCAAAGATATTAGAATGACACGTTCGTTAAAATTTATAAACCATTTCTCGATACTTAACATTGCTAAGGCGGATAGTCTATCTTGGCCCAACTGCTCAACAAAATTTATAAGCCCTCGAAAAACCCCTGGATTTTCAGACAAAGCTGTCTCATCATGGCCACGTAGTGCCAGCCAGACCCAGGCCGGCTATTTATAGTCGACCTGTGTTTACCGAAGCGTGACTCGGTGTAACGATCGGTTTCCACGTATGATGTAGACTGAAGCCCGTATCTCTATTAAAATTGTTAGGATGCTTATAAATTTCAATAGATTCTCTAATTTTGTGTTTATAGAGTCCCGAAACCGATGCAAGAACTTTGGTTTCATTCACATTTATGACATGCACAGTAGAATGTTGGTTCGTTTCTTTCTGATACATCGTTTATGTTCCTTAAGCCTAGTCGATATGGATCGTCTAGATTCTCCAATATAAACATCACCACAGGAACATATACTCCTTCCGTTTGAAAAGGAATAATGTCCTTTGGTGATTTCAAACATTGTCCAATTTTCTTGTGTGTGTTGAAGCTTGTACGTATGTCAGACTGGCGAAGTAACCTTGCAATGTTAGCATGTTGTTGATTTAGATGATCAAGAAACCCAGGGAGGTTTTCTGGACCATGTGGCCATATTACAAAAGTATCGTCTACATATCTGAACCATGATTTTGGGTTTAGTGGAGACGACTCTAGGGCTTCCTCCTCAAAAGCTTCCATGAAGGTATTAGCTACCACCGGTGACAGTGGAGATACCATGGCTGCTCCTGAGGTTTGCTCATAGAAAGTTCTTTGAAATGCTTCAATTAGATCTAAAAGTGAGTTGTCAATACTATTATGGTGAAATAAGTCTGATATTATGGAAATTGAATCATTTCATTCACATTCGTATACAGCGATTCTACATCGAAACTGACTAAGATATCTTTGGGATCTAATTGGATTGATTCAAGTTTTACTACAAAATGCGTAGAGTTTCTAATATATGGATGTGTTTTTCCTGTCAAATTATTAAGAATATTTGAAAGATATTTACCAATTTTGTAAGTAGGAGATCCTATTGCACTGACGATAGGTCGAAGTGGTACATTAACCTTATGTACTTTAGGTAGTCCGTAGAACCGCGGGATCCTTGAGCTGCTTGGCCTTAACATCTTCTTCTCCTCTGTTGGTAGGTTGGATGCATTTATAAGGTTGGTTATCCGTCTTTTAATTTTGTTGGTCAGGTCACTCTCTAGATGTTGTCGTCCAAAAGTAGTTGTATTTTCTTCACGTAATCTGTTTTTTCCATGACGACAGTGGCATTTCCCTTGTTCGCTGGAGGGACCAAAATGTCTGTATTGTTGTTTAATGTTTTTATTGCCGTTCTTTCCACAGCTGATAGATTCGACTTAGGCGGGTTAGAATGTTTGATGATCTTCGCTGTTTTATACCTTATTGCGTCAGCTTCTTCTGCTGGAAGTCTTCTAATTGTCGCTTCAACGGATGACACTATGTCTTCTACGGGTATCTCCTTTGGTGTAATGGCGAAGTTTTAACCTTTAGATTGGACGGATTGTTCTGCTTCAGTAAGGATTTTGGAAGATAAATTTATAACGGTGTCCTGTGGCGGTTTTAGTGGTCTTCGGCTGTCTAGCAGTTCTTCGAACTTTTTCTGTTGCTTAATTATAACTGCTTGATGTATCCTTTCTGCTTGCGCATTGGTAATGTTATCGAGAGTTCTAAATGTTTGATATTCAAGTACAAAAGCTAATTTTAAATGAATATTTAATAACTTACGAGCGTTTATATCCAAATCACGTCGAATAGCTTGTATCCTTTCTCTTACCAATGCCATACTGGCTCGTTTGTAGATGTTCCTTGCACTTTTTGATGTTATGTGGTGTTTCATCTGTAGAGAATTTGGTACTACGTCTTCATCTCAGCATCTAAGGAGAAAAGCTAGTTGGCAAAGTAGCTTCTTCTTGTTGTTCCTGAGATCGCCAAAAGTTTTGGCATCTTTTTTGATTTCCTCCCCATAGAGGTTAGCTAACACAGAACGAGTCACGCTTCGGTAAACACAGGTCGACTATAAACAGATGGCCTGGGTCTCTCCGAGCTTATTCAGTGTTCCGATCCCGTGAAGTGAAGATCCCTGAAGATGCCTCGTGCAATCGAAGACGAAACGTCGTAAGTGATTCCATTTTGACACGGTCTAATCCCAAGAAGCATGATTTCTTAATTGACCACAGCCGTGAAAGCTTTATTTTCGGGGGGTCATTGATCACTGTTTTGCCTACACTTGGGCCTAATTTAATCGAGCAGTACGTAAATCCTCTCCTAATAGCAGTAATCCACTACCCAACATCCACGAAAGTTCATTAAATCGTTTTTGAAATTGAAAATTTTAAACACGAATTAAAAATAAAAGTAACATTGATTCTTATCCCTCTACTTTCACAATTTGCAATACAACAAAAAGAAGTCACTTTAAGGTAAAAAAATAAAAATAAATAACAAAAGTGCCATATGCTCCTGTGTAAAAAATTCGATTGGTTTGTCCTACTGCCGTCGAAACAGGTGACGTTCAACTGACAGATCGTTGGAGTGCCCAATTTCGTTTCCACACGTTGAGTGAAACCCATTCTAATTAGCCCGTTCATTAATTTCGCTAAGATTAATTTATTACGAGTATTAATTTATCTATTTGATGGACACCTAGACAAATGAAAGAAACTGCGAGCGAATATTGATGTTAGGTTGCGCAAAATTAAACAGATTTTTAACAAGTAGTTATATTCGATAGCACCGCTTGACGCCTCCCATTTATCTTAGATCCAGTCAAGATCATTTAACTTGGCAATAGTTTGGTTTGGCTCGAAAATAAAGCAGAATATTTAAGTGCATGTAAAAAAGATCAACGCATATTTGTGGTTTTATAAGAAGCACTTAAAACTTTTTGGTTTACGTTTACATGTGTAGGTACAGATACTATAAACAGGCACGTCGGTATCGGAAGTATGGCTCAAAAAAGGGCCGTTAGCATACTTTTTGACATTTAGGGACGCTAAAACGTGAAAATATGTAAAACCTGAGAAGGTGAATATTTTTTCACGAATACAAAAATTTTATTTGGCAGTCATTTCGTTTCGCCATCTTGATGAATTCGTACCTCAATTTTACTCTATACTACAATGAATTTTTGAATATTTTATTAAGATGCCATTTGGATTCGAATCGTAATTTTGTCAGTTAATACCTATACAGGGTGTTAGGGGTTTGACTACAAATATTTTAACATAAGATAGTATGAACGATTTTAGTCAAAATATTCTTATAAATCATCGGTAAACTCGAAAGGGTTTTCCAGATATTTAACTAAAAAGACAACGTGGCAACATTGTTATTTGCTTGGACATCAATGTGATGACAATCTCATCACCTGTATTTTGTCAACAAAGAAATATAAAAAAACTTGTAAATTTGAAAATGATTCAATTATTTTATTTTGATTTATTTTTTTTGGAATGTATGAACGATGTTTTTAATAAATTGTGGTTTGTTTGCATAATATAGGCGTGTATAAAATAATTGTAAAAACCTGTTATTATAACTTTTTAGATTATTTATTTGTATAGTGTTTAACTGCGAAACCCTAATTAAGTTTATTAGTTTCCAAAAATTAATAAAGAATAGGAACTTACCAAGCATATTAATTTATATCACTAGGTAGGTAATTCAAACACTAAAACCAGTATTTTAAAAAATTAAAGTAAATGCAAAAAATGACTACCGCTATTATTTAAACCAAGAGCGTGCGGTGAAATTTTAAGAAAGGGAAGCAATTTTTAGAAACTTACCTATTTGTAATGTAATTCGATTCTTCGATCATTTTTTGCAAATTCTTCAATGACGTCAATATAAAAACCTCGATGCTCCGACATATTTTGGAGAAGTTTATTTTCAATGGACAACAGCGATGTATGCGAAAGTCCCTCCTGCCCCGTTGAATTTCTCAGGAAATTATTTATAGGTTTAAATGTTGAAAAATCGCGTTCTACTGATGAACTTGTGGCAGGTATTGTCAATACTAATTCACACTGTTTCGACACTTCGGTGTAGGCATCTTCCAGCTCCTTGTCTTTTAAAAATTGCATTAGTTGCTTAGCGTTATTTTTTGCGCTAATGTCATCAGTTTCGTAAATCACTTTTATATGGAACGCCGTTTTACTTTTTAGTCTGCTATATGCCCGGTATTAATTTAAATTGAATGGGACTTCATTATGGCAATTTATTTTATAATATTATAATAAAAATGTAATTTTAACTGAATCCTTGGAACATCTAGAGCTAAAGCCTTCATATAGATTTTTAACAATCAATTAATTTGATTTAGCTATTAAAATGTATGTCAGGATATTTGGATGGGTCTTTACAAAATTAATTCAATTTTCATTATATTATTATAATTAAAATGCATTTTTTTTATTATAATATAATTTTATTACTTACAAATTTGTTGATATCAATATTTATCCAATATTTAACGAGTACCTTTGTAGTATTTTGTGGGAAACAATATAGCCGATTATAAATTTTTATGAATGGTATTTTCATTTACAGCAATTTCTATGATTATCTATTTTCATTGAAACCAATTTCCATTGATATCAATTTCGATTGAATACAAGCACCTCGAATGCATGTTTATTATCGGAAGTTTCGCCATCTATAGCCTCCCAAAAGAAATATAATGTGTTTGCGTGAGTGTGTTCGATAACTCAAATTAATTTGCGAATGTGTCGTCATACGAAAGAGAAGTCTTCGCGCTCAAAAAGGTTTGTAAAATTCTGGAGCTTCTCTGGTCTGGTATTCTGTGTTCTGAAGTATGAGCCGACTTCTTTGGTTTGCGTATTGCGCTAACATTGGATTGCATTCTAGTAATCTTGCTTGCTGATTTTTTAATATCATTTGTGCAATAAACGACGATAATACGGACCGAATTTAAACTCGTCTTTCTCGCGCAAGTACGTCACATCTATGTACAGCGTTTGGGAGTCAAATAGGCCGTAATGCATTGTCATTTGAAAACGTTTGTAGAATTTACGCTTCAATAAAATGTTTTTAAAATTATTAAACTAATTATTTTGAATCTAAAGATTTTATTGTTTATTACGTCCTACCTGTGCAGTTGCAGGTAGTAGAAATCGAGATTGAAATTATAATCGATAAACAAAAGTGACAGATATAAAATATTTCAAATTTCCAAAATAATACATTTTCAAAAATGTGGATTGGTGCTTACCGTCAAGCTGTTAAGATAAATTTCAAAAATGGTAATTTAGGATATATTTACTATAATAATAGAACAATATGGTTTTAGCTACTTGTATAGGGCACTTTTGAAACTGGTTTGTATTTTTCAATTGCAAGTAAAAACTAAAAATGTCAATAGACGGCACTAGTGCAGCAACTCAAGTAACAAACGTTATAAAATATGAATGGAAGTTTCCCCTGCAATTATTTTACTTGCAGCATTCTTAACTTTTATTTTAAATTAATTAATTATTTTAATCAAAATAAATATCACGAATCCTCACGATGAACACTTTAGATAATCTGATATTTGTAAACTTCAATTTTATTTTCTTGCTGAATGCTGAAGAGACCGGCGTGGGCATACCGTTGTAAGTGTATCGTGGTGTTAATCATAATTTTATAAACAATGAGTATTAAAAAGCGACTCGCATGTTGTGTTATAGAGGCTGCTTTTCTAGAAGCAACAAGGCCGAATTAACTACTTACGATGATTGGGGCTCATCTGGGCGAGGCAAAGTTTTGCGATGACAAAAAACGGTCAATGGGTTTTACGTATTTGGGGGCCCTTCGGCAGCAACTCAAAATTTACATGATGACAAAAAAAAAGAAAAGATCCTCAGTTTTGTATTTCGCTTGCTGATGTCTCTGGGGCCCCCACCACATATTTGAGCCTTACGCGTTGTGGCTTTTTCAATAATTAAATCCCCGCAAAAACAAGACGCGCAAGCTCTTTGCTGGGGCCACTGCCGACGCGACGGCGGGGGCCTGAGTCAGTGGCGGGCCGTTAGTATTTGAAGTGGGAGGGAAGGCAAAAAATAGTATTCGCATGACGTGCGACGTCGATGGTTCGGCAAACTACTTTCAACATTTCGAGATTTTAGTTTTAAATAAATTTGTACAAGCTATATTGTCACAGATTACAAAACAATCTGTGAAATAACACTTATTTTCTCGGTTAGTGATAGTGTCTGATTCTGATGTTAATAAAAGGTTTATAATTTGAATCGGCCATTGAATTCGGATTTATTTTTTAATTTATTATAATATATATATATATATATATATATATATATATATATATATATATATATATATATATGTATACAAGCAGTATTGTTAAGCCCCCGTTTATACAATGATATAACAATTTCAATCAAACAACACAACCTCTATTTTATTGGTAGGTGTAAAATAAAGCAATGAATGTTCTTCCAGCAAAAGCTGAATCTGATTTTTTATCCAGAAAGCTATTTTTATGTTTTGAAATCTGAAATGCGTGTTTAAACGTTCTATCTGTAGCACCTCCACTTTGAGTTTTTATCTATTTTATGATATATCTTACTGTAACAGTGTTGCCGTATCTTCTTTTAGTTCCGAATTTCTGCTATTAACTTTTGTTTTTTAAATGGGACGCCCTATATTTGTTTGTTATTTTGATTTACTATGATATTGTAACTTCAACCATGACGTGTCAAACCAGAACCTTCGTATATCAGGGTGACTAGAAATTGCTTAGGCTTAAATGCATATTATGCCTTTATTTGCCGATTTTTTAAAATACTGCATATTGTATTACTCGCAAAGGCTAACCCGAAGAGCGACATTAAAAAAAAGATTTTTTAGAAAAAACCGTTTAATATTTAAATGGACGTAAAAGATGTTTAGTGAATAGACAGATAATTTTATTTTTCTCAGGGTTCTTGGAGGTAAGTTAATAGTTTTTGCCAAATCACAGCACTCTAGATTGAGAAATAAAAATTAGTTAAAAAATAGCATTCAATATGAGAATTACATATGGTTGTACTTGGAATATCTCAACCATTGAGGTAGTATACCGGAATGGTCCCAACGAATGAAAACACGCAAACATATACAGGGTGTTACAAATTCGATACAATGTCGGTTAAAATAGAGCAAAGTTGCGCAATTTAACATCGAATAATAAGTAGTTGACAAAGTTAGACAATTATGACTACCTCCGAGGATATAGGTACGTAAATTACCGAAAAATCAGCTATACATATTTTATTTTTTTCAGGCTGCATTTGAAGAGATATTACAAAATAAATTTTATATCTTTATAGCTACTTTCCATTATCAACAAGATGGTGCACATAGATTTGAAATCCGACGTTTCTTTTTCGCGGTCAGATCAACTAAAATTTTTTTTAGATAGACCTACGTTTTTTAAAAGCCCTTGATTTCATAATATGTGCGTGAGTACCAGAATGTAAAAACTAAAAATAGGAAAAAAAATCAGCTTTGTAGGTAAAACTTGTGTAACCTACAAAGCTGTGTGTAAAGAGACCTTGTGAACAAAATTACCAAGATAATAGGGCATGAATGCAATGTTTTTGTTTTGGGGTATTCTTCAATATAACATGTTCTGCATTCAAACATACGACAGTTTCGGTTTGAGTACGTGCAGGAGACAAATGCACCCTGCACCCCCTTTCCCCCGAGCTAATAACCCAAGCAAAAATTACATTATATAAAGCATTTCGGGACTTTTACCTCACAAACATTGAGAACTTTGTTTTTTTTAGTCTTCATGCTTATGTTGTTCCAACAAGAACCTAGAACTTTTTTTTAGTTATCAAATGTTTGCCTCCCCCTCTAAGACGGCATTCTAAATACACCACTGATGTGTTCATTTTTGTAAATCCGTATCTTGATCGACACGCAGCTTTGAAAGTGAAAACAAGGGAGACAAACATGAAAATAGTGTCCTAGTTATCAAATAAATATTGTAAATAAAGATATAGTGATATACATATACAACCTTACTACAGTTTGCTTTAAATAGGGTGACCACATATACTCTTTTTAAGAGGAATCTTCTCTTTTTCGGGTCCATGTACTCTGGTACTCTTACTATTTCCATAAATACGACAAATATCCTCTATTATGAGAAATCTGGGACAAATGATCTCTATTTTGCGAAATCTGGTGCCATTTTCTAATTATTTTTGTTATTTTTAGTCCATATTATTATGTGTATTATAATTATTATTGAAAGTCATTGAATTCTGCGAAAGTGATAAGACTTTACTTAATTATTATACGCTGGTACCTATTTTTACATTTCGTCGAAATATACTGTTTTCATTTTAAAAAAATCTGGACAGCCTACTTTAAATCACGTTTAAGAAGCCAAAAAAAACTGTAGTAGAGCATGTCGCCGGCACACAGCTTCCAGGAGAAATTGCAATTTGCCATTACAAATTACATTGTGTGGTAATCTGTGAATTATAGCTGGGAAATTCAAAACCTTGTTTTCTTTATTCTGGTATAAATATATAGAATAGCTTGTTTTGGAATAGGATGTTGGGAGCTAGATACGTTCGTTTTAACTTTTTTTCATTATGATCTGTAATTTTGTACGTGGTCACATTTTAAATATAGGGGTGTATATCGTATTCCGCAATGATTTAATAACTAAGTATTCCCAATCGAACAATAATTAAACACGTTTTAACTGTCATTGATTACCTACGAATATGTTTTTCATTATTCGCATCCGACTAGTCATAACATCATGCACAACACAGTCTTAATTTTAGATGCACTTTTAAATCTTCGAACGCATGACTAGCCAGAAACTCGGGTATTTAAAAAATTACAGATTTCTGCTCTTGTTGTTCTTAGTTTGCACTAAATCGCTCCAAGTCCGATATTTAAAATTGAAACAAGGTGGCTGCATTCAATGAAAATTGATATTCAGAAGAATCGACATTAATAAAAATTCGAAATCAAAACAATGCATATTAAATAAAACCAGTTACCTTATACCCGCTAATCATTTAAATTCCACAACTCTTATACAATTAAATCTCGTATTAACTTTTATTTATTTATTCAAATGTATATTTAAGTATTTTAATTTCAATGGTAAAGGGCCCGTGTTATATCCGTTTGATGTAGTATAAATTACATATACACGAAAATCAAAATCAAAATAATGAGCATTATTCTATTTACATTTTTAGGGTGTTAGTGGAATTGACATTAAAAAGAAATGATATCGTAAGAGATGCTTTAATTTTTTTTGATATGCGATAAAAATAAATTAACTTTTTTTATTACATGAGTTCTTAAATCAGATTTGCCTTCATACGGTTGAAATAAATTAATCTCCACAAAGTCGTTATTGCATTCTAATGTTTTCGGTATTAATATTAATTTACTGCGATCCCGTTTGAAGCGATTACATTTTAATAAGAGTCAATTTATTAAATATTTAAACTGATTTTTGTATATAGCATTTATTTCATACCAATTTTTATTAACATCGATTTGTTGAAATGCAATAACTAAGGAAAGACGCATGTATATAGAAATTTTAAGTAGGCTGTATACGTGTTAAAAAAGGATAAACAACTACTTTTTTGTGGTATCAATTGAAATGGTCTGCAAAGAAATTGCTTATCATAAAAATGTCATTCGGTAAAATCGGTATCCACAAAAATTCGATATCGGAAGAATTAAAAAGAATAAAAATTGTATGCAGGCAGCATTATTTATATGTTTTGCAATTAAATTTGGTATCAAAGACGCGTATGAAAGTAAAACGGCGTTCCATACTTTTAGTTCAGATCGCAGTAACATTCGGTCGAAGAACTGGCCATAATGAAGAAGAAGAGATTTAAACGCATCTTCTGGAAAAATGTTTCCTTTAAATGCAGCAAAATTGCAGAGCTCGACGAATTTAAAATCATTTAAACCGTTTAATCTATAGTTTATTTGTTGCTGAATTTGATCGATTATTTCATAAAAGAGGCGTCTATATGATGTTTGAACATCTCCCACCTTGTCTATTCGAAGACGCTTGGCTTGTGGCTCTACATTTAACGCCATCGTTTTCTCCCAAAATAGGTCAAAGTCATCTCTTTTTTGGCTTAACATGGAAATATTTCTGAAAATATATTCAACAAATAATTAAAATTAAAATCTCGTTTCAAACAGTCCAAAAGCTCCCTGGAACTATTTATTGCTTCTAATTTTCTTGGAAAATGGATTGGGACCAATGGTCCTGTAAGATGGCCGGCGAGATCGCCAGATCTCTCGGTTTTGGATAACTTCCTGTGGGGTACTTTAGAAAACAAAATATGTATGACACGACATCACACAGCCGATTTAACAAACGCCACAAGAAGGGCGTTGAATGAAATGCAACAACGACGGGTTAGTATTTTCAATGCCTTAAGAAGAATACGGAAATTTATGTAGGCTTTGTGTAAGGCAAAATGGACATCATTTCGAGCAATATCTTTAGGGTTTAGATTTAGTTTTCTGTTTATTTTAGTGATCTTTAGTGGTAGGATTAGTTTTTGTTGTTGTTGTTGTTAGTTGCTGTTTAGAGGTATTAGAGGTAGAATTAATAATACGTTTCAATATTGATGGATTCACGGGTTTAGCAGCGAAAAACAGGTTAATAATAATTCTTTTTATTATAAAACAGAGTCTTCGGACCGACTTTAAAGCTTCTTCAAGGTAACAGGCTAAAATTATAACAATGTAAGATAAATAATGCTATGATAGTTGTTACAATTCTACTTACATTTTACATTATAATTATTGTATTATTAAATTGCTAAAATTTGAATATTTCTTGTAAAATAGTATGAAACAAGGATATACAAGGTAATAATTTATTGTAGAATTTTTAAAAAAATTCCTGTTACTATAAATAAAGTATCTCTGAAAAAATCATTTATTTTGTAAGCATTTCCAGCCTATTACCAAAAACTGAGTCTATCTCTAAAAAAATGCAAATTACTGGGCGATTCGAATAGAAAAGTATATACTATTATATATTTTCGAGAAGCTTATTTTGAGCCGAATAATATAAAATAAAAATATACGGGGTGTCCCATTTAAAAAATTGTAAGTTTGTGTTATATCTCAAAAACGACAACTAACATAGAAAATCTAACTAGGCCACTAGTTTCTACGTGAAAAGCTGTATCAGAGCCAGTTTGTACCTTTCCGATAACCGAAACACGAGGGGGGCCCAAAAATGCAATATTTTCAACTTCGCACTGTATCTTAAAAACGAAGGGAGCTATGAAGATTTTGTTTGGGTCATCTTTTGTTTCACAAAAAAGAAGCACCATGTGGCAAAAATCGCAACCTTCTGTCTTCACTAATAAGAGAGATGCCCCATAAATACTTCGAAAACGTGTACCCTGTACAGGGTGTTCGGATTTGGTTGCAAAAGCAGGGTACCCCGCTTATTTTTAAAGATAGAAATTTGCGGTTTTCACGAACCTGAGCTAATTTTTTGTGAAACTCATGAAGCCGTAAACAAAATTTTCATAGCCTTCTTCGTTTATGAGATACAGGGCGAAATAGAAAATTTTGTATTTTGGGACCCCCCTCGTATCTCGGTTATCCTTTAACTTAACGCAAAGGGAAAAATTGCTGCTTATCCAGTTTTTTACGCTGGATCCAGTGGCGTAGTCATATTTTTCATTTGAGTTGTTATTTTTTAGGTATGACCCAAAGTTGTGTTTTTTAAATGGGACACCCTGTATATTTGTCCTGAAATTGATTTGTCCTTTTAAAAGCTTCTTAAAAATATATAATAGTATGGGTCTATTTTAATAAACAACAACAAAAATCCTAATTTTTATAATTATCATCCCAAATTTTGCAGTAGACCATGCAAAACAATGCCGTTTTCTTTTGTTTTCTTGGAAGCAAATGACATTTCCCAATTTTGTACGCGTATATAAAATATAGCGCTAGTTTTTTGTATTTATTTATTGTGTAAAAATATATTTGTATTATTATGGAAGAAAACCAAACTTTCGAACATTATGAAAAGTACGATATGTTAGCTTGTTTTATATTAAGTAATGAAAATGTTGAGGCGGCTTCTGAGATGTATTTTAACAGGTAAATAGTTAATTTTTAGGTATGTTGAAATACTATTGCTTAATTTTTATTTAGATATCCAGAAAGGAGGCAACCTAATATATCCACTTTTTATCGGATAAAAAAGAATTTACTTAATCACGGATCATTTATCAAACCTCGTACGAAAACATATAATAGGCTAAGGAAATTACGGTTTTGGCTAATGCAGAAGCTTACCCTACAAACTCTTGTAGGGCCAGTGAAAAGAGCATAGGGATTCCAAAAACTAGAGTTCAAGAAATTTTAAAAAAGCACAAATACCACCCATACAAACTTAGGGTAGTCTTCTGCAATTGGTTTCGAGAAAGATGCGATATGGTTAGAGATTTTGAAAGGAAGGTTATATGGTCAGACGAAGCACATTTCAGTAATTCTGGTATACTCAATAGGCACAATAGTAGATTCTGGTCCCAGGAAAATCAACACCAAATATTTCCCAGAAGACAGCAGGGCAGGTTTGGTCTAAATGTGTCCAGCTTCATATTAGGAACACATATAAAATTTTATATATTTGAGGGAAATCTAACAGCCAATCGCTATATAGACATTTTAGAGGCAGCTATACCTGAATTACTTGACGATGTTCCTCTAGCGCAAATTAACGAAATTTATTTTCAACAGGACGGTGCTCCTGCACACAATTCTGGAATGATGAGATCATTTCTGGACAATAATTTTACCAATCAATGGATCGGAACAAATGGACCTATAAGATGGTCCCCTAGGTCCCCAGATTTGTCGATTTTAAATTTCTTTCTATGGGGATATCTGGAAAATAGAATTTACAAAGACCACTATGATAATGTCCAAAATTTAGGAAATGCAATAAGAGAAAATTTTCGCTATTTACAAAATCATCCCGTTATTTTGCTTAATTCCCTAAAACGAATACAAAAATTGTGCAAAGCATGCATAGAACAAAATGGAAATTAGTTTGAACAGTTCTTTTGATTTCCTTGGTTACTGTAGTTCTTATACGACAGTTGATTTTTGCTGAAAGGTTTGTTACATAATAATTTATTACTGTTTTGTTCTTGTGTTACATAAATCTAGGTAGGTGGTACTTTTTTGGTGCGAAATTATCAATACATATTTTGATAAATAGATTTAATTACATATTTATTTTGATTTATTGTTAGGATGTAGATATTGTTAACGACTTTAAATAAAAGGCAGCATTGTTTTGCATGCCCTACTGCAAAATTTGGGATGATAATTATAAAAATTAGGATTTTTGTTGTTGTTTATTAAAATAGACCCATACTATAATATATTTTTGAGAAGCTTTTAAAAGGACAAATCAATTTCTGGACAAATATACAGGGTGTCCCTTTTAAAAAAACACCACTTTGAGTCATATCTAAACAAGAACAACTCAAATGAAAAATATGACTACGCCACTGGATCAAACGTAAAAAACTGCATAAGCAGCAATTTTTCCCTTTGCGTTAAGTTAAAGGATAACCGAGATACGAGGGGGTCCCAAAATGCAAAAATTTCTATTTCGCCCTGTATCTCATAAACGAAGAAGGCTATGAAAATTTTGTTTACGGCTTCATGAGTTTCACAAAAATTTAGCTCAGGTTCGTGAAAACCGTAACGTTCTATCTTTAAAAATAAGCGAGATACCCTGCTTTTGCAACCAAATCCGGACACCCTATACACTCGATGCGATTGTACCTGATTGCAAACATGCGTCTATTAATCCCATACATTCAAATCAAATATTAAAAAGATAAAATAAAATATGATTAAGGAATCGGCTTGCGTCTATTTTAAGTGGACCACCCTGTAAGTAAATATATAAACGTATATGTTATTATGCAACTTGAGTGTTTATAATATTGACCGATAACATTCGCAGCCCATACCACTCACTTAACGGCTTTGAATGAGGACATTTAGCTCGAAATCTAAAAGTGTATTAAAACATTTTGAAAAGGTTTTACGAGCCGTCAGATTTCAACTAAATCATAAAATCCGAGATTTATGACTCTAAACTTAGCAGTAAATCACCGGTTTATGATACGACACCCGATTTATTTTATAAACTGGCCTGTTTTTGTCTTTTATTCGCGAATTAGGCGCCTGTGTATACAGATGTAATTAAATAATTGTGTATTTTATTGGAGTTCAATAAATTACTTAACTACAATGGTATATCCTAAACTGATCGTGAAGTTATTTTTTGTATTGTAAATATAGATCGCGGTCGCTGGGGGCTCACGAAATCAGGGGCCCCGCGTTAATTACAAACGATTAACTTTGTAATTACGCCACTGATTTGTAGTCTATTTCAGAATCGGTGGGGTACCCTCCAATAATTTATTCAATTTCCATAGTTTGGCATTGGATTTTATTTGCAAAATTCTTTCTTTTCATCAAGTGCAGGTAGTACCACTCGGTTTTGGGTCAATTTGTACGTTTTGCCTATTGTTATATCAATACCTACTAAATAACGAGGCCTACCAGCTGAAATTAAAATAGGCCTGATGTCACCACATCTAGGCCTGCAGTCGCCTCCCGTAAAAATGGCCATTAGACGTACTGGCCAACAACCGGCACTTGCTAACCGAAAACAAAACAGTGTCATTTTTATGATGTCGTTGTTCGTAAATTAGAGTAAATAGAGTAGTTTTGTCTCTATTTTTGGTGAAAATTGAATTATATTTATTAGTTTTTGTGCCCAATAAAAACACTAAAGTGTGTGAGCTACATTTTTCTAAAGGTGGTATAATTTGGGATATTTCAGAACAGGATCCCAGAACTGGTAAAATTATTTCAGTACATTTAAAAAAAACCCCGATTAAAAGAAAATTCTGTATCAACGGTTTTCCCAAATTGCCCCAATTATTTGTCAAAAAATGATCTTGACCGCAAAAGCAAAGATGAAAAAAATAAGAATCTTGATGAACTACATCTTTTGCAAGCCATAGAGCAAAGTAAAGAAGAGTTTAGTTTACATAGAGAGGCTTCATGTTTTCAAAGTTTTGAAGAGTTTTTAAAAGTATTTCGAAATTTTAATTTAAGGAAAGGGTGGGGTTCGGTAAAGGATACAGATAAAACAACTTTATTTAAACTTGAATATACTCCTGGTCCCCTAATAACTTGGGCAATTGTTATAAATAGCGATTTAAAATTAAAAACATTTTTGTATGGTCAATCTGTTTGTTTCAATAATAAATTTAAAATCACAATTTTTATCTAGCAGTTTGGATGAAATAGAAAGTTTAATTGACTGAATGAAACTCGTGATTTACACCACACCGAGTCAAGTCAACTCCCCAGTACTAGTGAAACTCCCACAGAAACTCCCAATTCAGATAAACTTGAATGACAATTTTTAAAAAAAATTCAAATTTGTGGCACTCAAAATCTAAAATTTCTCTCAGAACAGTTAACTTTGTTAAATACTTCAAACGAAAGGTATAGATATTCACTAAGGCACATTGTGTTATGTTCAATTTTGTCTACAATAAGCCCTCATTGCTATATACAGGGTTATTCACGCAACCCGTTCATTAAAAGTTTTTGATGATGCCATTTAGATAAAAATTTCAAATTTTGGGATTAAGGTAACGTCAAGGGGTACTTCTTTTCTGAAATATTTTCAACTTCCTGTCACAACCGGTTTAACCGGAAGTTGGTATCAACTCGCTTATTTTAAATGGAATACCCTGTATTTTATGATATTTTTGGATTCTACGGAGAATTTTAACGCTATTTTATGTAGCATGTCCTATACCTAGGTTCAAGCGTTCTTAAGATACTTGACCTTGAACCAAAAATGAGCCTTCGGGGTACCAAATTTTAAAATCTCATATTTTTGTAAGTTTTGAAGATATAATCTTCATATTTTGCAGACGATCGGTAAATAATCTTAGGTTTCTATTTTTTTATTGAATTTGTCTACTTTTATATAGGGTGTTCTAAATTCAGCGGCAAACATTCACATTTTCAAAGCCGCTAAAGTCAGTTTTTTTAAATGGGAGACCCTATAACTTTATGCACTATCAAATGTAGAATTTGATTTTCTATCGAACTGTATTAAGGTTCCCTATACCTATTCGTAACCATTTTCGAAATAATCAGGTTTTTATTAAACTATCATATGTATTTGCTAAATGCTTACACCTTCCCGTAGTAAGCCATGGAAAAACAATTGTTGTGCTTTTCTATTTAACATGACAGCTGATTTGCAACTTTTAAATTGAAATAAAATAACACTCAAAAGCTGATATTCTCAATTTATTTTATATTCGCGTAGAATGTTACAAAATATTGTAGAGAACGTGCCATGTTTTTAATGAAAAACATCCTCATTTATCGCCAATGAACAAGAGAAAATTGAAGAGGATTGAAACGAAATTTTTTCATTTCGGAAAACTTAAAGTTATAAAAAATGTAATAAATTGTTTACATTATTTTTAACCATATCTACTAAGTTCGAGACTGTCCTAAACTTGTTTTAGTGAACTTAAAAATTATAGCAATCTAACAATCAACAATAAATAAATAAAATAATAAAATTGAATTATAACAAATGTTCTATATGCTGTCCGTTCATTTGAAGACACATTTCAATTCTTCTGTGTACAGTTGCTGTGGCCCGTTGAATTTGTCTGTTTTCTAATTCGGCAAAAGCTGTTCGTATCCTGTCCAGTAAATCTTGTTGGTTATTTACTGGGGAAGCATAGACTTTACCTTTGATAAATCCCCATAAATAAAAGTCTAGGGGTGTTAAATCAGGCGATCGCTGGGGCCATCTCCAAAGGCCATTGGGACCAATCCAGCGATCTTCAAAAATTCGAGATAATTGGAGATAAACTGCAGCGGAATTATGTGCTGGTGCCCCATCTAATCGATACCTATAATTTTGCAGCTCACCAATAGGAATTTCTTCTATAAATTCAGAAACCGTCCCTCGTAGAATTTCCAAATACTTATCACTATCTAAATTGTCTTCATAAGTACAGTACGGCACCTGATCATTTAATACTATACCGAAAACGTTGAAGCTAAACCTCTCTTGAGAACGCGTTTCGCGTAAAGCGTGCGGATTTTCTGCTGCCCAGAAATGTTCGTTTCTTCTATTTGTTATTCCTTCTCTAGAAAATTTCGCTTCATCGGTCCAAAATATTTTTTAAAGGAATTGAGGGTCCTGTTGAATTTTCAAAAACACGAATTCGCAAAATTCTACTCGTCGGACGTCATCACTAGGTCTCAAGGCTTGCACGTTTTGGAAGGAATAAGGGTGCATATGATGTTTGCTCAAGATTCTTTGGACAGATGAAAAAGAAATTCCCAAATCGTTTTCTGCAGACGGTATTGAACTTTGCGGGTTTGCGTGGAAATAAGCTAATGTGTTTATTACGTTATCCTCGGCATTTGTCACTGGTTTCGGAACATTTTTTGTAACTTTAACCTTGCCAAAACGCAAAAAGTTCTTTTCAATCCTCTTGAATTTTGACTTGTTCATTGGCGGCAAATCAGGGTGGCGTTCATTAAACACACGACACGTTCTCTCCAAAATTTTATAACATTCTCCATGAATATAAAATAGATTGAAAATATCAGCGTTTGAGTATTCTTCCATTTCGATTTAGAAGATTTAGTTTACCACTGACAGCTTTCGATAAATAACGCATACTAATCATCTGTCATATTGGATATTGGATTTCAATTGTTTTTCCAAGGCTCACCATTGGAACATTTAAGCAAATATATACGATATTTTTATAAAGCCCAATTATTTCGAAAATGGTTACGAATAGGTATCGGGAACCTTAATACAGTTCGATAGAAAATTAAATTCTACATTTGATAGTGCATAAAGTTATAGGGTGTCCCATTTAAAAAAAACGGACTTTAGCGGCTTTGAAAATGTGAATGTTTGCCGCTGAATTTAGGCACCCTGTATAAAAATAGACAAATTCAATAAAAAAAATAGAAACCTAAGATTATTTACCGATCGTCTGCAAAATATGAAGATTATATCTTGAAAATTTACAAAAATATGAGATTTTAAAATTTGGTACCCCGAAGGCTCATTTTCTTTTCAAAGTCAAATATCTTAAGAACGCTTGAACCTAGGTATAGGACATCCTCCATAAAATAGCATTAAAATTCTCCGTAGAATCCAAAAATATCATAAAATCCAGGGTGTTCCATTTAAAATAAGCAAGTTGATACCAACTTCCGGTTAAACCGGAAGTGACAGGAAGTTGAAAATATTTCAAAAAAGAAGTGACCCTTGACCTTACCTTAATCCCAAAATTTGAAATTTTTATCTAAATGGCATCATCAAAAACTTTTAATGAACGGGTTGCGTGAATAACCCTGTATATTTTCGAAGTCATGCTCCTATTATCTTACCTCATCCTAACACAGTAGAATCTATTTGTAATAGATTGTTAACAGATCCTCATATCGATGAAAAAAAAGTTTTTTAACCTAGGCTCGTAACATTTTTCAATATTTAACACATAGAGAAAAATATGTTACATTACTTTTTGATGAAATTCACATCGAACCCTATTTGGATTACAAGGCAGGCAATACCGTAGGAACAGCAGTAAATAATAAAGATACCTTAGCATCAGCTGCAGTAGCATTTATGATGACTAGTCCTTGCTCAAGCCTTACAGAAGTCATTCATATATCTCTTGTAGCTAAACTTAATTCGGAAATATATACTTTTATCAAGGCCATTATAGAAAATTTAGAAGAAATTGGGTACATAGTATTTTGTACAGTTAGTGACAATAATGCAGTAAACAGTAAAGCAATGAGTAGTTTTTCACCTCTTAATCAACTGAGTATAGTATTCCCACATCTTATTGACCCAGTAAGACCCTAATTTTACCTTTTTGACACTGTTCATTTACTGAAATGTATCTTTAACAACTGGCTTAATTCAAAACCTGACCCAATGGGAAAAATGGTAAGAATTCAACATGACGTAGGAAAATGGCGGTATGTGTCAATGTAAGAACTACTTTTGAATTTATTTTAAATTATGCCCAACATTTTACCGATAAAGAAGTAATTTTTAAGATCAGGTGTTTATGTTTGAAACAATATTACTTTGAAATTAGGAAAACATGCTTAATAATACCCTGAATTTAGAGTGAAATATATCATATTTAAAGCCTTCTATACAAAAATGGAAATGGAAAAAATGGCGTCTCTAAAAATGCCATTTTGGTCCATTTCATCGGCTAAACGGTTAAACTCACATGACATCATCTTCCGAATTAGCTAGAAATGTCAAAATTAGACCCTCGCACAGACGGGCAAAATTGAAAAAACCTGGCCAAAACTTAAACGATGATATGTAGTAATAAAATTTCCTTAATGTGTTTATGAGAAATAATATTGTAAAAACTAATTAACATATTTGTCAATTGGCTACTAATCTGGTGGAAAATTTAATAATATAATAAATAAATACTTGACAAAAACATAATTATGTGTATAAAACCGAATTTAAATTGTTTTAAAAAATACTGCCTACATTTTACTGTTTTTATATTATTTAAAGTCATCAACGGCGTAAAATTAATAATTAATAAACTAATAACAGCATCATTTATTCTCAGAAATAATGTCGCATAACTAATTATTGTTTTTAATCCCCGGACCCGGAGTCTGAGTCACTTGAGCTATTAATTTCTGAGTCTTCATTAGTAGTATTAGTGGCAGATCCCTCTGGACGGGGGCTAATAATAAATCTAAGACTTCTTTTTCGAATGACTTGGACTTTCGACTTGGACGATATAAGCAGTCTCCAACTTTTGTTGCCTTGAACACTTTCGGGAAAATCCTTCTCTATACTTCTTAATGTCTTTATTTAATGCCTCCTGGGCCTCGTCAGATAATTGTCCTATAGGCAATAAAAAAGATTCAATAATATCTGACGAGTTAATTAAAATTTTGTGGACCGTATTAGGCATGTTGTATCAAGGATATTTTTGTACAAGTATCCTAGCTGTTGTTAAAGCATAATCTTTAAATTTTTGTATATTTATACGGTATCCACTAGATATAGTTTGCAAAAATATTATTATTATCAGTGGTATGATAGCTCAATTGGTTAGGGCGATGCGCTAGACACGCAGAGGTGCGGGTTCGATTCCCGCTCGTACCATAACTTTTGCTACTGATCATATTTTTCTAAAAAAAATCACTATTTTCACAGTTTAACAAACTGATTAAAATACTTCTACTTAACATCTATGTTGTTGAAAGACTTGGAAGAAGCCCCACATATATAACACTTTTTCGTGGATGTCGTAGATGAAGCAGCATTGCACATTTTGCCATCTACCATTGTAAAAAGTAAGTTGTGTTCAATGTCCTTGTGCCTACACTAATGGAAGTAGGTGTAAGGTTTTCTATTTCATTCTGCATGGTATTTATTTCTTGAAGTGTTAAATCAGTGGTCTCATGTATAAATTGAATTCTGATTGGACGAAAAGCGGGGTGAGCCTGGACGTGGATTTTGCCAAACTATTTTGTTTGTAGATTTATTTGGATCGTCGCATGTTAATAGAAGTGGCACAAAGGATGTTAAAAATATACTGGCATCCGAACGTTCATCGCTGTCAAAATTTTGCTTGTATTGGCTATACCTAAGTGTCAAACAAGCAAGTTGAGGTTCTGTTAATGTTTCCAATACATCTTTTTGCACCTCCACTATACGATGGGCAGTATGGTTTAGTAAGGCTTGTAATTTTACTTCAGCTTTTTGCCCCGTGATTGTAACTGCATCCCGATTTGGGTAACAGCGCCCCTTGGCCTCCTGAATCTTCTTATACGATGGAAAACGTTTTTTATCTTCACTCCTTATGATCTGATATTGGTGTCTATTTGCTTTAACAAATACTGACAATGCTTTATCACCAGATAGCTGATCAACTTTTTCAGCTCTCTCTTTATATGCCTTTCTATAGTTCTGGGCCCTTTTTGGGGTTGAAAATTGTACATCTTTTATAACAGCTGCAGCATCTATACTTCCTTCAGCGCGCAGACTCATTTGAGCAGCATACACAGGCTCTGAGGAACTCATTGTTGATCCAACATATTCGGTTTGTCTTCGTTTTGTTCGTTCGCTACTAGTCTGGAAATTAACAGCAGGGCGACCACCTAAACTCGCTGTAGGTGATTGCACAAAAAAATGAAATTTTAAATTTGTTTCCAACCAAGTTTTGTTTTGGGCAAAATATCTTTCTTGTATTGGGCAGTGTTATATTTTAATTTAAAATCAGAAAGAAAATGTGAAAGCTTTTGTTTAATTACATTAGATAATACTTCAGGGCAATTAGTTAGATCTTTTACATACGAATGCAAATATTCGCAATTAGCTTCAATTTTTGTTGAATTGCATGTCAGTATTACTTCAGAAAGCGTTCTCATACTTAAAACAACATTTTCATCCGGATCTACGTCCCTTGATCCTGAAATAAATAAAAATAATTAGCCCTAAACGATTTGAAAGCGATAAATTGGGGAAAATTCCAAGTGACACAAAACAAAGTTGATTAAGTTATCTCAAAAAGGCAGACAAAAGCGGAAACTATTTTTTCTCCATTTACTATTTAAAGTATTCAGCTACACAACTTTCCAGAAAGTTAAGCCCGGAAGATCCCGGAAGTTTACTAAAATATTAACAATAAAATTAAAACTATAATTTTGCACTACTCCAGAAAATTATTTCTGTATAAAATACACATAATTAAAAAATATTATTATTTTATATAAATAGTATAGCTAAAGGTACTACTTACCACCAGGAGTACAATCCATTTTACTTTGAGCACTATAATGTCTACAATATGTACACAAAAACAGCCAATATTTTTTCGCAAAAACACTTACGCGAACAACATTTAACATTCAACTATTGTCACCGTATTCAACGAAGAGCGCCATCTACGGAATTTCTAATTTTAAAAAGCCCAATGATCTATTAAAGCCCCTAGACGCGTAAAAGTGTGAAATGGCAATCTTCCCAAATTGGGGTTCTGGCCAGCTTTTTGAAATTTTGCCCGTCTGTGCCTCGCTTCCAATTTGACATTCACTTTACTTCATTTTCCGAATTAACTAGAAATGTCAAAATTGGACACGCCACTTGTCATGTCAAGTGAATGAAGTCTCAAATTTGACATTCACTTTACTGCATCTAAGCTTTACTCGGTACATTCGACCACTAGTTTTACTGATTATTGTATTTGTTTATTTTTCAGTATATACTAGAGGATACTATTCACAAACCGACCTCACAGGTGTTATAACGATACCCCCCAAAAATGAAGAGGTAAAAAGGTAAAATTGATGTCGTATTCCTTCGGTGTGTAAAAGCCTCCAAATCGGCATCACGCATAACAAATTTTATTAAACAGCTCAAATGCAGAAGAACTGCATGGCTGTGTTGTGACCTGGATTTTGATGAAAATTGCTCTGAAATAATAAGAATATGGAACTGTAATTTGCAATAAAAATCGATATTTGCAAAAATATCTTTTTTCATATTTTACACCAATCTGTTTTCTAATCAAAGTGTATTTTTTAGAGATAGTTATTAACAGAAGAAAATATTTTTACAGCGTTGCCTATAAAAATATAGCCGCACGTATTTTTACTTAAAATTTAATTATTCATTTTTTTTTAAACAAATTGAGTCGTTGATAGGAGCATTTGTGTATAATGATTCTACATCGAAACTGACCAATATCTTTGGGATCCAACTGGATTGCCTTAAGCCAGAGTTTGTTATAAAATAATCTGTTTTTCCAGTAAATGAATTAAGAACATTTGAAAGATATTTACCTAGTTTGCATGTGGGGGCAAGCCTTAATAAGATTTTAGTAGACCTAGTAGAAGCTTGCTTTACATCTACTTATTCCATTTTTCAATAAACTTGTCATGAGCAAACTTTAAGGGCATCTATGGGATCTTCTCTATCACCTGTGGTAGTGAATATCTTTATGGAAACCTTTGAGGAAATTGCTGTAACATACGCTCTACTAAAATCAAAACACTGGTTCAGATATGTAGATGATACTTTTGTTGTTTGGCCTCATGGGCAGGATAATCTCCCCATATTTCTGGACCACCTCAGTCAACATCATACAATGCGAATTGAATGTAATAAAACGATTCTCTTTCTAAACGTAATTGTTCTAAGAAAGGAATATGGTACATTGGGACATTCTGAAGATAGAAAACATGAATGTATTAAAAAGAAACATATTGTTCAGTCTGCTGTAGCTGAACCTAACGAAAAATTAGAGAATCTATTGAAATTCTTAAACATACATATTGAAAAATATAAAAAAAGGGTATTTTTGCAATTTCCGATTTTCCCTGCAAATAGCACAGCTTTTGTCAGTTGAAACAAGTTCATATTCCAAATATAAATATTATTTCTAAGCGATTCTTATTAAAATCTAGCTTTCGTGACGCTACAGCCCCATCTGAGGCGTTTTGGGCTTAATTCTCCTGGCCTACTAACCCTAAGCATTTGCCTAAGTAATCGTTTTATATATGAAATTAAAAATTAACATTGATTGTTTGTTTATGACAATTTCCAATCCTGAAAGCCTCTGATTCTTTTCCTAACTAACCCAAAAATCGGCCGTAAAATTGCAATCACCTTTGCTTCCGCCTTAACGAGGTGTAGACAAATTTACGTAAAAAGTTAGAAGATTAAAATTAAATATTGAATTATATTATTGCGAATTTAGTCCTCGTTGGAGATTTGTACTGGGTGACTTCGTATAAGCTGGCACCCCCGTAACTTTTTTATTTTTTGTCGTACAAAAAAAATAAAAATACTGACATACAGAGGATTTTTTTTACGATATAAATCTGCATTGTAATACCCAGTAACTTTTCATATATACGAGGAACGACAAAAAGTACAATTTTCTTTAATGGAATGCCCTGTAAATTTTTGCCTAAAATGAAAGATCTTTTTTTTTCTGATTCCAAATATATAATACGAGTTGACATTTGGTTTAGCCGTTTTAGAGTTATTTAAGTTTAAAAATCTATTTTCATTATAGACTGTTAAATAAGCAATATTAACAAATGTTTCTGAAATGACTTTGACATTTAAATTACTGTTAATAGAACTAAATCAATTCTTTTTGATATATTTTTTTTAATGGTTTATTCTGTGGCAGGAAAACGAGAAATTGTTTGTTTGTATGCTGAAAATAATTATAATGCTTCTGCAACGCGACGTGCTTACATGGCAAATCGTCCCTATGGTCCGATTCCCTCAAGATCCACAATCCACAATATTTTCACCAAATTTAGAACAACGTCAGATTTGCGAAGGAAGAAGAGGGAACTAAACAATAATACGGAAAATCACGATTTAAATATTGCTTTGCATCACGTAGAAAATCCGAGTCAGTCACTGCGAACTACTTCCAAGGAAATGCGGGCCCGTTACGGAGTAAAAAGAACTTCACGTGAATATATTAGGAAGGTTTTAAAGAAATATGCATTTAGGCCCTATAAATATCATACTGTACAAAAATTAACTCAAATGGCATAAGAATCAACGACTCAATTTCTGCAACTTTATGTTAAATAGAATAAATAACGAAGGAAACTTTTTTAAAAATATATTATGGACCGATGAGTCAAGCTTTTCAACTAGTGGATTACCAAATAGACAAAATTTTCGTCACTGGGCACAAGAAAATCCCCAATTCACAAGGGAAGTTCAATTTCAAGGTAGAAGAACAGTTAATGTGTGGTTGCGGCCTGCTGAAGAGTAGGGTAATAGGGCCCTATTTTTTCGAAGGAATATTAACTGGACCAATATATCAAGAAGTTCTGGAAACTCATCTACAGGAAATGCTAGAAAACTTACCGTTAAGACAGTATATGAACATAATTTTTCAACATGACGGTGCCCCACCACATGTGGTACGTGACGTGAAGACTTTTTGGATGAGAATTACAACGAGTGGATTGGAAGAAACGGAATTATTTCGTGGCCTTCAAATAGTCCAGATCTAACTGCCATGGATAATTTTTTGTGGGGGTATATTAAAAACAAAATATATAAACGTGAGCTGGACAACGTTGAAGATATAAAATATTTTATAACACAGGAATCAAGACATTTAAATGAAAGAAATGGTCATTTTATAGAGAACGCAGTTGAGCACTTGCGAAACGTTTATCACGAATGTGTAGATAATCAGGGGGGAAATATTCATTCTGATTAATTTGTTTTGTGTTATTTGGTTCTTTTGTGTATTTTGCAGTAAAATATATTGTTAATAAATTGTTGCTTATATTCAATTTTTACTTCGCTGTTTTATTATAATGCCTAGGTATGCAGTAATTTGACATTTGACAGAACATTTGTTTATATTGTTTATTTCCATAGCTAACTGATCAAAAAGCTAATATTTTATAGCCAGTAATTTTACAGTCTATAATGAAAATTGATTTCTAAACTTAAATAACTCGAAAACGGCTAAACCAAATGTCAACTTGTATTATATATTTGGAATCAGAAAAAAAAAGATCTTTCATTTTAGCCAAAAATTTACAGGGCATTCCATTAAAAAAAATCTTTTTGTCGTTCCTCGTATATATGAAGAGTTACTGGGAATTACAATGCAGATTTATAACGTAAAAGAAAAATCCTCTGTATGTCAGTATTTTTATTTTTTTTGTACGACAAAAAATAAAAAAGTTACGGGGGATGCCAGTTCATACGAAGTCACCCGGTACAGTTTTAGATTAATTTATTTGGTATTTCAAATTATTAAACTTGCCTTAGTTTTGTTCTTCGTTAAATAAATCTTAAAGAAGATTTTAAGATTCTTTAGTACATGACTTAATAATCTACCTTTAAGGCGTAAAAACATGTAAAATTGTTATTTACTTTTTCTACAATACAGTGGCGGCTTTTCCATTAGGTCAAATGATCAATGACCCCCCAATAAATATTTTTTCCAAACAGAAAGAAATAAATGAAATAATACATAATTTATATTTTTTCATTTTTTTTTTAAATTTGGAAATTCCCTGTATTATTCTAAGCGTATAAACCTCACCGCGATCTCCGGAGAGGCTTCATTTCGTTTAATCATTTGGAATCGATCACGGTTGGCGGCCCGCGTTGACCTCGTAGTTATAAACAAAGGCGAGTTTTTCCCCTGTGTTCCCGATCAAATTCGCTTAGAGGTGCATAGGTAAGATACGGCTTACGTTGGCAAAGATTGGGTCAACAGCCGCGGTGAGGAAACTTAAATATTTTTGTCAGTTGATGTGTTTAATATGGATCGTATGATAGGTTGTGGTTACGATTGCGTATTTTTATAGATTTTATTTTGAAGATTTTACATTTTGTTCGTTGATTTTGTGGTTTAAATTAATGTTTTAAAGGAAGGTAGCCACAGTGTTTTAGAATATTAAGACTTTGTAATCCGTTTTCAAATATATTGGAGAGCTGAACTTTGAGAAACGACTCGAATTTTAAAATTCAGCAAATAGGTAAAGAAAAAACAAAGAAGTAAATCGTTATTTTCGTAGAAATATGCACGATTTATGTGCCTGGACATGCGGTTGCGAAGTAACAAAGGCATTTTCTTTCGTGTATCTGATTTTTTCAGATGACTCTTTGTAGTTTATATGTATTGACCTCCCTGAAAAGTTGACCACGAGCCGCCACTGCTACAATATCTCATCAACTAAATGAGATTTTAAAACGATTCTTCCGAAACTTTACCCTAAAGCAGTTAAAATTAATTATTTCAATAAAGAATGATATTTAAGAAATCATTGTTCTTGAGTTTAGACCGTGTCAAATTAGAATTACTATCCGACGTTTCTCCTTCGATTGCACGAGGTATCTTCAGGGATCATTACTCTACGAGATCTGAACACTGAATGAGGCTCGGAGAGACTCAGGCGGGCTTTTATACACGACTTGTGCTCGCCGAACCGTGACCCTGTGTTAAGATCGGTTTCCACGTGTGATGTAGACCGTAACCCGTGTATATATTGAAATTTTTTGTATGTTTGAAAATTTCAATAAATGTTCTAATTTTTCTTTCGTTTCGTGTTACGACTGTGTTTGTGTCATTGGGTCTTGTGTTGTGTCGTTAACGAACCCACGCATTTGTGTTTTTTTCTAATTTTAAATGATAGCCTATGATGTATAGACTAGATTAAAAGTAATAACTCGTAACAATTCCCACTTTTGTCTCGAAAAAAAATCGAAAAAGTTCGCAAATTCCACTGCTTTTCTGTGCAAAAACTCTCTGATATGACGATTTTGACAAAATCAGAAATAATTTGACAAAAGCAGAAAAAGATTAACGTCTCGTCTCGACCTTTGGTAAAAGAAACCCTCACCTTAGAAATATAAGTAAAATATTCCATTACAAAATTTTACCAGTTTAGATGGTTTCTAAAATATCAGTCTTTTCAAGAAAATGGAGTATTTTTTTATATTTTTTATTGATTTTAAAATGATATTTTTGGTTTTGCGCCTTTTTATTATATTTTAATTAATAAAGTCGGAAGGCGTTTCGAATGAGTGGAACAATCAGGATATGTTCTGTTTATACAGCCACTTAATGAAAGTGAGATTTTTTTGTCTCAATCACCAAAAATTATGAGCCCCGCTTGACCTAAAAATCTAACCACTTATACAGTGTCATTTATTTAAATGCGGGCCACCTCTGTGCAAAGAAAACTTGTTTTTTCTTGTATTGTGATAACAAAAAAAATTTATTTTGCAAATAGCTATAAAACTGCTTATCCGATTTCTTCAAATTTCAGTCTAAAATTAAGAGCCATGCATGCGAAAAAGACAGGCTATATATATATATATATATATATATATATATATATATATATATTTTTTTTTTCGTGAGCCCCGAATTTCTGGTAAAGGATTTTACCGATTTTGTCTTATAATTAATAAAAAAATTTGCTTATTTTAAACACGCTTTAAAATTGGAACAATTATTCTATAATTATTTATTTATTGCCTACAAAATTACAAATGTACTAAAAAAGTAAGCAAGTAAGTAAGCCAGTGGCAAAAACTCTGAGAATCGATATAAGGAAAGTACAGAAACTTGTGCATGAAAAAAACATAATTTACTTCCGAAAAAGATTAAGAGATGTACACGAAAAAATCCTAAGGCAAAAAACTTAAGTTACAATGCAAAAATGAATATTCATAATGCAATTTATGATTTGTACACGTCAAAGACTAATATAATCCTTCACAAACTTTTTAAAATTAGAGACTAAAAAATATCGTCATCACTTAACAAGTTCTCATCTTCTGAGTCGTCCTCAAATGGAGCAATGATCATTAGTTCTATTTCGACATCTAGAACTCGTTCTCGATTTCACCAACCCCATATTAATTTCTCCGTATGTTCCACAGATTTCTTCCAGTACTCCGGCGTAATATAATTTAATGAATCTTGCCAAACAATTTGCACTTCATCTGCTGTAAGACCACCGTTCACGTGTTTTTCGTAATATGATTTTGCCCCAGCCCATATTAATTCTATTACGTTAAACTGGCAATGGTATGGCGGCAGTCGTAAAACCTCATGTCCATTTTCCCGTAAGATATTTCATCTACGGCATATATTGTTGGTTTTTTTAATAGATTTTGCCATTAAAAGAAGTTCTAGTTTCAGCATATTGGGTAAAGGATTTTGTTTTTGTTTTATTAGCCAGTCATAAATATCACTTTTCTTCCAGGATGAAGTAGGTTGTTTATTTAAGATTCTTGAAGGATAAAATGCATTGTCCAGAATGATTAAAGATGGAGCATCTAAATTTGGAATCAGTTGTTCTTTTAACCACTTTTCAAACACTTCACAATGCATATTATCATGGTCCATACTTTTGGATGTTAAAGAAAACAGTAAGCTTGCACCTGGGAGAAATCCTGTTGAAGAACCTGCATGCAAAATGATGAACAGTTTTCTCGTCCCACATCCCTTTTTTCTCTTGACACTTTTTACGGACTCTTCGTGCTAAGATTTCGAAGCACTTCCATTATAAAAAGTCTCGTCTAAAAATACCACTTTTCTAAATTTTGAATTAACATTTTCCTTGTATGTCTTTAAAAACTGGATACGCTGACTTGCTATATGTGGCAACTCGCATAAAAATCTTCGATTACAGTCCTTTTTATATCGAAAACCCAACATTTTTATTAATTTTGACAACGGTTTTAGCCCAATTTCCAATATGCCTCGATTTTTTCAAGCTTCTTTTAAAACTTGAAGGGTTATATTAGTTTTTGATGTGTATAAATCGTAAATTGCATTACGAACATCCATTTTTACATTGTCACTTAAGTCTTCTGTCTTTGGCTTTTTTCGTGGACATTTCTTAATCTTCTTCGGTAGTAAATTATGCTTTTTTCATGCACAATTTTCTGCACAGTCCTTATACTAATTCCCAGAGCTTTTGCTACTGTCTCCTGGATATTGGCCGGTGAATTTTCATTTTCGTAATATTTTATTAGATTTAATACCATTTTTTTCGCTTGTGGATGCAAAAAACCCGAAAATTATTTTCTATTACTTTTTCTGTAACATCGCTCAAAGATTTTTGCAACTGCTGGTATTTATATATTTATCCTCTTTTTTCATATCATAGGTCTATCCAATTCATCTTCCGAATTTTATGCGGAGGATATGATTATACGTAATAAAAGAAAAACAAACTTTTTAACTTTTATTCATCAGACAAACATTCTTAAAAGTATGATGAGGGAAAACGAACTGTACATTTTTTATGGTCAAAAAGTTTTCATATGGTAGTATTTCCAACATCGGTTTCTGAATTTAAAAGGTTAACATTTGGCTCTTTATGATGTTTATAAAATTCTATAGCCCCTAAACAATCCAATTTGCGACTTTTTTGTTCATAATTTAATACAGAGTGTTAGGGGCTTGACTACAAATATTTTAACATAGGATAGTATGAACGTTTTTAAACAAAATATTCTTATAAACTATCGGATATCTAATTTTAAAATGCTTGATTTTAGTGAAGGTTTCCACTAATTCCAAGACAACATGGCAACATTGCTATTTGCTTGGACATCAATATGATGACAATCTCATCACCTGTGTTTTGTCAACAAAGAAGTATAAAAAAACCTGTAGGTTTGAAAACGATTCAATTATTTTATTTTCGTTATTATTTTGGAATGGATGAACTAATGTTTTAATAAATTGTGGTTTATTGGCATAATATAAACGAGATGAGATTAAACCTCAATCTCCTCTCATATCTCGCATCAAGCTCCCGATTGTCTCTGCTTGGTTTTGTTTGATAGCATGCACTAAAAATATGATTAAAGATTATAAAAACCATGAACATGTTTTGTTTTATTTCAGCTAGCACTCCAAACCCAGAAAGCGCAGCGACCCCAACAGTAATCCTCCTCCCCTACGGCAGGATGCTCGTGGTGGACCGCACCGTCTTCAGTCAACTCCGTTCTGACCAATCGGGCATCGACCTATTGGAACTCAGCGCCAACCTGATCCGGCACCAAAACGCCCCCCTCCAAATCACCGGGAGCACCCCGAGTATCCTGGACAGCGACAACACCTCCAAGGGGTTGTCCCCCACGTCTCTCGGGTACGGTCCGCCCGCTTACGAGGACATATTCGGACTTAAGGACCTGGACTTGCCCCCTTCATATAGTGAAGTTAGTCTTATGTTGAAGAATCATCGGAACGGGGGGGAATGTATGGAGCTGGGGGAGTTGCGAGGGGTCGGGGCTAGTGACGAGAGAACTATGGATGTAGGGGAAGGCGATGTTTGTATAGATGTAAATAGTGACGTTAGAGAGAGTGAAGATAGTGTTTAAGGACCTTGTTAGATGGATTTTTAAGCGATTGTTAAAACTGTTTTGATCCCCTGGTTGTTTAGATGGAGAATGGTTTCGCCATTTTATAAATGACAAATTTATTATTGACACCCTGGTTCCATTTTCGTTGTTTTTATGGAGCATCTCTCTTATTAGTGAAGACAGAGGGATCCGGTTTTCGCGACATGGTGCTACTTTTTTGTGAAACGAAAGATGGCCCAAACAAAATTTTCATAGCCCCCTTCTTTTTTGGAGATACAGTGTGAAATTGAAAATATTCAATTACTCGTATTTCGGTTGTTGTTTAACTTATCGAAAAGGTAAAAACTGGCTCTGATACAGTTTTTCACGTAAGATCCAGTGGCGTAGTCAGGTTTTTTATGTGAGCTGTCGTTTTTGAGGTATAACACAAACTTATAATTTTTTAAATGGGACACCCCGTATATTTATATTTTATATTATTCAGTTCACAATAAGCTTCTCGAAAATATATAACAGTATATACTTTTCTATTCTAATCGCCCAGTTATTTGCATTTTTTCAGAGATAGATTCAATTTTTGGTAGTAGGCTGGGATTGTTTACAAAACAAATGAATCTTTCAGGTATATTTTATTTATAATAACAAATTAGTATTAAATTATAGTAACAAATGTGATTTAAGGAGGGCAAATTTGTCTCGGAAAGGTTACTTTCTCTCTGGATATCTAATATATCAAACTTTTAATAATTTTCGTAGACCACCATTATTGTAAAAAATATATATATATATATATATATATATATATATATATATATATATATATATATATATATATATATATATATATATATATATATATATATATATATATATATATATATATATATATATATATATATATATATACAGTGTGTATCAGCCAAATGGAATAAATTCGATAATAAATAAATGGGGGCGTGTTCGGAAAAACGCTTGGACCCGTCGATTGGTATTTTTAGTTGCTCATTTTCTCCAATAAAAACTTTTTATACAGGGTATGTCCTATAACAGTGGACAATGCCAACTTTCTTATTTCAAATGCAATACCCCGGATATTATTTAATTTTTGGATTCTTTAGGAGATTCTAAACATATTTTATGTTCAATGTTCTATACCTATCTTCAACTATTTCGGCAATATTAAGTGTTTTCAAATTTATTTTTATTTTATTTATTTCGAATTTATTATTATTCATGAAAGTGGCTCTGGTTACTGAACTATTTATTTGATTACAAAAATTCGCTACAACACACTCAATACTTATTTACCATTTAGGTCTTCATATTAAGAATGTAAGCAAAAACCATTTTAGCGTTCCTTTTTATTGATATGGAACAAAAAGAGCCAGTTTTGTTTACTTTTAAGTTTTGTTTACTTTTGTATAAAATGCCTGGCCTTTCTCTTTGCAAGACAGTAGTTGTCAGTGTCAGTGTCATAGTCTTTTGAATTTCGTTAACTGCATAATACCTAATATCAGAAAAATGGTTCATTTAACAGAAATGCATAAAATAACAATTCTACAAATGATTGGTTATGGAGATAACACACGAACACAAGTGGAAGTTGCTCGCTTATTTCATGAAAAATTTCCAAATTTGCCGCATATATCCCAAGGGACAATTAGTAAAATAGAAAAGCAGTTTCGCGAGCTTGGACATGTGAGGCGGATAAAAAAACAGCTGCCAATTCAATAAATGATGATACTAAATTGGATATTATGCTTGAGTTTGAGGAAAACCCACATATTTCTAGTCGACAAGCAAAAGAAAATAAGATGCATCCCTATAAAGTGATACCAACTCAGGAGCTCATGAAAGACGATTATGATATGAGAACTTATTTTTGTGAACAAATGATGTCTATGTTAGATAACATTGTTATTTAATTAGAACATGTTTTGTTTTCGGATGAGTCCACCTTTACACTTCACGGTCATGTAAATCGTCAAAATTGCCGCTATTGGTCTAGGGAAAATCCTCACTGGATCAGCGAAGAACATACTCAATATCCTGAAAAGGTTAATGTTTGGGCAGGAATTGTTAGGGATCATATCATAGTCCCCTTTTTCATTGACGGCAATTTGAATGGCGATAATTATTTAGCACTGCTCCAAAATAATGTCGTGCCAACTTTGACAAATTTGTATCCGGATCCAGCAAACCCACAAGTTCCAGCGAATATATGGTTTCAGCAAGATGGAGCACCGCCCCATTACCAAATTAATGTCCGTTAGTACCTCAACGGAATATTTCCAAATCGGTGGATAGGGAGACGAGGAGCGATAGAATGGCCAGCGCGATCCCCTGATCTGACGCCATTAGACTTTTTCTTATGGGGACATATTAAAAATGTTGTATACAAAACTAAACCCCTCGACTTAGCTGACTTAAGAAGACGAATAACGCTTGGGATTAGATCGGTCACGCCTGAGATGCTAAATAACGTTAGAAGAAATTTCTATTTAACCCGTAACCGGTGACGTCCCATTTTAGGGACATAACCGGTGACGTGGAGTCTTACAGACTCCTTTTTACTATATATATATTTTTTTTTATTCGTGGAATTTGGACGCATTATTTATATGTAAGATTTGTTTTTAATGTATTTTGTAAACTGTTTTATTAATTGTATAGTGATATTTCATATCGATCATATTTTTTTGGGGGACTCTAGAAAGGAGTGACAAAAAATAACAAAAAAAATGGTAGTGAACTAAAATATATTTTGTAAAAAAAAAAACAAACATTTTTCAAAAACAACCAAGTCTAAGATAAAGTAAACTTCAACGAATAAAATACATAAAAAATTAAACAAATCTCTTCAAAAATAAAAAAAAATTGCACAACGCAAACTAATGAGACAAAAAAACATCATTATTCCCGTTCCACATTACATTCCCGGCATATTTTGTTGCTGCAGCTCAGGCAGATGGGCTTTTTACAGGATGTGCATACATATGCTGTTTTTCTATGCAATTTGGCTGGACACAAGTAACAGTACTTCTTAACTTCTAGCCGTTCCTGCTCATTAGTAGAAGGTTTTTCAAGATGTAAGATACGCCTCATAGTTTGTCTCAGTTCTAGAGGGAGTTTGACGTTTTCAACTCTTCTGTTCATGTGTGGCAAGGTTAATGATTTTGCTAATTGTTTCATAAAATCTTTTCTTTGCAGTGGCACGGTGTCTTGGTAACACTGGTATATAATGTATGCGTTTACCGTACTCATATCTAATATTTTATGAAACAATGCCATGGGCCAACGGCGGCGGCGTGTTCTTCTCGATGTGCTGTAAATAGTGCATTTTTCATCCAAAGCATCCACTCCACCTTTGGTCATATTGTAGAAGCTTATAATTTCTGGTTTTTGTGTATCTGGATCGGTTGATGCTATATGATGCATGGATGAGACTAAGATGACCGCTTTATTCTTTTTGGGTACGTATGAAAGCAACGTTGTATCTTTGGCAAACCCATAAATTGCCGACCCGACTTCTCTATGCTTCTGAGGAAGAAACTGCGGAGGAATATGCCTTTTTACTTTTTTCATAGTACCTACATAAGTTATTGCATTGGATTTTAGCAAGTCTACTAACTCGATTGACGTAAACCAATTATCGGCTGTTAGATTTCTATTAGTACCAAATAATGGCTTTGAGAGGCGTATCACAGCTTGAGTAGGTTTAGGAAGACTTTGTTCCTTCTGCGAAAGTCCCACTCCATCGGAATCTCTTCCAGTATACACATATGCGTTATATACATAATGGTTTCTTGCATCTGTCAGAATCATTATTTTTATTCCATATTTTCGTGGCTTGCTTGGTATGTACATTCGGAAGGCGCATCTTCCTCTAAAACCCACCAGCATTTCATCTATGCACACATATTCACCAACACAAAACTCATGTTGACAGTTACGAATAAATGTCTCGAAAAGTTCTTGAATAGGAGCCAATGGATTCACAGCTTTTCGTTCCTGTCTAGTCAGAGGATCATCAAACCGCAAACAGTTCAATAATACGGCAAATCTTTTTCCACTCATGACCGCCCGGAATATATCCCTGCCAGTCCCGTCCGTTGCAAACAAACATTCGATATCTTCGTCATTCGACTTAAAAACTGCTGTGTATATCAACAAGCCGAAAAATGCCTCCATTTCAATCCGATCAACATCTTTTAGTTCAGAGCGATCTTGATTTTTGTACATAGCTCTGATACTTGCTATTTTGACGTTTGTCCATCTTATTACAATATCTAGCATTTCATCTGTAAATAGACATTTCCATATAGCTCTTGGATCTGCTGAACGTCCAAAAGAAGAGCAATTGCCACGCAGCCCAGGTAAATGGGTAATAATGTTATGTTGAGGAGTGCGAACATTTCTGACTGCCGGCTCAGCTGACCACTTGTAACGATTTTTACCATAAAAATACTTTTTCGTTTTCTTAGATTGCGTTTCGTCGTTTAGATCGGATTCTTGCTCACCCTCATTTTCAGATAATCTTGGTTCTTCTGAATCAGAATGGCTGTCGGACTGTGCAGAATTTGAATTGTGGTCGCTATGTATCTCAAAATCGGGGTCACAATCATCAACATCACTATTATCTGAATCCAAAGACTTATACCAAGCCAAAACAGTAGATTCAAAGTTTTGGTCTATCGCCCGAACACCTCGCGATGTACTTGGCTGGTTCGCCATTGAAACACTTCTTCAATAACATAAAAAGTTAAAATTTGCAATACGAAAAATAGTCGCACTAACGGTGACGTGGAGTCTCGCAGACTCCGACACGCATCGTACTAACGAACGGCTAAAGTCTGACTGGCGCCATTCAGTGGATGTATTCCTTTACCTCTTCTAGGAAGGTACCTAGGAGGGGAGAGATCAGCTGCTCTTGGTTTAAAAGTTATCCGCCCACTTTGCCTAGGAGGAGTCTGAGAGACTCCTGGTCACCGGTTACGGGTTAAGATTAGGAATTTGCCAAGACGTTCGCGGCGAGCATATTCAACAGTTCCTAAATTAACTTTTTACTTTTGTTTATACATTATGAAGAAATAAATAATTTTATTTTTTTAATCTTAATTTTTGCAATAAATTTGAAAACACTTAATATTGCCGAAATAGTTGAAGATAGGTATAGGACATTGAACATAAAATATGTTAGAATCTCCTAAAGAAACCAAAAATTAAATAATATCCGGGGTGTTGCATTTGAAATAAGAAAGTTGGCATTGACCACTGTTACAGGACACACCCTGTATAAAAAGTTTTTATTGGAGAAAATGAGCAACTAAAAATACCAATCGACGGGTCCAAGCGTTTTTCCGAACACGCCCCCATTTATTTATTATCGAATTTATTCCATTTGGCTGATACACACTGTATACTTAAATAGAAACACGAAAACAACAAAAATATTTCATTATTAATCAAACACTTTCAAAACCGCAAAGTTTTTGACATTTTGCTTTCTGTTCTAAACAAATTAGCCATATTGGACACAAAAGAAAATTTTAGAAAATCTGGAATTTTTTTCCTCGAGTTTTTCAAAATAACTTCATACATGTATATATTTTTGGAAAGCCCCCTTTATTCCTAATAAATATAGAGAATAATATGCAGGGTGTCTCGTTTAAAAAAATAATTTAGGGTCCGATAACTTTTGACTTGTATACTTATCCTGAAATCCTGCACTGAATTCTACTGAAAATAATGAACAGTTTTCTCCTTTTTGATAAGTTATCAGATAGTTGAGATACGAGGGATGCCTGAAAATGCAACGTTATCACATCGGTAAGACCTCTTCTGGAATCGGCTAGCAAAGTTGCAGAGGAGCGACGAAACCTATGCCCCTTGTAGAGTTCAGGGTTCTGGTACGATTTAATACATCTCGATTTTTGACCTTTTTGGAGTTTGCTTTGAAATTCCGTTACATTTTATGCATGTGACTGTTGTTGTTATTGTTCAGAGGTTCTTGGAAGACTTAAAACACACACTTCACTAGCAATAATTTGTTTTATTGTAAAAGTTAAACGCAGAAAACGGCAAAAGACCTAACTTAACTTGGCCAACTAATTTCGACTACTTGTGGCCCCATCTATTAGACTAACATTAAATTATCAAATGCGGTTTTTCATACCTCAATCCTGAACTCTAGAAATTGTTTAACGATAAGCAACCAGTATTACAAACTATGGCAGCAGTGTTATCTAGCTACTAGGAACTACAGTTTTAAGTTAATATATGTATATTTTGAAAGATTTGTTTATTTCTAGTATATATTCATTAAATCAGAATTGTTTTTTTTTTAATTACGAATATGAATAATTCCCTAACATAATATCTAACAAATGAAGTTTGTTTTGTATCTAAACGCTGCTAACTTAACTGCACGTCATTTAGTCAGCCGGTGAGCGGTGTTGCCAAAGTAAATTTTGTTATATGCTTTGATATGCCGGTAATATTTTTGCAAGTGCAAGTGCAAGTCAGAGTCGAAAAGAATTAGTCGATAGCGCGGAGGCACCATCATTAAATCAAAAATATATAGGGTTAGTTTCACATTAAGTGGCAACCAGTTCTACACATATTGTGTCGGAAGGGAAATTGGGCATTTATTTGGTTTTATTATCGTCAGTAATTTTAGTATTTTTTGACTTATAATTAATAAAAATGCGTATTAAGTTAGGTTAGGATTAGTTAGGGTCGCTGTAAAGAAAGAGCGCGGTAGCTAAAATCATATCTAGTTTGGGCTAGTTTAGCACCAGGTTTGTTAATAAAACTATCGTTAAACTGTTTTGTTTAAATTTAGAAATACTATTTGTTGAATATTTGAAGAAAACCAAGTAAGTTTGGCAACAGTGCATATAATTTAGAATTTGTATTTTGCCAAAAACTTCATAATTGACAGTTTAGCATTGAAAAGTAGTGAGATTTCTTGGTTATTTATGGAAAGTTTTGTGATTTTTTTTTAATAAAAAAAAACGCTTCATGCACGCTTTTTTTTGCTTAAATATAATGAATTTAAGGTACGCTTCCTAACAAAGCCAAAAAAAAGGTAAAAAATTGAGGTGTATTAAAACGTACCAGACCCGGCAATTTAAAAACTGTGTTGTGCACTTCCCTCTTTAAATAAAATTTATAAAAAACGTTGATGCGTTGTTGACAGTGGCGGCTCGCGGGTGAAAAAATAGGTGAAGTGCAAATGAAGCAAGAAAATATCGCAATAATTTTTTTTCCAGAATTTTTTTATATGTGGAGGGGTAGAATATTTTTTTACGACTTACCTAAATTTTGTATACTAAATCAATTCTCCTATCCTTCATAGCAGCAAATTTATTTATAACATCCTCATAAAATGGATGGGTTGCCCTAATCTCCTCCAGAAATTCCTTTTGAACTGAAATATTGCCAAGAGAAGTAAGTCTTTCTTGAAATATTGTATTTCTTAATATAAATATTAAGAATATAAATTAATTCAAATCATTATCCTTGGCGACTTTACCGTTCCTAATAATATTATGGCTTTATTAAAACCGGTTTCCAAAGCAGAGCAACAGAGGTCTCTGCAAACAGCAAATCTCTTACCGACATCTTCAAGGAACCCTCCAACTCCTACATTGGACCTCTTTGTCACCATTCACCTTATCAATATTGCATTTTCACCCCGGTCAATCTAATTAATGTTTCTCCCCCAATTTGTAGAATGTATTCCACCTCGTAGTATTTGATAATCTAATTTTTTGGTTTTAGAGATTTTTGGTATACCAGTAGATTTTTGCTGCGTTTCATTGCTGAGTTAACATCCATAAATATTTTCAATATTAGGGGAACGTCGGGTTGTATCGGACACTTTAACATAAATGTACAGGGTGGCCATTTTATGGTGATAACAGTACCTTATTTAGAAAACGGTAATAGTTACGAGAAAAAGTTAAATACAACATTGTTTGGATTCAATTACAATTTTATTTTACTTTTGCTTATACAGGGTGTTTCGTTTTGACGTGACACATGTCAACTTTCTTAATTTAAGTGGGATACCCTATATATTATTACATATTTCCATTGTACTATTAATTTGCGAAAGTTTTTATAATAATATCTATATTTGAATTCTTTATCGTTTTTGAGTAAATTGAGTTTTTAGAATAAAAATTTTTTACCTATAAAACTTTAATGGAACTGACTAATATCCTAAACATACATTACTAAGAGTTCAATTCAACGAGTTTCCATGTTGGTCTTACCAATTAATATATAGGGTGTTAAAAATGGAGAGCAAAACAAACAAAACTTTAAATGTAAAAATATCCTGTTTTTCAAATGGAACACCCTGTATATTTTTATTTCATCTGATTCAGCGTTCAATTACCTATCATTACTCATATATATGTCCTATACCTAAAATGAACAGTTTCGATTTTATTAGCCGTTTTCTGATTTGACTATTTTTTTTAATATAACTAAACAGATGAAGTGAGCTAAAATAAAAATGTCGTAAACTAAGCCTTACTCTCATTTCCTTAACACAGATAGCGACTATAAATAATGTTAGAAAATACAAATAAAAGTGAAATATTATGTAATTTATGTTCTTATTATTTAATGTTTACGAAAATAAGGGAGAGACAAGAAAAATATCTTGTGCCACACGGTATAACTAATAACTAACTGAGTATTAAACATGATTAAAACAGATTATAAAAAATTTTCAATATGGCCACCGTCCATTGCGATACATGAAGTGTAAATAGCCTCCATTTTTCGAATAGCGTTCCTTACCGAATTAGATGCATTAAAATTATTGATCTCTCCCCTGATTTTTATTTTTAACTTTTATTTATTTTTTAGTGCACCCCGCAAAAAGAAGTCTAAAGGGTTTAAATCAGGGCTTCGTGGTGCCCAGGATATTAAACCATGTCTTCCTATCCACAATGGAAAATGTTGATTAAGGAAATTTACTACCGGTGCAACCGTGTGGTAAGGGGCGCTATCCTGCTGAAAAATTATATTTTCTCGAATATTTGCTGGCAAGTCGTTGATAAGGGGCATGATTTCATTCTTAAGCAGCTCCAAGTATCTTGTCAAAAAATATTGGTCCGATAATACGGTCGCAAATAAATCCGCACCACACATTTACGGTTTGACGGCTTTGTTTTTTAATTGCTTTTATTATATGTTTATTAGTTTGAGACCAGTAATGAGTGTTTTTCCGATTAAAAATACCCGGCGTATTAAATGAGGCCTCATCAGTCCAAAGCACTTTTGAAAAAAACACATTTGCGAACTGCCGGTCCATAATATCACAACAAAAAGTCGATCTTTCATTAAAGTCTAATTGTGATAATAATTGAGTTGGAAGAAATTTATAAGGTTGATAACCATTCACCTGCAGTGTTTTTTGAATACTTACTCTTCTGACACCTGCAATGTCTCCGTCAGCATCTCTTTGGAATCTTTCATCATCTTCCTCGGAATAAAGTAAAATCTCCAGTTGTTTTTCCTCAGTGAGGACAAAATTGGGACGATTTTTCTTAGAGTTTTAAAAGACACCATTTTCCAAATCACGCACAATTCGAAAAAATATAGTCCTGGAGGGAACTCGATTATTAGGATATTCCCTCGAATATTCTCTAACGGCTAACCCTGGACTTTTATTATTTTTTATGAAACAGTTGTATATAAAGCCATTTTTTAACAAATTTCGCAGCAAAAATTTGACAAGAACGACAAACAAAGCAAATGTCAACTTAAGTCAATAATTGCATTAGGTTATTTCCTAAGCCTATCTTGATTTTTTTAGTTTCTGATCTCATTTACTGGCAAAATTCCGGGATAAATCAGAAAACGGCTAATAAAATCGAAACTGTTCATTTTAGGTATAGGACATATATATGAGTAATGATAGGTAATTGAAGAATGAATCAGATGAAATAAAAATATACAGGGTGTTCCATTTGAAAGACAGGAGAGTTTTACATTTAAAATTCTGTTTGTTCTGCTCTCCATTTTTAACACCTTGTATATTAATTGGTAAAAACAGTATGGAAACTCATTTAATTGAACCCTTAGTAATGTATGTTTAGGATATTAGTCAGTTCCATTAAAGTTTTATAGGCAAAAATTAAAAAAAAAAATTATAAAAATTTAATTTACTCAAAAACGATAAAGAATTCAAATATAGATGTTATTATAAAAACTTTCGCAAATTAACAGTAGAATCGAAACATGTAATAATATATAGGATGTCCCATTTAAATTAAAAAAGTTGACATGTGTCACGTCAAAACGAAACACCCTGTATAAGCAGTAGTGAAATAAAATAAAAATTTAATTGAATCCAAACCACTTTTGTATTTAACTTTTTGTCGTAACTATTACCGTTTTCTAGATAAGGTACTGTATCACCATAAAATGGCCACCCTGTACATAACTCAAGTAAACAAAAGTGTTAATTTATTTTTTTTTTAATTTTAAAGGAACTATATATATATATGAGTCAAACAAGTAACAAAACTTGAAAAAATATAAGAATAAAAACTATATTTCCAACATAAAAATAATTTTATTTGTATCCATGTCGGGTGATAACGTGCATTCATTAATTTTTCTGACAAGTTTCACAAATGTTATAGATCTGATTCTTATCAGCTCCAGAGCACTCTTGATGACATTGCTTCGGATGCAATCTTCTTCAAAATGTTCTCCGCAAATAATACAATCTGTTGCTCTCTGTCAGTGTCCTCTTCTTTTTTTTGTCTCTTCTATCTATCGCTTAGTTCCACATCATCAATTTTAGACTTAGTCTTCCGGTTCGTCTCGTCGAAGGCAGACCTCTGTGTTATTAACATAAGTGGTTCCACGTGTTCGGTTTTGCTGCTTTATTTCGGGGGGAAGCGGGAGACTCAAACGCTCAGAGTGGAAACTAACGACCCCGCTAGAAAGGGAGCAGACGCTGTGAACGTGTGAGGCCTAGTTGTTCCTGTATTCTATCCCGTTCGTCTGCCGCAGTTCTACATAGAATATTAGCGTAATGGCCGCTATGTGGCGTGAGTGGGAGGGGTAAGGGGATAGCTTGAAAGAAAAGGTTATCTCGTGAGACCAGTAGTACTCTCAAGGGGCATCTAGTGGAAGCCAAGATGCATTAGAAAGTTTTTAAATAAAGTCAACTTTAAAGATATTGAAATACACGGGGTGATCGGGAGCTCAGAGCTCGCCATCCGGACATCCCACCGATAACGTCCCCAAACCGGAATAAAGTGTATCTCGCTCCGAGGGTCGCCGGATAAGGCGAGTAAGCTCCGGACGGGGAGCAATCTGGCAAGTTGCGAAGTGCAGTGCCAAAAACATATATTGGAATTGGAATTTTAGACTTCAAATATCAGTCCTCTTGAAGCTCGATCAACTCCATTTGTAGGTGAAACGGAGCATTTTCCACATTACACTTAGAAGGATTTGCGAAAATATTGAAAGTGCTATCCATATTCTTAAAATCGGAAAGCCGATATGTGAATTGCTCTGACAGAAGTTTCAGTTCTTTAGCATAGCGACCGTATTCAATGTTTATGATATACACAACCCGACTTTCCCCTACTTTTCACCCTACTTTCTTTTAAAACTCACTGGTTATTTTTACTCAATACTGGTTACTAATTCGCTAAATATCCTAAATTGTTTCATTTACTTGGCATATTATTGCTGTTATCCGTACGATGTAAGGAAAAATATAATCAAAATTCGGAGATTTCAATGCTCGGTTGAGAAACAAACCTAATAGCTTTTGGTCATTAGGGCGTATTTCAAAGCGCGCCAATAAGTGCCCCACTACTTGACCTTGCGAAGAACTAGCTGCCTCTCATCATAATGAAATATAAGCCACTACAAAACGCTGGCAGTTTTTTGTCACAACCTCTCTGGGGCTATAATTTCTGTTTTAATTTACGCTATTTGCATTAAAACGATACTTCCTCTAGTGTCATTTCTAGTTAATTCTGAGTACGTCTATACTCAGTGAGTGTAGATAATATAAGTCATAATGTAGGACATACAGCGAATAGAAATTCAAATAGGCACTAAACTTCTTTTCATTTTATACAGGGCGTGAATGTATACTGTGATTATTACAAAATTTAGTCAATACTAAAGACAGTAAGCTAGTGATATTTTAACCGTTGATATTTCTGTTTTGTATTATAAATAGTTAGAGAATAAATGTTGAAAATAAATTTTAAATTGTACTTGCTTTATTATTCTTGTTCTTAAATGAAACACCCCATTTTGTAAGTCGTGGTTTGTATCAAATGGATGAGGCACAACCATACTTTTATTTGTCTACTAGCGACAAACTATAATGAAAGGGGTATAAAGAGGTACTTAAATCGCCTCATTTGAGCACCTCTTTATAAACCACGTTTGTTGTTGCATTCTCTGGCTATAAAATAGCCAAGCTACTACGGGAACTTACTCTAAAGCATACGACATAGAGTTGACCATAGGAAAAACAATCATAGCGCAAATCTACTTCAGCTCTACTTAACGATTGCCCTCGAGCTTTGTTAATTGTCATAGCGAAACAAAGCTTTAAAGGAAACAGTACACGTTTAAAGTGAAAAGGATAGTCTGACGGAATTAAAGGGGTACGTGGTATAAAAACTGTTTCTCCCAGACCAAGGCCAGCAATAATAGTAGACTCTGTTACATTGTTTTGTAATGTTTTAACCTGTAGCCGAGTTCCATTACACAATTTTGGTGGTTTTAAATTTCAAATAAGCACTGGTGCCCCCACTTTTAAAGTTAACTCGTGAGGAGGGATTCCTGAAGGGTTTAGAGAGTGTAGGAACTTGACAGAATAATTAACCGCATTTTCTTGTTCTATAACTACATCTACCGAGTACTATAAAGTGCGGAACACGAAAGAAAACCGGGCGAAGTCAATCGGTTTGGAAAGGTCGGCCAAGAAATCTCTTTAAACCAGTGGTGTCCCGTCGTTCTTTAAATAATATGGCACTCCTTTTTGGCTATACGCACTTCAGATAATTAAAAAATGTAACTATGCTTAATGCACCTTTATCTATATTTATCTGTTTTCTTTCGTGTACCGCACTTCTATATCTCTTTTGTATAGCAAAAACGGCGAACTTTCGAATTTTAAAATGGTTAAATTTTGATTTTTCTTGATCGATTTACCTATAAATATATTTTTTCTTGAGTTGTCATTAATGGTTCCCGGGCTACTGCTTACGTCCACTATTATTGGACCACCCAGTATAGTGATACACGATTTACAAGCCCAGATTTTACAAGAGCAGCCAGCATCAGATACAGTGAACGAGATTTATCAAAATTTTAATTTATGCAGTTCGACTTTGGACTACGCGGGTATGCCAAAAGTGGCCGTCTGTCTCCGTTTGTCATATTACTTTATACAGGGGCCGTCATTGTGAAGTACTATATAGGGCGTTTCCTAATTGCGTGCTGATGTTCAAATGTGCAAAGTCGAACTGCATAAGTTAAAATTTTGACAAATCTTGTTCACTGGAATCAGTGCTGGCTCCCCTACTATAACTACATTGATGTGTTAATTTTGGAAAAATATGAGTTCTGTAGTTTTTCAAATATTAATTGCAACACAGCTACTTTATGAACAATTTTCAAAAATATATGAAAAAAAACTAAGCCATTTTTGAGGTTGACGGCTGTGATTCTAATGGCTCGATTCCTTCTAAATCGTTGTCTTCCTCTGAAAATGATGAGGTTTCGTCGTCACTACTTGAAGATCCCAGTGTGACAACTAAATAATCAGTAACTGTTTCAATTTTGCCATCTACTTCCCAGTATTTATCTTCAATAGAATGAACATGTTTAACATACGATTTCCAGTTTTCACCCGATATTGAGTCAATCGCTTCTAATGATATTTTATTTAAATCTTTAATTGAAAGTTCACCGTTTTACTCCTGCCCATGCAAGTTCAATAGGGTTGAGGTCGCACATGTATGGAGGCAGCCTTAAAGGTGTATGACCGAGGTTACGTAAAAGACCGTCAATTTTATACTTTTTTCTCTAGGCTTGTTGGCTGATATTACTTCATATAATTGATATTTTCTCCATAATGGATCACATACAAGATTGTTTGATTTAAGCCACGATATCATATGAGCTTTTGTAGAGTATTTATCTAGTATCTTCTACGTGAGAACGATAAGACGCATTATCCTTTACAACGCCTGATTTGGGAGGAATGTTAGGTAGAAGCTTCTCGAGCAACCACTTTTCAAAATTATCTCTATTCATCTGTCCATGATAGTCTCCAGTTGTTAGTCCCGATCGAAAAACTAAAGCAGCACCTGGAACAAATCCGGCTTCTGAACCAGCATGAACAATAATAAAGCGACTACTAGAGCGGATTCCCTGAACAACACCTGTAACACTTTCACTTTGCCAGCATTTGTTCACTGTCATATCATTATCTACCCAGGTTTCGTCTAGACACATAATATTGCGTCCTTCTTGCCTATATTGCCTTACAGTTGATAGATATTTCACCCGCCAGTGAAAAATATTTGGTCTCTGAATGAGCAATTTTCGTTTATTTTTTTGATAGTAAAAGCCGATTTAAGGTTTTATACCCGTACGGAAAATCTATTTTGTTCTTTACAGCACGAAGTAGGGGTTTGCAGGTCGGAACCTTCTTCAAGTTTATATAAAAATCCTCTATTGTTCGTCGAATTACTTGAAAATCACCATAGTCAATTTTATCTTTGTATGATAATCGGGGTCTTTTTTTACCAGGAGGTTTTAAATGTAAAGTAGACCATGAGCGATCATTATGTTCTCTTTGAATTTTTCTTACACTACTTTCCGAAAGTAAAATGCAGCGCGTTCTGTTCCATTTTGAATTGGAATAGTCAAACTATTATTTTCAGCTTTTCTAGTACAGGCCTCTATAACGCTCGCAATAACTTCGCGTGCGCCACTTCGAATTGTTTTTCCTCTTTTGCTCGCCATCGTTACTTCGAAATAATAATTCAAATTCAACGCAACGCATTTATATAGAAATGAAAACAAATGCTCGAAATGTATAGGCGCCACTGGAAATAGCTAGAACCTTCTAGCGGCAAGTGCATGGAGACTCTAGACACATCCCAATTACAAGTAAGTGGACCAGTGCGAAATTTACTAAATCCTCGATTAATTTTCCGTAACGCTTAGCTGGCGCACTTTATGGGTGAAGCGGCAAACTATTACAACAAATAATACCATAAAATTTATTTGCTTACACAAATTTTACTTTTCCACTTGCTTAAGACTGTGAACCTTTATCTTAAGGACCGCCCCGTTTTCTTTCGTGTCCTGCACTTTATTAATTGTGGAGCAGTATTTTTTCACAATAAAGCTAGATTTTATTTCATCTGCTGTGCTATTTTTTGAAGTTAATATAGCTCGTTCTTTAAACCAAGAAACGGTTTTATTTTGATAACTTTCGAGTCTATTATAAAAATTTAAGAGGTAGTTTCACCCCCTTGGAAACTGAGTTCCGAAGAATTCCTTCTAAGCGAACCTCTGCATTCTAAAATCAAGCTTAGCTTTCTACGGCAAACGATTTGAGAAAGATGGCAAGAATTAATCAGTGACCCGATTTTTTCAAAAACCCTGTATGAATTTATAACAAATCTTAAAATATGTAAAAAAATAAATTAAAAAACACATGTTCAAGCGTTTTTCCGAAAAACTGACCGTTTTTAAAATAAAAAATATTGTAATTTTAAGGGTTGGGTTCATCCCCTTGGAATTTGAGTTTTGAAAAATCCCTTCTTATCGAACCTCTACCCCCTAAAATCAACCTGTATGCGAAAATTCAGCCTTTTGCCTCAAACGTTTTGAGCTGAAGCGTGATGAGTGAGTCAGTCAACTAAGTATTTTATATATTAGTATCGGTTAACAGACTTTTGAACGGTCAGCGCACGATACGTTCTTGCGCATACAATCGCTATTTTGTGACGTCACATGGGAATTTTGAGTCGTGTTCGTAAATGCCAAATATATGGAAAATCCTGTTTTTTTAGAATTTTTCGACCAAGCTCAAATGCCGACTGAGCCCAAATTAAGCAAATGTACCATCGTCACCAGAAGTAACTGGGACCCATTTTACTCTCCTGAACTATTATTCCAAGTTAACCTAGAATTGCAATGCCAAAGTTAACCTAGGATTGGAATGTCAAAGTTTTTTTTTTATTTTGATACTCTTTTGCTTTTGATTTGAAAGCAATATTTATCTTTGTTTGAAAGCAAATACCTAATTTGTCCACATTGTATACATTATGTCTAAGCCAATGGAGGAACAAAAGTCTATAATAAGTCTTGTATACAATTAAACCCAGGGAATTTGATAATTTTTGAATATAAAATAGAAAGTTTACCTTCATTTAACAGTGTTAAGAAAATAAAAGAAATGGATGAAACACTTTTTCTATTAAAAAAACCAAAAAGAAATTCGATATTTTCACTGCATTCCAATGCACCCTATTCCTTAATATAACAATTTGAAGAAAAGCTATCTTACATTGTTGCCAAACTTACATTATTGTATGGAGCTTAAATTTTTCATGATTGTCTCCCGCCGCGCCAGTAATGCACTTCGTTTGCTTGCTTAGGGCCTAATAATGATGCCACCATGGCCCCTAAACTGATGCTAACCCGTTACCAATCCACCCAGTGCCTTTGCGCTCCTGCTGGTACCGATCCACAACCCACAAATGCATTTTGTTTTTCTTGTATAATTTATATAGGTCATATATAAAATAAATATGGCAACATAGGATCACCAGCACACTGGATTTCGATCTAACGGGCGACGCTCCCGCTCTCTTTTTATTTAGCTGTTGTAATTATGTTGTATAATAATTACTTCTAACTTTTAGTTAGAAATATTAATTTTTATGTTATAGAGCATTATAATATAAACAATCTTTTACGTAGTCCATAAATTAAGTTTGGAAAAAATGTTTTTAGCGGTATGCCAAAAACAAATTCAGTGCAACCTTCCGAAACCTTAATTTTTTTAGATATAATTTGGAAAAGTAGTTCATCCATAAATGTTTGTGTAGAGGACTTATTAACAAAAGGTAATCTTTCAAATGTATATTTTAAATTTGTCAAGTTCCATGGGTAAAATTCTTAACAAGGGTCTATAATTTTTACTTTGTGATGGAAAAAAATTAGAGAAAACACAGCAGAAGTGCATGTAAGCAAAAATACTGTTTTGTTAGCCAAGCAAAAAATTGGAGAATATGGTGATACGTCCAGGAGTGTATGCGGTGATTGAAGAAAGGCTTAATGCAGATGTTTACTGCAATATAGTAGAAAACTTTATGTCACCTTCTGTGAGGCCAGTTATTAGAGTCATAGAGCCAGAGTAGTGTAAGATATATTGCGAAATCATAATATCGAAACTTTGCCCAGATTTCAAAAAGCCCTGATTTGAATCCAATTGAAAACGTCTAGGGGCAAATGACTAAACAACTTTATAAGGAAGGATTTCGGCCTCTTAATCAAGATGATCTTCCTCATTCAATCGTTCTAGCTTGGAACGAAATAAAGAGACATGGTTTAAGCATATGCCTCAACGTTACCGAACATAATAGTTCCATGACAAAATATTAAGTTATTTAGTCAGGTTTTAGTTTATGGTTATTAGTTAAAAATTAAAAAGAGAAAGGTCTAGTTAGGTTATATTTGTGAAATATACTTCTTAATTTTGCGGCAAAAATATTGGTAATAGTGAGTTTTATTTCAATTTAATTTTAAAAATTTTGTTGGTCGAAAAGCACAAAAATGTGTGATTGGATTACTTTTCATGAGTGATACTAAAGGTAGAATTATACAGCAGGTAAAATAAAATAAAAATTAAATTGAGGATTCGGTGGTGGTTTATACAGAAAATAAAAATTAAATAAGAAATAAAAACAACTGCTGCTGCCAAACATACTTTTTGCCGGCTATTGAATTGAAGACTTCATAAACTCATTGGCTGTAACCTAAAATTCAATTTTATACAAAATAGTTGGTTTTTGCGACACTTTACTGAAAACTAACAAAAGAATACCACAATAATAAATGGTAAACAGATCACGACCCTTTTTAATATTTAACACATTTAGAAATATACAAATTTCAACGTCCAAAATAGGTACTAGAATCTAGAAATGTTGGTTGGTTATATAGCGATTTTGGCACGATGGAATGGTTGTTAATGGAATGTTAATACAAATCTGCGTTATTGGCATTATTCCGTATACCGCCCACTGCAAGCCAACGTTGCCAGGCCCATTACTGATTTTCTAATATACATATTTGCGGAAGCACTAGGTGGACTGGTATCGTGTTAGCACCAGGTTAGGCGCCGTAGGCATAACAAATACCCTAATATAAAAGGCGATCATAAAACCTATTACGACAGCGCTCCTGCTGGTTAACGTTCCGCCTATGTATGTAAAAAAAATAAAATTGTATCACGGTAGTGTTGTATGACGTCAAGATACCAACATTAAAGAAAAATTACTAGTCCAAAAAATATGAAATGAGCTATTTTTTAGATAAAAAAAGGCAAAAAACACATAAATAATGTTTATTTTGCGTCTTTTCATAATTGTTTGTAGTTGTTTCATACAGAACCAGCGAATTTTCATTCATAAAAAAGAAGAAAGAAAACAAATGAATTGGTTTTCCGATGTTTATGAACTTTGAAGACGTACAACTCAAAAACAAAACTTGACCGAAAAAAATTGACTTCGGATTCGTATTTAAAACTCAAAAAACCACCTATATACAAATAACGTTCAAAATCGGCGGTGGTGTAAAAAGAAAATAATTACCTAAAATTTAATTGCATTTTGCGAAATTAATCTTTCAGCTATTTGTATCAAATCGAGCGGTGATGCCAATTGCGTTTACGTTAAAAATTACAATTATTGAAAAAATTGACGCTTTCCCGCATTTTAATTTGTTTGAAGTCACGTTCCAAATTTTCAATAGCACCAACCTAAAAAAAAAACTTGGTTAACGTAATGTAAAAACTATATATTTTGAAACGGTGTTTCTATTGCTCTATTATTATGGTTTCTAATCATAAAACCGCAATAAAATGAGTGTTTTCTAATAATTACACAGTTTAATATCACTTTAATCAATTTGTGCTAAAATAAAGAACATTTCCTAAACAAAAAAGAAAATCCGTTAAAAAATTAAATTTGAGATTTTGAAAGACAGCTCAGAAACAAAATGCTGCCGAATCTATTTCACTTCAGATTCGTGATCAACGTCTTGAAATCTACCACTAGATCCTTTTTAGTAAATTTTAAAAAAAGGGTTTAAAGCAAAACAATAACGTGTAAATCTCTTTATTTTGAGCTGACAAAGTGTCTTTATATAATAGTAGCAAGAGCCAGAAACATAAAAAGAGAAGAGGTAAAATTTATTTTCGTTTGTTTTCCAAAGAAAACAAAAAAAAATATGATAGATGTTTTATAGATAAAATTCCAATCGTAACGCTGTTAATTAAGTGGTTTCAAAGTAAGTAGAGTTATGAGATAGGCTGTCAGGTTATCAAAAAATCATGCTACGAAAAAAGCTATTCAACCCATCTACCCAAGACAAGGGTCGTGTAAATTCCCAAGATCAAAAACCAGAACTTTTAGACCTCACACTACAGAACTGCCCGCCAGGTGACGTTTCCAGATATTTTCCCAATGTTGTTCAGTCAGAAGAAAGCGAGCAAGAAAGTTTAGTTTCAGACCAGCTCTTGGAAATCCAAAGGGACTTTAATAAATGTTTGAATCACGTAAATTTCTTAAAGCCCCCTATTCAGTACATGTATAATCCTACAGAATACGCTTGTATACCTAACGAACAATACTTTAGGAAATACTGCCGATCACAAAAAGAACTACTATTTGTCGGCATGAACCCAGGTCCGTTTGGAATGTGCCAGACAGGTGTCCCTTTCGGCGATACGAACTGGGTTCGGAATTGGCTGCAAATAGAGGGACCAGTGTCAAAACCACCCATAGAATGTCCTAATAGAATCATTGAGGGTTTTAATTGTATGCGTAAAGAACAGAGTGGTGATAGATTCTGGGGTTTTTGGTCCGGTCTGTGTAGTACCCCGGAAAACTTTTTTAGGTGTAGTTTTGTGTACAATTATTGTCCCTTAGCTTTTATGGATGGAAATGGTCGAAATCTAACACCAGCTGACATTAAGGTATAGTCGGATCTAAATTAATGTAAAAATTCTTTGCCATAAATATATTATACCATAAAGAGTATGAAAACAATTTAGCAGCATATTGATTACGCCAAAATATTGCTTGTGTCATTAACGAACCCATGTATTTGTAGTTTTTTTTATTTTAAATGGTAGTGTATTGAGTGTAGAGTAGATTAAAAGTGAAAACTTGTATCATTACTTACTCTTTTTACCAATAATCTCCAAAAAGATTTGTTTTATTCTTCTTCCAATGCTATTTATTTAAAATTTACTGTAGTTCGAGGAAGTTTTATGCTTGTCTGCCCTTACAAATTACTAAAAAACAGTTTTTACTAGCTTTCATTGCCAATAGAACATGGACAGATGGCAACACTGTCTAGCAGATTTTCAAATGTTATACACTATCATTTAAAATAAAAAAATACAAGAAATGTGTGGTTCCTTAACAACATAAGACCCTATGATGTTAATATATCTCCGACTTGACTCTTTTAACTCTTTTAAAGAGTCATAACTTTTTTGTATGTACTTGTATTACCTTTTTAAGTAGAAAAATACATTTCCCTATCATTTTTATATAATAGAGGTCACGGTAGGGGAAGTTGCTGAGAGCAACTGTTCTCAAGATATTTGGATTCGGAATTATTATTATCTAGCAAAATTAAGTATTGCATAAAACATTTTATAAAAAGTAAAAAGAATGAAACTAAAAATTGAAGAAAAAAAATTGGTATTAATTTTATGTTGTTTGTTTCCATTTTTACAATAGATTTTCAACATATCCTCTATAAATTTCAATATGTTTTCTTAGTACTAAAGCAATTTATGTCTAATATTAAACAATGTGGTATTTGTCAATTTCTCAAGGAATCCCATTTTGAATTTTTACTCCTAAGAGTCCACGAATATAAAAATAAGAGGTCTGGCCAAAGAATTCACTTCCTCTTCAAATCCAACAATGAGAAAATATTTCAGTGACATAATTCCTATAAAAACCAAAACTATAATTAATTCTTGTCTTCGAGGAAGTCAAAATGGAACCACAATGGTTTAATTTAAAATGCTACTTATTTAGTTCATTATTGCAGATACTTTTTGAAATAATATTTCTATATAGTCTTTGCCACTGGGTGTACACCTTAAGCTTTTTCACCTACATCCACATTAAATAAAGCAAAATTCTTGTTGAATTTCAGGACTGCAAACAGCTGGAGGCCATATGTGACAAATTCTACCTGGACGTGATCAAGGTGATCGAACCAAAAATCCTCGTTGCCATAGGAAGATACATTGAAAAACGCACCCTCACACTTTTCAAGACAGCCAGTGTCAACATCCCTGTCATTTGCATGCCTCATCCCAGTCCGAGGACCGTAAACAACCACAACTGGCCAGAGAAAGCAAGGGTCTTTCTGGAGGTGAACAATTTGATGCAATTTTTTCAGTAAAAATTTATGGAAACCGAGGAAAAAATGTCAAATACTGAACATAGTGAGACTAATTCTGTGATAGACTTAACTGATAGGGAACAAACATTTATGGAGAAGGCTTTTGCTTTTGCCAGGGAAGCCCTCGACAAGCAAGAAGTACCCGTGGGGTGTATATTTGTTTTTGAAAATGAAGTATTGGCAGTGGGTCGAAATGAAGTGAACGAAACCCACAATGCTACACGCCATGCTGAAATGGTCTGTATAGATCAAGTTGTTACTCACTGTAAAGAAAATTCTTTAGATTTTAAAAACGTGTTTAAAAGTGTAGATGTTTATGTGACTGTAGAGCCCTGCATAATGTGTGCGGCAGCTTTGTATGATTTAAATATTCGTAGTGTGACGTTTGGTTGCAGGAACGATCGGTTTGGTGGTACTACTGTGTTTGATGTGTCACAGGTATTAAAACCAGTTACGAAGATTAAAGGGGGATATAGGGCAGACGAGGCTATGCAGCTGCTCAAGGACTTTTACAAGGGGCAAAACCCCAATGCCCCCCCGTCCAAAGCAAAAAAGAAACAACCTGAATGAAGTTTTTTTATCTTTTATTTTATTTTAGAGTTTTATATCAGATATTTATATTTTATTTCTCTTTTATAAAGGATTTAGAGTTACAAAAATTAGAACTTAGATTTATAAGTATAACTTTCCTGATAATTGATGAGTTTTGCTTGATATGGTCTTATGAAAAGTGTAGGATTCATTATTTTAGTTTCAGTATTTTTTGCTAATCTTTCATAAGACATTAGAACGACTTTTAATTTGTAATATACATGTATTTGAACTTGTTTTTATATAGTTATGTGTTAAACCAAAGAAGAGAGATTATTTCTATTATCAAGAAACAAATAAGTAGTTTTATCGATTCAGTCAATAATTATTTATGTTGTTCTTTGATGACCAATCCAAAGATACATTCTGACTTTTTATGTATTAAAAATTTTTCTTTGAAGCAGTTTTAAAAAAAATTCAAACTGATTTAAAAAAATATTTATTGTATACATCTCAGTATAAGACATATATGATAGGTAGAAAAGCACAAAAACACTTGTTAATAAATTGTTATGAAAGTAACAAACACGACGTAACAACATAAGATAAAAATTCAGCCCTAGCGAGCGGAACACAATGAAGCTTTCGAATACGTTTTACGTAAAAACGAACCTTAAAAAGGAAGTTCACGTTTATGGACAAAAATGGGTGATAATTTTAACGTTGGAACTAAATATAATCTGTATTTAAAAAAAGTATCTAACAAGATATGAAAAAATTACAGAAAGAAAAATTAAATATGGGGTAACCCATTGTGTTCCACGCTTAAAGATGTTATTTAAGCCCGGAACACAATAAAACTTATAATCTTTTGTTTACGTCAAACCGTATTTTTATTCGTATATTTTTCGGTGTTTTGTATAATACTTTTCTGAACTATTTATTATTATTATAAGCGGTTTTATTCGGTTCCAACGTCAAAATTATCACCCATTCTTATGCCACTTTATTTTTAAGTTAAAAGTTTACGTAGAATTCATTGTGTTCTAAGCACTAGCAAGCAATGTTGCCAATAGTATCAAACAAAATATTTAAATTTTTTTAATGTTTAAACACGTATAAATACGAAATTGAATTTGAGCGAAACGTGACATCACTTAGAAATATCATTAAATATGACCTTATAAACACAAACATTTTAGATTTTTTCAATTTTGATCGGTAACACTTGCTGTGTATTGAGTAGATTCAAAATAAAAATTTCTTTGATGAATTCAAAAAACCACACATATTGCAAAACGTTCATCTCGTGATACCAGTAGTACTCTCAAGGGGCACCTAGTGGAAGCCAAGATGCATTTCAGAAATTAAAAGAGGAAAAATCAAGAAGTATTTTAAAGATTCAGAGTATCTGGGAGTTTAGAGCTCGCCATCCGGACATCCTACCGATAACATCTCCAAACCGGAATAATGCTACATTTACATTTAATTTCAACTCGAATTTGTTATGAATTTGGCTTGCTTTTCAAACGGCAATAGTATGGTGTCATTTACAATAGACAAAATTCGAAGTGCACTTCAAAGTTGACTTCAGATTGAAGCAAGGAGCTTACCGATGGCAAGCAGAAATTCAATAAATGTCAGATTTTTAGGTTATAATTTTTATTTTAATTAACAAAATTCTTAATACTTTTACACATCTAATTATTTAAAAATATAAATGTTTTTTAACGCTTTAATGAAAAAAAAAAACTTTCAATCGGATATTTTTGGATTAATTCTGAAGGTATAGCCAAGACGTAAGCAGACATAAACGCCTAAAACCGCAACCAAAGAGCGTAAAAAAATTACTAAACAATCTTCTTGCTCCAGTTTAGTGTATTTTACATTAATATTTTGGAAAAATAATAAAAATCTGATCAGCTGTTCAGGAATATCATTTTCAATGTAAATGCACTTTTACGAAATGTCAATTTCGACTTGGATTTTGAAGTGAATGTAAATGTAGCTTTAAGTGTAAATCATCTGGGAGGGTTGCCCCAACTCTGACTAAGCCACGGGCGAATTGCCTTGCAACAAAGTCATAAAACAAACAAATGAAGTCAAGTCAGGAAATACCCATTTGCGGTTCAAAAATGGGTGATAATTATAATGTTGGAACTAAATATAACCGTTTTTAACCTATATTTTAAAAAAGTATTTTAACAAAACCGATAAATACATAAATAAAAATTAAGTATGACGTAAATGAGTACGTAATTTTCATTGTGTTCCGCGTTTAAAGGCCAAGGTCAATCGCTTGTCGTTTTTAGAAGATTGGTGGAAGTTGTCCAGTAAAAAACTATATTTAAGTTATTTTTTTTCTGCGACTATTACGAAAATGTAACATTTAATATAGTTAAAGATTAGTGAGAACTACATATTTTCGGATTAGTAATAGCATACAAGCGTAAAATCCAATTTACAATAATCTTTCAAAATGATATCAAAAACGTGTAAAAACTCTGGGTTTATAATGTTAATCTTCACCAAGGATTGAAGCAATAGGGGACAGCAAAGTGTTTATTTTGTGTTTTTTAATATACTATATAGGCTCTTGTAAAGAATTTTATCCATGGAATTTAACAAATTTAAAATATACATTTGAAAGATTACCTTTTTTTAATAATTGCTATACACAAAAATTTATGGATGAGGCACTTTTCTTCTTCTTCTTCATTCCTGTTTAGCCTGTTACATAACAGGACTTATTGGCTTTGCTACGAGGCAGTCGCCAGATTGCCCTCCGTCCGGGGCTCAGAGTCGTTAAATCGGCGACCCTCGAAGTCGACCCTGCACCTTGGTCCAGTTTGGAGGCGTTATCGGTAGGATATCCGGATGGCGAGCTCTAGGCTCCCGAATACCCCGAATCTTTCAAATACTTTAATAATTCCTCTTTAAATTTTTGAAATGCATCTAGGCTTCCACTAGGTGCCCCTTGAGAGTACTACTGATATCACGAGATGACCCTTTCTTTCAAGCTATCCCCTTACCCCTCCCACTCCCGCCACGTTGCGGCCGTTACGCTAATATTCTATGTAGAACTGCGGCAGACGAACGGGATAGAATGCAGGAACAACTAGGCCTCACACGTTCACAGCGTATGCTCCCTTTCTAGCGGGGTCGTAAGTTTCCACCTGAGCGGTTGAGTCTCCCGTTTCCCCCCGAAATAGGGAGCAAAGCAGCAAAACCGAATACGTGGCACCACTTATGTTAACAACACAGAGGTCTGCATTCGACGAGACGAACCGGAAGACTGATGAGGCACTTTTTCAAATTATATCCAAAAAAACTAAGGTTACGGAAGGTTGCACTGAACTTGTTTTTGGCGTACGGCTAAAACATATTTTTTACAAATTCATTTTATGAACTACGTAAAAGACTGATTATATTATAATTCTTTATAACACAAAAATGATTATTTCTAACTAAAAGTTCGAAGTAATTATTACATTACACATTATTAAACGTTTTTAAACATAATTACAACTGCTAAATAAAGAGAGAGGGGGAGTGTCGTCTGTTGGACGGAAATCCAGTGTGCTGGGGATGCTACGTTGCCATGTTTATTTTATATATGATCTCTATAAATTATACAAGACAAACAAAATGCATTTGTGGGTTGTGGATCGGTACCAGCAGGAGCGCGGAGGCACTAGGTGGATTGGTACCGGGTTAGCAACAGGTTAGGCGCCGTAGGCGTCACCGTTAAAGCTCTAAAATACAAACAACAGCGCAGGGCATCACTGGCGAAAGTCTAACATTAATGTTAGGCTTCCGTCAGTGATGCACCCGCCTGTTGATTAGTGTTGACCGCGCTAGGTAGATTGGTACCGGGTTAGTACCAGGTTAGGAGCCGTAGGCATCATCATTAAAGCCCTAATATAAAAGGCGGACGACAGCGAAGTGCATCACTGACGAAAGTCTAATATTTGGAATCGACACAGGGATCCAAATGCGTTACTGTGGGGAGACAAACATGAAAAATTTAATACAATACAATAATGTAAGTTTGGCAACAGTGCCTTTGTTCAAATTGTCATATTAAGGAATATGGCACATTGGAATACAGTGAAAGCATCGAATTTCTTTTTGGTTTTTTTAATAGAAAAAGTGGTTCATCCATTTCTTTTGTTTTCTTAAAACAGTTAAAAGAAGGTAAACTTTCTATTTTATATTAAAAAATTATCAAATTCCGTGGGTTTAATTGTTTACAAGACCCTACTATATATTATCTTTTTGGCCCTTAATGCTGAGAAAACGTTCATTCGAAAGTTCATAGAAAATTCTTTTTGAAATACTCCAGCATAACTTTAAAAAAAATTAAGATCTTTTTCCGTTATATTCTTTATTATATGTGTTAGCAAGTCAAGATTTAATTACCTTAAAAATATTTTAATAAAAAAAATGTTTAATTTGCATTTTCGAGGCTTTAAACTTTTTCTTGAAATATCTTAAAAAATCGCAATTTTGAGTTGACAATTTCAGCTAACAGCAAGTCTTGCCTTTGAAAATTGGGCATAACAAACCCGTTGGAAGTATGGGTCAAGGGGGCGCCTCCACTTTTTTTAGGGAAGGAGCTGTGCTCCTTCTATTTCTATTATATTTACTAAAATAAGTGGAAATATTAATAATGACGTCGGGCAAAACTAATGGAAATTGATTTGCAAAACAGACGTTTAACTTAGCCAATACAATATTCATTCATTTACAGAAAAATATTTGACAAAATGCACTTAAAATTTCACCTTGTTCTTGCTTTAGTGGAGCCAATTTAACGGAAAATCTTCATGAAGAAAGAACAGCTCTTTTCTTCAGGTTTATTTTGTATGAAAATGTTGGTGGCATCACATATAGTTTCACTTTAAAAAAAATTAAATATTCTGTTTGACTGGTTACCTCAAAAGCTAGAGATGATTCAATTTTCAAATTGAGACCACTAAAATTAGAAAAAAAAAATACTCTACCAGTCTTACATCTATTTTTTATTCTTAACAAATAATATTGAAACTACTTTTGGGCTTATCACTGAAAGTTCAAAATGGGACATTTTACTCCACACCCCTCCAACGTCTGACATTAACGAGCACCCAACCGGGCACAATCATGAACCCAATGCTCATCACAATCCCATGAGCTAATTTTTCGAAAGGAGATACCTTCACCGTAGGTGGTCCAGATAGTACGTTCCTACTCTGCTGGGCGACAACCTTCTGTACTTGCGGGGTGAGCCTTAAGGTTTTGGCTGCGAACATTTTCTGAAAATTCAATACAATTAGCTATTGATAATTTGACATATTGTAGTTAGTAGCAGACGCATAGCCAGAAATTCATTTCGGTGGATAAAAAATATTATACAAAATTATTATTTGTCAGATAAAAATTCTAAATTAAAATACAATCAAATAAAATTCTAAAAATATACTGCAAAACACAAAATAAACTAGAAGACAGTTACAACAGTTCAAAATATATTTAAAAAAAGGCAAATACATTTAAAAAACTATCAATAACTACAATTTAACATCTCACTAAAAGCGTAAAATGATTTTTGAGCCAGAATTGTTTCAATTTTCATCAAGAACAAATTTAATGAAAGGTTCATTAATGTTCAGGTACTGTCAAGTCAAAAATGCTTTATTACCAAAAGATAAACATCCCGCTGACAAAGTAAAAAAACTGTACTATACTCTCTTATAAAATATGGCTTACAAGAGTCCCTTTTTTGTATGCCATACACAAAATATAAAGTCCTTTTTTGTTACACAAACAATGAGTTGAAGAAGTCATTACTTTTCTTTGCAAATATTAGGTTTTCCAGAACATACATAGATGGGAATGTATGCAGTGCCCTCTGCAGAAACATATGTCAAATGAGATTGAAATAATGAAAAGTCGAGAGGCTGCTTAACACATATATGTCCCATGCCAACTTCCCAGCAATGTTGTCTATGTGAACCCCCTTGGAGCGAGCCTTGGATCCAAGGTGACTCCCAAAAATTTTGCCTCAGACACAAACAACATCCCCACACTCATCCAGATCCCATCAGATTGCAAACACCATTTTTTGTGGTTTTTTCCCTTATAAAGGAGAAGCTGGTTTTCACAAAACCACTGGTCAGCCTCAGATCCTGTTAAAGAATACTCCATTGTTTTCCTGGTAATCGAGATGGTCATGTCACTAGCAAAGAGGGTATATTGTGCTGTGCCATCATTAATGAACAGGTTATTAATGTAAATGAGAAACAGAACTGGGCCATGTTGGTATTTGTCTCTGTTGATGTCACCCCATCACACTATGGTTGAACAGTTAAAGAGCACAGAAAAGAACTGGGCTGTACCGCTTCTTATTAAAGACCTTCCAATAGAAGATATTAGGTCAGTACAGTGCTTCTACCACTTCGAAAGCAAAATTGTTGTTTAGAAAACACTCCAGTTGTCTCAAAGAATACAGTTATGCTTAAGACTATACATTTTTCAAAAACTCTTAAGATAATTGACAGTATTGTATGCATTGCCCTTTCTGAAAATGGAGTTATTTTAGCTCATTTTAAGTTATCTAGTAAAATACTAAGTTTTAAACACATATTAATCAATAACAGAGGGGTTTAAAAACGTGTTCTTAACTGTTTTGATTAACTTAATTAACTTTTATTTTTTAGGCTACCAGTCACATAAAAGACATTACCATGAACTCATAACTTAATCAGACGACAATATACGGATCATTGCTAGGCCCAGTTTCCGTAATTACTCATATTCTTTTACCAATAGAAATATACTTTAATTTAAAAAATATCAATTTTATTATTTACCAAATTATGTTAAAATGGACGACTTTGTAAAGTCAAGAACCAACCCCCTCCGTGGGTGGCCGCTTTCTGACGATTTTAATTCATTGAAAAGGTAAATCGTAGTAACCTTAGAGCCCTTAGACAGACACAACGCTAAAACTTTTCCGAACTTAAGTTTCCATGACAATACAGGGCACCTAGCCTGATGTATAATAAATTTATATGGATTACGTACTTCCAAAAGTTATTTGAAATAATCGATGAAGATATAGTACAGTAAATGTTATAATATCTAGAAAATGGATTAAATACTAAAATAAAATAACTTACTTATTATTTTTTAGAACAAATAAAAAAATCGTGTTAGGTAATCAATGGAGTGGCTAAATTAACGTGAACGTAAGGACGTAAGTAAAGAACTTATGACAGATAGCCCGTCTTAGTGAGAAGCATAAATTTAAATTGATACACTTTTTGACGTACCCGTGGTTGACCAAAAATACATTTAAGCTACATTTACATTCAATTTCAACTCGAATTTGTTATGAAATTGGCTTGCTTGTCGAACGGCAATAGCATGGTGTCATTTATATTAGACAAAATTCGAATTTGACTTCAGATTGAAGCAAGGAGCTTGCCGATGCCAAGCAAATATTCAATAAATGTCAAATTTTTAGGTTATAATTTTTATTTTAATCAACAAAATTCTTAATACTTTTACACATCTATTCATTTAAAAATATAAATGTTTTTTACCGCTTTAATGAAAAAAAACCTTTAATCGTATATTTTTGGGTTAATTCTGAAGGTATAGCCAAGACTAAAGTAGACATAAACGCCTAAAAACACAACCAAAGAGCTTAAAAAAGTTACTAAACAATCTTTTTGCTCCAGTTTAGTGTATTTTACATTAATATTTTGTAAAAATAATAAAATTAAATTACAAAATCTGATCAGCTGTTCAAGAATATCATTTTCAATGTAAATGCACTTTTACGAAATGTCAATTTCAACTTGGTTTTGAAGTGAATGTAAATGTAACTTTACATTCTAGTGGATCCAAATGTCAGATTGCTTTCAGTCTGGGGCTTAGTTAGAGCTGAAATAACCCTCCCCGATGATTTACACCTTCTTCCAATTTCAAGACGTTATCATCTGTGAGACGCCCGGATGACGGGCTCTTAAGCTCCCGGAACACCTCGATTTTTTTTATACCAACAACAAAAATAAATAATTCAACCAAGACTCGGCAAGCGGCAGGATTCGTGCAGATGTTTAAGAATAAAAAAATTGCGTGCGGCACTAGGTGTCTATATGATAAATTGAAACGGCGCACTAAGATACGCTTGGTAACTAAGCAGCAAGCAATAAGAGCACTATTCTGCCTATTTTTTTTACTTTAGCCGGTAGACATCTGTATTAACATCAGCATATTATTCACAATATTTATCCAGCCCTCCTGGTTTAATCAATTGTTCTAGTATTTTCAAATATTAATTTCGCAGAGTGAACCCTCAATTGTTTATAAAGGTGATAAAACACTTTAAACAAATGTATGTGGGTATTTATAGGATGTGCAGAGAATTGTATGTTTTTAGAGAAATAAACTAATAGTATTGTTAAACTAATATTGTTAAAATTAGTTAAACCGTGTCACTCATTCCTATAATGCTACAAATTTCTAAAACTATTTTTAATACCTAATACCAGACTTTATAAGATCGCAATAGCAGAGAATTTAAAACGGTACGTGATGCGATACTATAGACATATTGCTTAGTAGCATTGTTTGAAGACTCTTTAAACAACCTCTAATTTTTTAGATAAAGGACCCCATTTTAAATTAAGCCAAATTAAATCCTGTCGGGAGAGAGAGAATAGACGCAATAAAATAATTCTTGGCAGTACGTGACTTGCTAGTAAAAGAGAAGAGTGCTAACTATCTAGGGACATTTTTTTGTGATTTGTGGAGGGAGAAATTACTATTACTAACGTCAATCAAATTCTGTAATTGGTGCTTGAATTTTTTACTTTTTGCAAATTCGGGCTAAAATTTCGTATTGATAATTGAAACAGTTCCCAAAAACGGTATTTAAACCAAGGTAAGATCTATGCTTATTATACGTACGGTATCTTTATTTTTTAGACAAATTTGCGTTTTCTTTGAAGTCTTGCTAGTATGGTTACATAATTTTTCAGTTCATAACCTGATACGTAATTTTCTTTTTAGATGCTGTCCCATCAGATCTTACAGAACGTTAAGACCTCTTTCAAGAGCGCTATCCATAGCCGGAACATCGGAATTTTGGCCCCATGTTTGCAGAAAGCCACCGACCCTATTCAACAACTGTTCGTGGACAAAATCCGTGAATACAAACAGAAAAGTAACGAGTATGTTTATTGCGATTTTTTATATTTATTGATAACAGAATTAGCGGCTAAATCATAGTTATAACAAGGGAGACGACCCTATTTTGTGGTTCATTCATGAAATGGTGTAGGTTTTGGTTGAATAATAGAAGTAAATATGTATCCCAAGTATGTTTCAAAAAAAAAAAAAAAAGTATCCTCCAAATTTCATACTATACCTTATCTATTTTTTACTTTTTGTTTTCTTTGTTTAGACTACAAAGCATGGTACTTACCTCTAAGTGATATGTGTACCTGTGTTTTTGTATCTACATATGTGGATTTTGAGTGAGAATTTATGAAAATATATAAACTTGGGAAAGAAAGTGCAGATATATAATTTTCCTAACAAACCATAAAATATTAGGAATCACTAAATTGTATAGGGGTACTTTTATCACAAATAAAAGTTCCGCTTATCATAGTTCACTATTTTAGATCGAGTTCCTTTCAATAATAATTAAAAAAAAAAACTTGTGGATTATATCTGACATTTATTTTATTCTCTAGTGGCAGAAACTTGGTGGATCCAACACCTGAACTAAAAAAAGAACTGGAGCAAGAATTGGAAAAGGTTGCCAGACAATATGGAGGTGCATCTGGAGAAGACATGACTAAGTTTCCCGAACTGAAGTTCAAGGATCCCGTTCTTGACCCCATCAACATGGAATCCAAGTAATTGTTATGTGCTATTTTGTAAGTTTCTTATATTTTAGATTTTATGATTAAACCTTCTGTTCAAAATACTGCTTAGGTATTTATTTTTTCCTTGTCGAGTATGTAATATGTTTAGTTACAAAATAAAACTAAAAGTAATGTTTTATTCTCATTATTAATCCACCTCCTCCATGGTTATATTGCACTGAACCAGTATTTTGACATCTGTGCCATGGTCTTGATAAAGCACTTTGTTTAATATGCAACAATTCAACCACAATTCTGTGGGATAAGCCACTTTCCAGCATACGCATTACTCGCATAAGTTCATTTGTATTATATCTAGGCATTTGACAATATTTTAAACCATTTTTAAAAAACAAAAAACCTAGAATAAATTACGCTGGCCGACAAAAAAAATTTTTTTGTTGTAACACAAATCAGAATAGCATAATCTAATAGAATGGACCTATCCAAATACGAAAATGACAAATAGAAAGTTGTAGCATGTAGGGTTTACTTGTTAGAGTTGTAGAACCATATCAAATGTTATGATCTATAGAAAAAATGATTTCAGAAAATTCTTAATCCAGTTTATTGACTATGTTTACAGTTTTCGCCTATTAAACATACCATACATAAAAGCAAACGAGAAAAATATTAACTAAAAACACTAATTAAACTTTATTTTTTCTGTTTATGAGGTGTCCTATCTTCTCTGTTCTGAAACCTTTCACCCTGCTTGTCACTAACAGCTCCCAAATTTTTAGGAAAAAATGACAGATGAGAATGGAAGAAGTGAATTTTTAATAAAGTTCTGGCACCAAGCGCTTCATAGGCATCTAAGAGTTTATTAACTAATTGTTCATAATTTTCATTCATATTGTTGCCTAAAAAATCCTCTTACTACATTAACACATTAACAAATGAATTCCATGCTCTGAGTTCCTGCCTGGTAAGCTTTTCTGTAAAGTTGATATCGTTCAGCAATTTTCTGATTTGTGGCCCAATAAAAATGCCTTCTTTTAATTTGGCATCACGTGACTGGGGAAAGACTTGTCTTAGGTATTGATAAGTACAATTACTTGCTAGAGGAGGGTACCTTTGAGTTACTGTAAAAAGAATAATTTGTATGTTCTTTGTGCATATCGTTCGCCGTCTTCACAAGTTGGACAATTTTTGCAAAGGCTTGACATCATCCTCTCTGAAATATCCCCATGTGCCAAATTGCTTTTGGCAGGGGACATAAATATTAATTTTCTCAACAAAAATTCAGTCAATTCAGTTATGCTAGCAAATTCTCTTATTTCCTACGGGTTAAACATGCATGTCGACACACCAACTCGCATAACCCGAACTTCAGCCACTTTAATTGACTATATGTGCTCTAATTATGATCATGTGATATGCTCAGTAGTAAATGCAGGGCTTTCTGACCATGAGGCGTGTGTTGTACCTTGGTTGATTTTAATGTTAAACTTAAAAGAGAACGTCGGCGTGGTAGGATTTTTAACCAAATTAGTTTTGACCGGTTTCATGTGATTTGTCTTGGCGTAAATTGGACAGGTATTCCATTGAGATGGATCAAACCGAGGGTCACTAAATTAAAACCCTGGCTTACTAAGGGATTAAAAATATCTGCAGCAAATGTTCGAAGCCTCAATCATATAAAGAAATATTGTGATAACCTAAGCTTTATATCTTATTGTAATAAATATCGTAGTACCTATAGAAACATTTTAAAGACAAAAAGATTATATTATTATATATTCTTCACCATCAGTAAAAATGACTCACCATCTGCTGCCAGTCTGCCAATTCCTCATACTTTACCTCATACTTATATACTTTTTCCACATTAAACCTAATGAGTTAAAAAGTATTGAACTAGAGAGTGCACCTTTGACTGTGGTAAAGGGATCTAGTACTGACAATATTGTTTTGTCAGCTGCAGAAGAACGCAAATGGTTTCACATAGATAATCTGGCTGAAAATACTACAGTGGAAGTATTGAAAGAATACTTAAAAGAAAAACAAATCCACACCTTCTCTTGTGAAAAAAATCAGAGTAAACAAAACTATAAGGCTTCATTTAAGGTCTCCATAAAACCTAATCAAACTAACTTGCTTTGTAATGGTAGTATCTGACCTGTGAATGTTTCTGTCAGACCCTACATTTTTAATTGGCAGAAAAACTCTCAACTTGGTCATGGGTGGCAGGTTGGTGAAGTCAATGATAAAAACAAAAACCTGAGGAATAACTATAACTTTCGAAAATATGGAAATCAGTGACGACGTAGCTAAACCCAATGATCCATCTCAAGCTCTGTGTCTTCTGAACTTTAACATCCGAAGTCTTAGGGCAAAGAACTCTGAGCTTGCTGTATGTCTTCAAGCTAAATGTCCCGATTTGGTTGCGCTTACTGAGATATGGTGTTCCCCAGATGAAATTGGCAGAGTGACCATTGATGGATATGCTCTGGCATCCTCTTATTGCAGGGATTTGTCTCGAGGAGGCGGGGTCGCAATTTACTGTAGAAATGGCATTCAATTCGAACAGTTAAGTTTAAATGTGGGGTGTAGTGAGAGTGAGTTTGAGTACAGAGCACCATCATCAAATGTATTAAATTTTATTAATCTGTTGTATGATTTAATGGTTGATTTATTCGATAAAAGCAGAAATGATAAGAATGCTTCATATATTGTATGTGGGGACTTTAATGTTAATTTTGATCCTTGTAAAAATAATATTCATGCAAACTGGATTGTGAACAACCTTATATCATTTGGTCTACAGTCTTGTATTAAGGACTATTCCAGGATTCATAACACATCAGCTACAATTATAGATAACATCTTTACAACATTTCAGCTTGAAAAACTCAAGGTTTTAAACTTTAAAAATTTCCTGCAATATGAATCCTGGGATGATTTGGTAAGAGCAGACACTGATGCTAATGTTAAGTTTGATTTATTTCTTGGTAAAATATTGTATATTATTAATAAGTCCTTCCCACAAGAGCTCATCAGATATTGTCCTGATGGTTCTCGAGTATCATCTAATGCACACTGGCTTACTAATGACATTGTAAAGCAAGGCGAAGATCTACGATTTTTATTATGTGTTGTAAAAAATCAAATAGTGAGCAAATGTGGGGAAACTATAAGGTAAGGTTGAGGGAACATAGAGAACTCATTGCAAACAGTAAAAAAAATGTTTATTCACATATTTACAATAATTCCTCAAATAAGATGAAAGCTTCATGGAATATAATAAGTAATGAATTGGATGCCTCAGCTAAAAAGCCTTCATATCCAACTTTTTTCAAAAATATGAATGATAGTACTATTTATGACTACGGTCTTGCAGCTAAAGGGTTTAATGACTATTTCATTGAGAGTATAAGGCAATTGCCTGGTAGTCAGTCGAGCAATCTTGGACTTAGTATGGGAGCCTGTGACGAGTCAATGTTTCTCCAGCCAGTTAATGAACTTGAGGTACACACATATCTGAACTCAATCTCAAATAAGCACTCTGGTGGTATTGATGATATTCCTTGCTCGCTGTTGATAAAAGTGTCAGAGCATATATCTCCAGTCCTTACCTACCTAATAAATGAATCCTTTAAAGAAGGTATATTTCCCACTCAACTAAAAACATCTATTATTCGACCTATACACAAAAAGGGTAATATTAATAGAATAGATAACTATACAATCTCACTTTTGACTGCATTCTCTAAGATATATGAAAAAGCATTTTATGACAGACTCAGTAACTTCTTGAATAAAAATAGGATTATACCTAGTACTCAGTTTGGATTTCGAAGGGGCTGCTCAAAGGCTGATGCTATTGTTTCCCTTGTTGGGGAACTCGTTCGGGCGTTGGATCAGGGTTGTGCCACCATGAGTGTTTTCTTTGATTTCTCTCGCGCCTTTGACTTGGTCAATCACTCTGTTTTATTATGTAAATTAGAACGTTATGGAGTGAGGGGTACTCCAGTCAAATGGATTGAGACATACCTGTTTGACAGGAAACAAAAAGTCATACTGCTGGTGAATGGCCAGAAGTATCAATCTGAATTAGCAGACGTTCCTACAGGTGTTCCACAGGGAAGTGTGCTGGGACCCTTATTATTCCTCGTCTATATTGCTGATATTGCTCAGTCAGCTTTGTTGGGCCCTAATATTATATATGCAGATGACATAACTTCTGTCATAACAGGTATTTCTTTGGCTGAGATAAGGAGATTAGCGGAGGTCAGCATTGAGCAAATGCTTGATTATTGCAGATTAAACAATCTTGTCCTCAATTTACAAAAAACACTCTTAATGCTGTTCAGTACCCGTGCAAATAACACAAGTCTAAATCTAAATATATGTGGTAATGATATGGGCAATGTTAACACTGCTAAGTTCCTAGGCGTCATCATGGATTGTAACTTAAATTGGTCAGGTCATGTCGACTATATTCTTAAAAAACTTGCCACCCATTCGTTTGTCATTTGGAAACTAAGAGCAGTAGTTGATAGAAGCATACTAATGTCTTATTACTATGCCTACGTCTATTCCTTGTTAAATTATGCTATAGTAGCTTGGGGAAATTGCTTGAGAGTGAATGAGGTATTAGTTGCACAAAAGAGGATTATTCGAACAATCCTCTTCAAGGGAATCTTGTCGTCCACTCTTCTCAAATCTTCAACTGTTGACAGTTGTATCAATTTATATACTTCAATGTGCCCTGTACATTCGTAAGAATCTTAACTCTTTTACTCTGGTTGATGACATGCCTCACTGCTATCCACTCAGAAATGGCTCCGACTTAAGGCTACCGGCTGTTCGACTGACTGCAACTTCTAAAAGTTCCCTTGTAATGCCCTTAAAAATATATAATCACTTGCCGGTTGAACTCAGACGAACTATAAATTTAAAATCTTTTAAAAGAAAACTATTTGACTTGCTTTGTAGGGATCCCATTTACAGTTTGAATGAGTTTTTCTGACTTGTATTTTGTATTTGTATTTTAACTTTTACACTATTTTATTTCACTTTTAACTTGATTAGGTATGTTGTAGTATTGTTCTTAACCTATTATATTATTATATGTATTTTACTTTGATAATCTCCGACGAAACACATGTCACACTGTGATCTGTTCGTGAATGAAGGAATTTGAATTTGAATAATAACAGGCTTTCAAATGCTGAAAATAAACAAAAATAAAGTTGGTCCATCATTCAGGATATACAAAGTAAAACCAGAAAGAGCGGTAACAATGTGGGCATAGATCCTGATAAATTAAATAAATATTACTGCTCCATTGCTGGAAATTTGACTCGTGGAATAACATCCCCTGTTAATCCTCTCTCCTATCTTGAAAACGTCTCTGTTCCTGGCTCTTTCTACTTCTTTCCTACCACGATAAATGAAGTTAAGGGTGCACTTCGCGAAATAAGAAAAAGAAAATCTTCTGGAGAGGATGGAATATCTGCAGAGGTACTGCTGCGGCTGATTGCGCACTAGAGGCCCTGGCTGAGGCCGTTAATATTTCATGGAGTACGGGGGTATTTCCCGATTGCTTGAAGGCGGCAGTAGTGATCCCCCTGCACAAGGGAGGGGATTTGGAGGACCCCTCAAATTTTCGCCCAATTTCCCTTTTATCTAGTGTCCAAATTATTTGAAAAACTTGTAAAGAAAAAAATTTGGACTTATCTTGAAGCAAATGACATAATCACAGCTGACCAGTTTGGTTTTCAGCAATTTAAGGGAACACATGATGCCATTTTTTCTTTTCTGGAGAGGGTTTACTCCTACATGAACTAAGGTGACGCGGTTGCGGCGGTGTTCTGTGACATATCGAAGGCATTTGACTGCGTCGATCATGGAATATTACTGTCGAAGCTTCAACTATACAGGTTTAGAGGATCCCTCTCTCTTGGTTTGGGTCATATCTTGAGGGTCGCAGTCAGTCTGTGATGAGTTCAGGCAGGCACTCAGGAATCCTGGGTGTCCAATGTGGTGTTCCACAGGGATCTGTATTGGGACCCCTTTTATTCTTACTCTAGATAAATGATCTGGTTCAAATTAAAATATTTGGAAGCTTTACCCTTTTTGCTGACGATACGTCGGTTGTGTGGCACCACAGGAGTATCGATCAGCTAAAGAAAATATCACAAATGACCTTAAACTCATTCATGATTGGTGCAGCTCAAATAGACTTTCATTTAATATAAGTAAAACTAATGTGATGTGCAGGGTTTGGAGTTGGGCAGTAGTCCTCTCCATGAGCAACCAAGTACCAAGTTCTTGGGAGTCTTAATTGACAACGGACTTCGCTTCGTGGACCACATTTTCGGATTAGGCAAGAGACTCTCATCAGGTTGTTTTGCAATTAGGGTTGCAGCTAGAGAGCTCGGCCCAGAAATGGCCCGGACAGTCTATTTTTCACTGTTCGAATCTCATTTCAGGTATGGCATTCCATTTTGGGGTGTTTCCAGTCAGCAATACTTGAACATTTTGTTTGTCTTGCAGAAGAAGGCAGTCCGAGCCATTCTGGGTATTACACCAAGAGAATCCTGTAAACCACACTTTCTGTCTCAGAACATTCTCACTCTTACAACATTATTTATACTAGAAACTACATCCCTTGTTTTTAAAAATCGCAATAGTATTAGAGATCCAGTTCCTCAGCGTTAAACCCGACAGGCCATGGATTTACCTTTGCCTATACCTGCCACTACTTTAATTAAAAAATCATTGATTTATGAGAGTCGCAAAATGTATAATCATTTGCCAACATTTCTAAGAAATTCTGCCTCACTTACAGGCTTTAAAAAATGCCTTAAAAAGCTTCTATGTAGCAAGGCTTATTATAACATTGACTAGTTCTATGCAGATACGTTGTGAAATCTTCCTCAATCAATAGACTTATGATCTCATTCTTTAAATTTTGTAGTTTGTTTTTTCTTTATATTTATGAATGTACATTGTTGTTTTTATGTTACTATTTTTTTATGATTTTTGATTACTTATGCTTGTTTTGATCCTTTAGTGCTTCATAGTTTTATAATTTTACTCACATTTATTATCTTTATTATAATTTTTTTGGTTCAGTTACTTTTCACTTGTATATGTTTAATTTTACGTAGTTATAATTTTAACATGCTTTGTCAATAGAATTCTATATTCTTCGACAATAAAGTACTTTTTGAGTATTTGATTGACTTATTCTAAAAATGTACAACAAAAAATCATACAGTGTAGTTTAAGAGATTTTTAAAAAGCACCTTTTAAAGTAAAATTGGGCTATCATTTGACATGATAAGCATAATTTTGGGATTTGCTGTTTAACTCAGAAAAGTAGTAATTTTGGGGTAAAAATATGTCTGTTCCAATCACCCTGTTATTGACGTTAGTTGGGTTTTATGTCAAACATTCTGCCCAAGAATAAAGTCTAATAATGTACCTTTAAAACAAAAAAAAAAGTTTAGTTAAATTGTTTGAAGGAATCAGAAAATATAACACAAATATTACTAAAATTTTGTCTGAGTGAAGTAATTTAAAAATAGTACCGAATTGTTATAGCGAATATGTGATTCTAAAGTTCATTTCCATATTCTACATAATCAAATACCTTCGAAAGATCACAGAACACTAACCAGGTGACCCAAATCCATAAGAAATATAGGTAATAAAAAATTCATTGATAATACTTTATTAAATATTTTGTACTAATAATTTCTTTTTACAACAAAATATCACTAAAATGTATAAAAAATAAATCAATTTACAAATTTTAACTTAAATAATTATTGACATTAAAAAAAAAATAGATTGACTTTTAATCTTCTGTGTAACTGAATATAAACACAAAATCAGCTTATTTATTTAAGGTAAGTTTTATATTGGATTTGAATACTTTCCCTGCCAAAGCAGGCAGATCCCTTAATCTCTTCCCCAATCTTGAAAACGTTTCCAGCAATTTGATGACTTTTTCCTGAAGTTACATGAAATTGGGAGTGCACTGACAGTGCATTATGATATTTTCCTATTTTTATCGAAAAAGAAAAATGGTAAACTTATTTATTATTTAATCTAATTCTTTATTTAATACAAGACCAGTACAATTCATACCATGTAACATTAAAATGTATGCGTGATAGTTATTATTCAAACAAGAGGTAGGATAGACTATGATGTGGTAAATCATAGATTATCACAGATAAAATGGCTATACAGTTATGCATTTTAATATTTAATAGATTTATAATAATATTAAGGGTGCATTAGAAGATATTTACGACTTGAAAAGTAATAAAACCAAAGTTTAAAGAATGGTAGAATGACAGAGTTGAAAAGCAATTAAGGATAGGGACAATAGTTACAAAAAAATTAAAAATAAATAAATCGGCAGATAATAGATTGAATTACAAACAATGTAGAAATAAGGTGGTGTCAGATATCAGAGACTAAAAGAAAAAAATACTATTAAAACAAAATAGATTTATCTAGAAAAATAATGCTAAGCAAATGTGAACATTAAGCCAATTAATCTCGGACTAATAAAAAAACTATTACTAAGCTGGAAATCAACAATAGCGTTTTCATTAATTCAAAAGAAATTGCAGGTAATTTCGAATATTTATTTTGTGGAAAGTATTAATAATATAATACATGGTATTGACAAAACGAATATAGGACCAGAAAAGACACCAAGTATAAATAATTCCAGTTTGCAAGACCATTTTGATTCATTTTGCTTAATTGATATCATAGAGCTAAAAGGGAACTGTATTTTCATTGCCCAGAACTAACACCTGAATTTTTAAAATATCTACAGTAGATAAGGGCCATCTACATCATAAATACTTCTTTAGAAGTCTGCACACTCTCTATCTATTGAAGTTATATCTACAGTAATCCCAATTCCAAAAATAAAAAAGGTACTATTAAGACAAGCTGATCAGTTCAGACCCATTAATATGCTGGTTACAATTGAGAAAATTTTAGAAAAAATTGTATATAAACAATTAATGAAATTTATTACTGCAAATAATATTCTGATTGTAAATCAATCTGGTTTTCTAAAGAATCACAGCTGTGAAAATGGCTATTCAAAATGTTCTTTATGAAGAATCTCTTCCTATGAGACCATGCAATAGGAGCATGTTCCTTGATTTACAACGGGCCTTTGAAACTATAGATAGGGACATAATGGCTAGCAAATTGAAGGGTATAAGTAGACTGCCCTTAATTGGTTTGTAGATTATTTGAAGAATAGAAAGCAGGTTAACAAAATTAATACATTTCCACAGAAGTGTTTACAGATAATGGTGTTCCACAAGGAAGTACATTAGGTCCGATGTTATTTTTAATTTATATTAATGACATAAACCAACTTCCACAATAAATTTAGAACTAAGTCATCTCTATAAATGGTTTAATAAAAATTTACTAAAATTAAATATACAAAAATCGAAATTTATGCTGATAGGAAGTAATAAAGTTCAAAATGAATTCATATCAAGTAATTTAAATATAATAGTAGGTAGTGATAATTTAGAAGTAGTAGAAAATATTAAATATCTTGGTTTTATTATTGATAAACATCTTAATTTTTAAATAAAAAGCATATTGTATAATTGCAAAGATAACCAAAACGTTAATTTTGTTACTAGTTTCACCATATCTTACTCGCTGGTCCAAGATGACTGTCTTTAACACATTAATCCTTCCACATTTTGGTCTTTAGCTCCTCAATACTCTATTTGCTAACAAAAATGAGCTAAGCAGGATGCAAAAGTCTTCAAAACAGATGTATGAGATTAATTTTGGGAGAAAAAAGAGAAACACCTATAAGATAGAATCCAAAATGTCATCGAAAAAAATATTTGAACCAGAAGCAAAAGAGTTACGCTATGCATCAGTGTTTTTTTAAATGGAATGTATCGTTTTTATACGATTTTTGGAAAGAGTGATTTTTTTTATGTCCGTTCTGATTAAAAGATTTGATTTTGCGATAGCTGTTTATATTACATTTTAATGTTTTACAAACTAAAATTTTAGCTTCACCTGTTTAAAATATACGATAGGTTGGTATAGGTGATCAAGGTAAAATGACGTTTGAATGCTTTGTCAATAAAAATTGACATTATTTTAATTATTGTCGAAGTCTTCACCTAAAAAATATATATTTGACTCTGATCGAAATGAAATACTCTTTGGACGAGAGACTACAGATTGTTATGCTATTTTACAAGTGCCAAGAAAATGCAAGAGAAGCAAGAAGAAGATTTATTGCAAATTTTCATAGAAATATATCCATCAATACAATTCTAAGGATAAAAAACCTATTTGAGGAAAATAAAACTTTACATGATAGAAAAAGAAATTCAATAAAAAATAATTATTAAATAATAAAATAAAACTACTAATAACATAAGTTTTCAATGTGACCGCCGTTTTTCTCGAAACAACATCGATAACCCCTTTGTAGCCTTTCTAAACTTGCTGTTACAATATGATTTTCCTGGTTAAGGCGGTTTATTTCATCGATAATTTTTCCCATGATCTCTTGAATATTTTCGTTTCGTTGTCTGTATACGACGTTCTTCAAATGGCCCCAAAGAAATGTATCCAAAACTGAGAGGTCGGGGCTATTGGGCGGCCAAGCATATGTTCCATTTCGCCCTATCCATTCGTTATGGCGCCGATTTAAAAATTGAACCACATCATGCACGGCATGAGGAGGCGCCCCATCATGTTGCCAAATTAAATTCTGATATTCTGCCAATGGTAAAGTTCAATACTTTCATTTCGTTCTAAACTAGTATCCCTACCCATTTAAAGTCCCGTTAAAAAAAAAATATTGATCCCAAAATTTTATTGTTTTTTATCCCGATACCAAACATGAAATAAACTTCCTCTAAATTTAATAGTCGGAAAATTTTTTTCGATTTTCAATGGCCGAATGGTGACTATTATGTCTGTTGAATACTCCCGACGTCTTGAAGTAGCTTTGCTTACGAGCAAACACACGTAATGGAACCAAGTAGATGTCATAA